>VWZE01014660.1:34412-70206 GCA_013396675.1 Eubucco bourcierii | reverse complement strand
TTGGTTTGGTTTTTGTTTTGTTTTGTTTTGTTTTGTTTTTGTTACCCAAGCAAGAGCAGGTTTGACTCTTTTGCATACTGCTGCCAGCTTTGCTCTACCAGCTGGAGCCAGGCTGGCAGATTTAGAGCCGTGCTGGAAAGTCTGACAGCAGCGTTCAGGGAATTTTGGGGTTGGCCCTTGCCTGGAGTGGGTTCTGCTGCATTTCTCACCGTGCTTGGGCTTGGCTTTGGGGTTGCATCTCCTCATCCTCCTTTGGTTTTGGGGTGATGTGAAGGTTTGGGAGTTCCCTGCTCCCCTCACTATGAAAATCACCCAGATTAGACTCAACCAGCTGGAAGTTGAGGAATGAAGCTACATTTATAGTTTAGCACAATATACAAGCAGTTATATACAGAAATATACAAGTTAAAGATAATATATAAACACAACACCCCTCCCAGAAATCAGACTCCCCAGGAGGGGCTCCCAACCACATTTCCACCTTCTTTCCACCCCTCTACCTTACTCCAGGGTCTGCCAAATGTGCAGGGTGAGTTTGGAGGATCAGCAAGGGGGGGTTAGAAGCAGAGTGATTAGTTAGGTTACACAGCAGAAAACAGAAGACACAGCAGCTGCCAGATAGAGACTCTCTGTCTCATCTATATTTGTGTCTTTGTTGTTATACATCTCAGCAAGCCTATGAGTGAAGTAGACATCACCACTATTTTCTTTTCACAGTCTATCATCTAATTCTTTTCATAAAAATATTCCAATTATCTTCAAACCAGCACAGGTGAAACATGGGAAAACGTTTCAAGGGCAATGATTTTAAACTAGAACAGGGTAGGTTTAGATTGGGTTTTAGGAAGAAGTTCTTTACTATGAGAGTGGTGAGATGATGGAATGGGTTGCCCAAAGAAGTTGTGGATACCTCATTCCTGGGAGAGTTTCGGACCAGGCTTTGAGCATGCTCGTCTAGTAGGAGGCAGAGGGGGTTGGAGCTAGATGATCTTTAAGGACCCTTCCAACCCAAGCCCTTCTGTGATTGTATGGCATCATCCCAATGCCCACCACAGCAGGCTGCAAAGACACTGCTCTGGTGGGATGTAGCAGGTGCTACAGATTCACAGAAGTAACCAGGCTGGAAAAGACCTTTGAGATCATTGAGTCCAACCTATTACCCAATACCATCTAATCAACTAAACCATGGCACCAAGTGCCACATCCAGTCTTTTTTTAAACACTGCCAGGGATGGTGACTCTACCACCTCTCTGGGCAGCCTATTCCAATGGCAAATCACTTTTTCTGCAAAGAACTTTTTCCTAACATCCAGCCTAAACCTGCTCTGGTGCAGCTTGAGACTGTGTCCCCTCATTCTGTCACTGGTTGCCTGGGAGAAGAGACCAACCCCCACCTGGCCATAGCCTCCTTTCAGGTAGTTGTAGAGAGCAATAAAGTCTCCTCACTGATTGGTAATGGAAAGGCTTAGAATTATAGAGTCATGGAATGTTAGAGGTTGGAAGGGACCTCCAGAGACATTGAATCCAACCTCCCTGCCAAGACAGGATCCCCTAGGGTAGGGTAGTTCACACAGGAATGCATCCAGGTGTGTTTTGAAAGCCTCCAGAGAAGGAGACTCCACAATCTCCCTGGGCAGCCTGTTCCAGTGCTCTGTCATCCTCACTGTAAAGAAGTTTCTCCTCATGTTGAGCTGAAACCTTCCATGTTTAAGTTTGTATCCATTGCTTCTTGTCTTATTGCTGTGCACCACTGAAAGAGATTGGCCCCATCCGCTTGGCCCCCACCCTTCAGATATTGATAGACATTGCTCAGATCTCCTCTCAGCCTTCTCTTCTCCAGACTAAACAGCCCCAGGGCTCTCAGTCTCTCTTCATAAGGAAGATGCTCAAGATCCCTAGTCATCCTTGTGGCCCTCCACTGGACTCTCTCCAGCAGGTCCTTGTCTGTCTCAAATTGGGGAGCCCAAAATTTGACACAAAAGTGCAGGTGTGGTCTCAGCAGGGCAGAACAGAGGAGGGGAGAAGAACCTCCTTAGACCTGTTGGCCACACTTTCCATGATGCACCCCAAGATACCATTGGCTCTCTTGGCCACGAGGGCACATTGCTGGCCCATGGAGAACTTGCTGAAAGACCTCTTGCTTTTTGTGTGTGCATATATATATATATATATATATATACACATATGTAAAAAAATATAATATTAAATATAGCTAGAATATTATATTAAAAATGTATCTATTGTTTATATCTATGGGTGTATGTATGTATTTAGAATTTGTATTGGGTTTTCTTTTTCATTCTTTATTTCTTAGTTTTCCTCTGTATTTCCTCATTTTTCCCTTTTAGACAAGTGTGACTTGCTCTTTTTCAGTCCACATAGTGAGCCAGTGAAGAGGTCTGGTTACTACTCTAAGCAGAAATGATAAAGGGTTGGTCATGAGAAGGCTGATTTCAATGCAAGCACTATAGGCCACTTTTCATTTTTTTAATCTCCCTTCTCCCTCGTCTCCTTCCTTTCTTTTTCATCTTCCTCTTTCCCTCTATATTCCCCCTTTCCTCTCCATCTCCTTCCTTTTCCCCTATCTTCCTCTTTTCAGCTCCATCCCAATCCTTTCCCTCCACCCTCTCCATCTCTCTCAGCACCACCTCCCCTTCCCCACCCCATACTGCATTTTTTTTCCCCCCCTCTTTTTATCCAAATTCAGAGCACCTGGATTCTGTTGAGTCTCCTCCCAGCCAGGTGTGGCCACTTTGCCCTCTCTGCCCACTCCCCTTTTTAACCAGCTTCAGGAAAGGCAGCAGCCCAAAGCTGTGCCCATCTGGGCAGAGGGATCCTCCTCCCATCATCACTGGTGAGTTCCCCATGGTGCACACTGGGTGAATGGTGAAGGGGACAAAGGCCGGGGGGCCTGGTGGCCCCCCCGGTTAGCTAGGATAGAGGCTTGACAATCGCTCTAACATCACACATGGGTGCTGGCTGGGCCTCCTTACTTAGGCTGAGCTCCTCTATGTTTAGATGCTTCTTTCTGCTCACTTGTAAGGTCTTGCAAGAGCAGCACAAAACCTAAGCAGCGTGTTGCAAGACACTACTGGAGCTGTCTGATGCTTCACCTCCAGAACTGATCCTAGGCAATCTCTCCTTCCACTGCTTCCCAAAACACATCATGGGAAATCTTTTGGGGATAAAGCTTCCAACTTTGTCCAGGTGCTGGCAATGGCTGCAAAGCACCCAGGCTGTGACTGAAACCGCCAGGCACCGTGTGCTGCTGCATCCCACATGGGCACTGGCAGTCATCGTAGTACCAGCCTGGTACACGCAAAGCAGCCCCCCGAAACATCTGGCAGTGGGTGGTTTGCCCCCCAGTTCTGGCAGGTGCACCAGTAATCGGTTTCGTAGCCCCATCATGTGTCTGCCAAGTGAACTGCATTGCTGGCTCCCAGCTCTCTGGCCCCTGGGTCAGGCAGCGCTTGGCCCCCTGGAGCCCAAAAGGCGTGCAGCTGGTGATGTCTTCAAAGCCAGGACGTGCCCGGCAAATATCCTGCCTCCGTCTGCTCTCCCATCGGAAAATTACTGCTGTGATGGCAGCTTCTGAGCCCTGCTGAGCTGAGTTGCTGTCGGGGATCCTAAGTCATCACCCTGTGGTGTCCATCAGTACCCAGTCAAGGTGGCAGGACTGAGGTCTGGGGCTAGGTTTTGCAGAACACCCACAGAAGTCATGTGCCTTGCTTAGCTGACTGTGGTGGTGTTCTCTGTAGAGTCTACAATCACAGAATCATAGAATGTCAGGGGCTGGAAGGGACCTTGGAAGATCATTTGGTCCAGCCACTCTGTCAGAGCAGGACTGCCTACAGCAGATCACACAGGAACGTATCCAGATGGCTCTTGAACATCTCCAGAGAGGAAAACTCCACAACCTCCCTGGGTAGCCTGTTCCAATGTTCTGTCGCCTTCACAAGTGAAAAAAATTCTTCCTCAGGTTCACATGGAACCTCCTATGTCTCAAATTCCACTCGCTGCCCCTTGCCCTGTCACTGGGCATCAGTGACAAGAGGCTGACTCCATCCTTTTGGCACTCAACCCTTACATATTTATAAACATTAATCAGGTCACCCCTTAGCCTTCTCCTCTCCAAGCTAACAAGCCCCAGCTCCCTCAGGCTCTCCTCATAAGGAAGACGTTCAACTTCCTTAATCATTGTTGTGGTTCTGTGCTGGACTCTTTCAAGCAGCTCCCTGTCCTTGTTGAGCTTGGGGAGTGTCTAATGTGGGTCCAACCTTAACTAAAAATCATAGAATCATCAAAGGGTTTGGAGTGGAAAGAAACTTTTAAGATCATCTAGTCCGACTGCCTTGCACTCAGCAGGGACATCTGCAACTAGAGCAGGTTGCTCAGAGTCCCAAACAACCTGGCCTGGAATGATTCCATCTCCCATCTCTCTGGGCAACCTGGGTCAGTGTCTCACCAACCTCAACATTAAAAAAAAATCCCCCCAAATTCTACCCTCTGTCCTGTTTGAATCTTCCTCTTTTAGTGTCAAACCATCATCCCTTGCCTGTCAGAACAGACCCTACTTAAAAGTCTGTCTCCAGTTTTCTGACTCCTTATAAGTACTGAAAGGCCACAGGAAGGTCTCCCTGGAGCCTTCTCTTCTCCAGGCTGAACAACCTCAACTCTCTTGGTCAGTCCTCACAGCAGAGGCGTTCCAGCCCTTGCATCATTTTTGTGGTCTCTTCTGGACCCACTCCAACAATCCCACATGTTCCTTGTGCTATGGGGTGCTGAATTTCCCAGGAATTGTAGGAAAGAGGCCTGTTGAAATCCCCTTATTCCTTCTTCCAGGCATTTCCAGGAGGTGTTTCCTCTTGGATTACGGTAAGTGTCTAAGGACTCATCAGTGTCCTATTAGGATGGGCAGGATGTTTAGCTTTTAAGTCTCTCAAACTAGAGATGGATCCCACCACTGAAATATTTGATTTTATCCTTCTCTGAATGATTTCCTATTGAAATGGGAAGATTCCCATGGAGAAACACAGCTTTGGTTTGGTTTATTTTATTTGTTTTCCCCTTACTGGAGCCTGCACCTCCTAAATCTATTTTACAACAGTACAGGGATGCTGGTGGGAAAAGATGCTCCATGGCTCCTCCTTCAGAAGGGCTTAAGGCAAGGCTGAGTCACTGCATGTGGAGACAGAGCTGAAGATAGGGCCCTGGACAGTGACAAAACACATCTGTTCTCTGTGATCACATCCCAGATGTGAGTCACATCCTCTTGCTCTGCACTTTCAACCCCAGACACCATTCTGGGGCAAGGACAGTGCAGCTCCTTGGCTGGCTGAGGAGGTGACAGCAGTGTCCTAGACAAATTCTTTTCATCTGGCTTTCACCTAGTGATGATTTTTCACTGCTGGTTCTCGGAGAACACTGAACTCAGCTGCAAGGGGTCTTAGGGCTCAGCCTAACTCGCCCCTCCACAAGGAAAGTGGGATGTGCAGCTCTTTAAAGCAGTACAATGCTTGAGGCTACATGAGGGTAGATCTTGCTCTCTCTTTGCTGAGGGGGCTGAGGTTGTTCAGCTCAGAGAAAAGGAGGCTGAGTGGAGACATTCTGACTCTCTGCAACTCTCTGAAAAGAGTTGGTCCCAGGTGGGGATCAGTCTCTCCTCCCAGGAAACAAGTAGTAGAACAAGAGGAACTAGCCTCAAGTTGCACCAGGCTTAGGTTGGACATGAGGAACAATTTCTTCCCCTTGAGGGTTGTCAAGGTCTGGACCAGGCTGACCAGGGCAGTAGTGGAGTCCACATCCTTGGAGGGGTTTTGAAGATGTGGAGATGTGGCGCTGAGGGACTTGGTTTGGTGGTGACCTGGCAGTGCTGAATTAATGGTTGGACTTGATGATCTTGGAGGTCTCTTCCACCTAAAACAATTCCATGATTGTGTGGCTTTATTACTGTATCACTTTTCTTTCTTGGTGGAAAGGACACAGTGCTAACAGGTTCCCCTTCTTTCCCCTCGCCAGCAGCATGGCATCCTCTAAACCACGCACCAAGGGATTCACTGTGCCAAACCTCAGCTCAGCAAGTCTGAGTCCTGCTGGGGCTTATTTGTTGTTCCACAGGATCCACCAAGCATAAGGGCAGCATGGGATGGCTGCCAGGCATGGATGATGCACATCTTCTTGGGCAAGCAGGGCATCAGCTTTGGCACTGCTGCTCATGGCATTATTTGTCCTGTTTGCAGGTTTCCAATCCTGGGCAGTTGCCACACGTTATGGCTTGCTTCAGGGAGGAGGTTGTACACCTGGGTGAGTGGGCTTCAGAGCCCCCACCAGCCAGAAATCCCACTCCTAATCCTGGGAAGATCTTGTGAAGGTCTCAAGCCTTGCATGTGTCCTAGCCTGAAATGCAGGTGGAAAATGAAGGGTGGTCTTCCTCTCCTAACTGGGGCAGAGGGCTGTGTGCTTTCCCTGCAGCATGTTGTGCTTATCCAGCAGCACACTGTGCAGGTGGTTGATCTGCTCAGCTGAGTCCCCAAGCTTGTGCTTTATGGCCCATTCCTGTAGCTCCCCAATGAAACAAGACATTTTTAGCCTCAACCATGGGATGGAAAGCCTGGAGGACCAGGTGAGATGTGGGACTTCTCATGTCACCTCTTCAAAAAGGTTCTTTCACCAGCTGAGTTAAACATCTCCTCCTTCTCCCTGGGGACCAGGCATTCGGGGGGTGGGGTGGTGGTGGTGTGAGAAGCCCTACAAATAAGAAAACCAGGAATGGGGCATGAAACATGAACAGATTGAGGTCCCCACGGGATTACTGCCGGGTCTGGCAGCCAGCAAAGCCTCTTCCTCACCAAAGGGAGGCAAAATTGAGCAGTTTTCCTTGGCTGGCCTCTCTTATCGCTTTCAAGCAGGATGCTTCGACAGGGCAGGGAACAGGAGGGACATGCAAGCTCCTGGCTTTGCTGTTGCTCAGACAGTGTTGAAAATGGGTCTGAAATGACTTTTCAAGCCACGTAGGGTAATGAATTTTTCAGCCCACGGGGTTTTGACATCCAGCCCCTCAGTCTCTGCAGCTGGGATGCTTGGAGAAGTCCCCAAAACAAGCAAGGACAGGGATGTGGGAACACTTAGGTGGGAGGGTAAGCTTCCCAAGATGCCACTGTGGTGTTTTGGTTTTTGGTTTGTTTGTTGTTTTGTTGGGGTGTTTTGTTGTTTTTGTTTTTTTTTAATAAGCTGTCACTACCAGCAGAAAGAGGAAGGGAAAGCAAATAAATAAATAAAGCTCCTGAATACCACACGTCTGGTGCCACTGCGCAGGGCAAATACTTGATGTGCTGAATAAATGAGCAGGAGGGGAACGTCAGGCTCCTGCACTGGGGAGCTCTGACTCATGTTCCCACAGCAAGCAGCACTTCAGACACCTTCCCTGCAGGCAGCTGCCAAATGTCCCCATCCCTGGAGTGTGGTGCACGGAGATGAGCATGCCCACACATCTGCTCCCAGCCCTGGCACACTGAGGTGCAGCCTTCAGGGTGGGCTGGGGGCAGCTTTGTGGGTGATGGAGAGGCCTTTGTCCCCTTCACCCGGTGTGCACCATGGGGACTCACCAGTGATGATGGGCAGAGGGATCCTCTGCTGGGCACAGCTTTGGGCTTCTGCCTTTCCTGGAGCTGGTTAAAAAGAGAAGTGGGCAGAGAGGGCAAAGTGGCCACACTTGTGCTGGGAGGAGACTCAACAGAACCCAGGTGCTCTGAATTTGGATAAAAAGAGGGGGGAAAATGCAGTGTGGGGTGGGAAAAGGGAGGTGGTGCTGAAAGGAGAGAGATGGAGAGGGAAAGAGTGGAGGAAAAGAATGGAGCTGAAAAGAGGAAGATAGGGGGAAAGGAAGGTAGGGTCACCATCCCTGGAGATGTTTGATAATAAACCATGTAGACATGACACTTCAGAAAGTGGTTTAGTGGGCATGGTGGTGCTGGGTTGATGGTTGGACTTGATAATCTTAGAGATCTTTTCCAGTCTTAACCACTGGGAAATTCTTAGGGACGTTGAGCTCTGATCCGGTCTTCTCCTTGCTTTATTCACTTTTTGGATGCTCTTACTGAGCAAACAGCCTGGGGATGCTGCAGCCACCTCACTGCCTGTGCGGTGGGATTCACCTCCTGGCTCTGATTCAGCAAATATTAAGCAATTTCCGNCCACAACAACCTGCAATTCAATCTCCGGCACGACAAAAACCTCGGCTTCGGGTACAATACTGCCTGTGTCCTCCTGCTGCAGACGAACCATGCTGGCTGACTGTGACAGGGACAGGCTGTCCCGGCTGTGTGCTCACGCTAGTGGCACTGCCGTGCCTGGAGGGACAGCTTGTGCCTCCTCTGAGGACAGCAAGGAGCTTTTTTTTTTTCTTCCCGAAGTGCTTTTCCTTTTGCAGAACGCTTGTGACTGCGAAATGTTCTTTCTCCCCACCCCCCCCGCCGACCTGCATCCTGAGCTTTGTGGATATGAAAGTCCACATGGTCTCTTTCTTCTTTTTAATTGCTGTAATTTGTCCAGCCTTTACCCATGGTCAGGAGCTTTGGCTTGGCTTTGAGCTCCCTTTGGTGGGTTTATTTTGGCTGTGATGCTGTGCAAGGAAAAATAAAACAAACAAACAAACAAAAAAAAAAAAAACCAAAACCCCAACAACAAGCACCAAACCCCAAGCCCAAACCTTTCTGTGGTGCCCTGCGTGTGCATCCCGTGCGTGGGTAATTTTGCTCGCTGGAGTAATTTCCTTGCCCGCAGTGGGACTTCTCTTGTGAATAAAGCTATGTGGGCTCAGCCTCTGAAAAACCACAGCCTGGGAAATTTATGCAGAGGAGGGAAGGAGGGAGATTGTTCCTAGCAGGCAAGCAGCGGGGCTGATTGCTGTTCTCATCGCAGGCAGAGGGCTGAGCTGGGGCTAATTAGAGGAGGGCAAAGTGTCAGAGCTCACAAATTGCCTCCAAGCAGAGGTTGATACCTCCTGCCCTGGACATCGTGGTGGTGGATGGCACTGGGGTAGCAGTGCTTTCCTGCACTGGTGGCCAGGTGTGGGGTGCTTAGTTGGGACTCCTGCTTGGGTCTTGCCCTGGTTTTCCAGCATCCTGGATCCTATAATGGCTTTTCCTCTCTTGGGTAGGGAAAGGGAGGACCATGGGTGGGGAAGGGAGGCTGGATGCAATGCTGGTCTTACTGGCAGCAAGCTGGGGTCTCTCCACTTGCACTGTGTCCAGGATGGAGAAAGGGGGTGCAGACAAGGGCTTGAACAAAAGGTCAGAGAGAGGATAGCTGAGGCAAATGCCTCTTTCTACTTGGAAGAGTCTGAAATCTGAAGTATCTAGGGCAGGAAAAAGTAAAAGCTTCTGGTTTTGCTTGAGGCATATGCAGAGCATGGGGCTGAGCAGAAGGAGCATGGACCAGAGAGAAGGAACTGGGCTGCGATGGGACATGTCCTCTGGTCCTGCCCTCCCAACCACAAGCAATGTCCCTCATTTCTGTTTAGATTTGCTGTTAGGAACATTTTTTTTACTGAAAGGGTGGTCAGGCATTGGAACAGGCTGCCCAGGGAGGTGGTGGAGTCACCATCCCTGGAGGCACTACAAAAATGTGTAGGCACGGCACTTTGGGACATGGTTCAATGGCCACGGTGGTGTCAGGTTGACAGCTGGACTCGGTGACCTTAGAGGTCTTTTCCAACTGAAAGGATTCTAGGGCTTCCCAGCAGTTACTCCTGGGCTCATCCTCTACTCTCAGCACCCATCCCTGTGGCCCCGGGACAGGGGAGCAGCAAGATGTCCCTTTAGAGCATCGCCAAGCTCCTGCAGCAGCCCACAAGCTGCGTGCCCTCTACGCAGTGCCTGGCGACAGCCCCGGGGGCCGCCCTGCAAGCATCACCACCCCAGGTGGCCTTGTTTTGCTCGGCGAAGGCGGATGGGAGCCACCATCTTCGGAGCGAAGAGCATTTTTAATCTCCTGCTCCCGCTCCGTGCAATTAACTTGATTCCCTCCCCTCGTTTCCTGCAGAGGTTTAATTAAAATGCATTGTTCGCCTCGCCAATTATTTGCTCTGTCCCCCGGATAACCTCTGTGCAGCGGCTGGCTTCTTGGGGCTTTTTTTTTCCCCCTTCTTTCTTTCTCTCTCTCTCTCTCTCTTTTTTTTTTTTAATGCAGCGTGTGAATAGTGGAAGGCAGGAGCGAAAGACGCCGGACTTAGAAAGTAAAATCTCCAGGAAGGAAAATGGAGGCAAACACAGGAGCTAATTTAGGCAGGCATNGGGGGGGGGAGGGGGCGGACACGTATGGAGCTCTATGTCCCCGAGCAGCTGAAACAACAAGACCTTGTTGACTTGCCTTTGAGTTCCCCAGCACTCGGCAGCTGCTGCTCCAGCAGGTGATAATTGAAACCGGGAGCGAACCTGGATGGCGTCAAGGGTTGAGATGTAGTTCAGGCTTCATCCCCCTCCTCTCCAAGCTGCTGTGGCGTAGTGGTGCTGCTGTCACCAGAGCTTTGCAGGGGCACCTCAGGGGAGGCGAGTGTGTATGGAACCGCAGGGGAGATGACTTGTAGGGCACCCCACGGAAGATGGGCTTGTCATGCAACCCAGGGGAGATTCGCAGGAGACCCCAGGGGAGGTGATTTGGGGGGGATCTCAGCAGAGCTGACTTTTCAGCAGACCCCAAAGGAGATGGGTTTGTAGGAAGTCCCAGGGAAGATGGGTTTGCAGGCCGTCTTAGGGGACGGGAGTGGTCGACACCCAGATCTGGTCCCCAGGGGTAAGGTTGGTGAGACCAGGAGCTGAGCAGCTGCAGCACCTCAAGGTCATACCTCGAGAAGTGATTTCGGAGAAGGGGATGTTCAGCACTTTCTAAAAATAACCCCGTTGCAGGACCGAAATAACAAGCAGCTCTCCACCAGCGCTGTGCTTGAACTGGGGCCAAGGCAGCTGNGGGAGCCTGCCACTAGTGTCCCCCACACGCCAAAAAGGGCTGGGGAAAGGCCAAAGAGGGGTCGAGCGTCGGATGTGGGGTGGCTTCCAGAGCTGCTGCTGATCAGCCCTAAAAGGCAGTGTGGGGCAGGCGTCTGCTCTCGTCCAGGTGTCTTGAGGAGCTGGGATTTGGGAGGGAAGCACAGCTACAGCCGTCCCCCTTTCCAAATGGATCTGATTTGGAGAGCAAGACCTCTCCCTTGCCTGGATCTCTTGGAAGACACCAGCCTCGTAGGATGTCTGAGGGTCATTAGTGTCATCTCCTGCAAGGTCTCACTAACACTTCTCCAACAGCTCCTCAGGTCCTATCCCAGCAGCCTTCCCCTCTTGCCTTTCCTCCCCCTCCAGTTCTTGGCTTACTTGCAGAGGGTTCTGTCTAACGTCTTCTCCATGGTGGTCCCACAAAGTGGGATTTACTGGCTCACTGATCTCAACATAGAGGTCTGGGGTCAGAGTGTGTTTCAACAGGCTCTGTGCAGCCCCAGGCTGCAAACCCTGTCCCAGTCCCCCCTAGAGCTCCCTGGTCTGACAGCCCTGGGGGTGATATTTGGTGTTGTGTCATCCGCCTCATCGCATGCAGAGCTGGGGCCAAGTGTCTGGCAGGGCCTGACCCTATGGCAGAGGAGATGGTTTTGCATCTCTGGAGCAGCTGGAGTGAAGCCCAGGCTCTTTGTGCTGCAGCCCTGGGGTGAGCTGGCTCCAAGCCCCTAGCTCCTGCAACTCCCTGGCATCTTGTGCAGGCTGGGTACCACAGTGATGCTGCCCTCCCACACAGCGATGGGCAAACCCCCTCTTTCCTTTCATTTCAGGTTTATGTCCTGCTGCACATCATGATCATGGAGTTAGTAACCTCCATCTTCCCAATGGACTGGGAGAAGCCAGAGGAGAAACCCATTTTATGAGGCCTCATGGGTCTCTGAAGCCAGGTGCAGGGACCCTCCCCTCAGCATTTCTTGCTTCGGCAGCTCTCAGCAGGGTGAAATTTTGGCTGGCTGCAGTGAGCAGCAGCTTTGGTGAGAAACTTGGGAATACAGTGGAAAAAGAAGTGCCAACCACCACTCTGTGCCCTCAGCTTCTGGGGTTACAGGATGTGTCTGGGTCATCCAGTTGACTCCTGGATGCTTTGGGAGGGAGACCCTACAACACACACCACACCCCTGCAGGCACAACAGGAGCTGTTTCCTCCTGGAGAATAGGACCTCTGCTTGAGGTCGTGTTGCTGCTGCTGGACCTAATTATGGCTCAGAGATGAATCTCAGCCCTGGGGTAGTTCTGGGAAGTCAGTCTTGGTTTGATGCTTCATCCTGAAACCAAGAGATTAACTTCAGCTTCTAGCTTGTCTGATGGCTGGCATGGTGCCCAAAGATGGAGCAAATTGAAGCCATCTTGACGTTTGTCCCAGAGGAGACCTTCATCTGGCAGCACCAGGAGAGCCGTCCTAAGCACCAGCAAGTAAGGCCAAACACAACCTCACTAGAGACTGGGCCTGCTGCCACAGTGGCTCATGGGCCTGCCGTTCCTGGAGGTGATGAGGAGCTGTGGTTGGTCATGGTTGTTCAACAAACATCTCCTGTGGCCAGATGGAAGGTTTCTCTTTGCACTTGCAATCGCCTCCTCCAGAGCGTCATGCTCACTGTGTGGTGCTGGCCTCTGGCAGGAAAGATAGATGCAAAGCTGGTCCAGGTGAGCCATGGCCCAGAGCTTAGGGGTGTATGATGAGGAGGATAGGAGGGAGAAACTAGGAGTAAACCCACCATGGTGGCAGGAGTGGTGTGGGGTGGGGGAACAGGTTTGGTGAGGATGCTGAGCTGGAGAGAGGAAGGCCAAGCTGTGTTTTTATGCTCCTGGGCTTGCTCTGGGAGCTAATGCTGTTCTTCCCACAGGTTATGGATGTTGTTAGCATCTACAAGGGGTTGATGTGGACCACAGTTCAGCTATTCATGGACTGCTTCTCTTTGAGGTTCCAACCGAGAAACCTGGTTGAACTCTAAGAGCCATCCCTGAGAGATGTAGGCTGAAGTACTCTTCTTGAAGAGTGCTGGGATGAGTTGCTTTTGGGGTTCCAGAGTAAGCAACCATCCCTTGTAGGTACTGCATTTGAGTCAAACAATGCTGAGCTCCCCTCCTCTCCCAGCCACCTTTCCAAGCCTCCTGATGAAACTTGGAGCAGTTTCCAGTGTCCCTGAAGCAGGAATCCCCATCTCTGCAAGGAGGATAAATCCTTGTTTATCTCTCTGGAAAAGAGTTCAGCAGTAACTCAGGGACTGCAGCTCTGCTCCTTGCATCCTCCCTGGGCATTCTTTGAGGGAAGGTCCAAACCTGCCCTATGTTCCAGCTTATAATCTGGCCTCAAGCTGAGCCTTGGGACCTCCCCAGACAGACCTACAGGGCTGATTTTGGGGGTGGGGAAAGTCAAACTCCATGTCACAAGCTGTTGACTTTGAAGTCAGACCAAGCCTGCACACAATCCTTGTGATTTCTGTAGTCTGATGGGGACGTGGCTGGCCCCACTCCACCCAGCCAAGCAGCAGAAGGTCTCTCCTGGGACACTGTGTGCTTCTGAGTGTCCCTCGTTTTGGTTGTTTGTTTTGTTTTTCTTTTTTTGCTTTTTTTTTCTCCTTTTTTTTTTTTTTTTTTTTTTAAAGACTTGCAATCCATGCTTCCAACTGTTCCCACATTTATATGGATGTGCTTTATAATTGAAACCTCTCAGTTGTGCACTTCTCCCATGCAAAGCGGAGGCTTCGAAGCAGCAGGTGGAAATTGAGCCGATATCTCTGCTGCCAAAGTGAAAATTTGAAGGGAAAGTGAAGTTTTTCTTATTTAATTATTTTTTTTCCCCCCCTCCTCAAAGAGGGGAGCTGCATTCCCAAGGCTCCAGCAGTGACCTTGCCTTGCATGGCCTGTAAGGCTGTGGGAGTAAGACCTGCTCCAGGTATGTGGGTGGTGAAGTGAAGGAGAATGTCTCTCTGGAGCATGTTTTGACTGTGGAGCATCAGGTGCTGTATAATTCCCATGCTGTATGATGCTAGATGGAGGAAACAGAGCTGAGTATTACCCAGATGTGAGGCTCAGTCCCCTCTTGCCAGGAGGCTCAGTGGTCTCAGAGCAATGAGTCCATTGATGGTGTTGAGTGGTGCTCCGTGCTCAGTGAGGTCCTGGCACTTCTAGGCATCCAGGTCTGCTTCAGCCAGATACTTTTCTGCAACACTGAGTTGTCCTTGATCTTTTTCAGCACCCTACTCTTCATCACCACCAACCTAGTGGCCCAGGACTTTGTGCTGCCCACCATTGTCGACTGCAGAAGGCATTGTGCAGAAGATTAATCATTGCCATGAGCATCTCCTCCTAAGGATTTTGGGCACCCAAAGGCTCCTCAGCATTGCAAAGACTTGGTTTCTTCACCAAGAGTGTGGGGCAGGAGTTCTCTATCCTCCTACCCTCACTTAGGAACCCCCTGGCACCGTGCAGACATGAAGAGAAGTGAGCAGAAACCTGACTGTGAAACCACTGGTGGAGAGATGCTCTCTGAGTTGGAGCTGTGCTACTGCTGGCTGTGTGAAGGAGGAATGTTGCCCCCCTTGGGGTCTGGGAGCGTTGGGGGACACACAGCCCCCCAGGAGCATATTCTCGTGTCCCAGGTGGGTTTGATTTTGCAGCCTGCAGATTCCTTTCCCCTGAGCAAAGCTCAGTGGAAGGAGCCGCGGGGCCGCAGCCGGTGGGTTCCACTCCGGGGTTATTTTTGTCTTGGGGTTTAATTGGAAGACAAAAGGCCCTCGTGCTGGAGGCAGCCTGCCTTTCCCACAGCTGCTTTGTCTGCCATACTCATGGGAAGACAAGAAAGATATGAAGGGAACCAGGCAATCCTTGGGACCAGTGCTCACCACCCATCCTTAAGGCCACCATCCCCCATTCCCATGGGGAGAACCAGACCTCACTGAGCACCAGCTGCCCCTTTCCTGAGCTTGAGATGGGGGCGAAGCGGGGAGCAGCTGCAGGGTTATGCTGCAGGCAGGTGCCTCTGGCTTGGGCTCTCCTGAGCTTTATTTCTTTCTTTTCTTTCCTTTCATTTATTTAATTATTTTTATTTAATCCCCTCAAAACAAAGAGAAAAGGGCAGCTGCACCCGGCAGAGCATCCCACAGGCCTGGAGCTTCCCTCAGGCACCAGGTCTTGGCTTTGCAGGTGATTCCTGCCGCATCCCTGTGCCAAAGCAAAACCTCTCCACCGGTCGAGGTGGGGGGGTGGTGTGGTTTCCAGGTGGGTTAGATTTTTTGTTCATGGTTCAGGGATGTTTTGGGGAGCAGGCACCAAGCTGAGGAGAGCAGCTCACCCCGAGGTGCCTGAGGCCGCCGAGCAAAGGGGTGGCTATTTCTGGGATGGAGAAGGAAAATTGTCCAACTGCTGCAATTGGCAGCAAATCCCAGGGCTATAATAAACAGCTTCCCAGCCAAGGTCCTGGGCTATTTTCTCTCTGTTTTGGCTCAGAGAGGAGGATTTATTTTGTTTGCTGCTTGGAATTCTTTCCCTTCTCTATTTTTTTTTTCACTCTTCCTTGGGATATTTAAAGATGATGAACACCCCCCTACACTCCCCCCACTCCCCCCCTCCAAGGCCCAGGTCAGAGTCCCTGCTTCCCCATGTGTCTCTAGATCCATGGAGGTGTAAGTGCCACTTGTGGCACTTGAAGTAGAGCCTTTTTGGGACCAAATCAAAGCCCACCCCTTACAGCCTTGCAGGGCATTGGTACCCTCTAGATGGTATTTAAAAACAACAAAACACCAAAAAAGAAGCAGGAAAAAATCTCAAACCCAATAAACTTCCAGGAAAAGCTTCCCAAGCTGTGGGACTGACCAGTGGGGCAGGAGGGTGGGTTCTCCATGGGTTTTTCTTTCCCTGTTTTCCTCAGGGAGGTGTGAGCTGTCCAAACCTATTTTAGGAGCCTCTGCATTACTCTGCTGTCCCTGTCTGCCCCTTTCCCTGTCCAGAATCACTCTGGGTGTCCCTTTCCTGTGTCCCTGCCCCCTCAGCTGCCACATCTCATTTCTGTGGGTTGCAAAGAGGTCACTGGAGGAATCAGAATTAAGTGACAGTGCCTGTGCAGCATCTCAGTGAGGTGGCAGTGCCAGTGGCCCGAGGACCTGCAGCATGCCTATCTCTGTGATCAGGTGGTGAGATACAAGTTGCTGAAACCCACATTTTGGGACAATGAAAGGTGTGATGCTGCAGCTTTGGTGAGGAACCACCAGTACCCAAACCCAGTGGGGGCTGAAGCAGCTCCCTCACAGCTGGAGCGGCAGGTCACAGCTCAGCTTGTCATGGAAGGGATCTGTCAGAGGTTGCTCCCTTCTGGTCATTGATGTCAAAGTGGGTTTACTCTCTGGGAAGAAATTTCCTCCCAGCCCCCAGCTAACAGTTCTCATCAGTTTTCCCACAGCACTACATGGTTGGCTCTCCAGTCCTGGGAGTAGGATAAGGTCCACCTGTGTTTTACCTTATACCAAGCCCTCGAGGTGCTGCTAAGGACCAGGTGAGCAGGCAGTGGTCACAGTCAGGCAGGGACGTGGCTCCCAAGCGGCTCTCTGACAAGCTTTGCATGCCAGCAATGTTTTAATGCCACCTCTGCACAGCCAGGAGAAGCACAAACATGGTTTAGGGCAGCTGTACCATGGGACAATGAGGGGTTTGGGCAGAGTATGATGTTGCAGCCAGCTCCAGTCCTACAAAGCAGCTGCCTGTGCCAGAGGGGACCCCCAGGAGGGATCCCTTAGGATTTTGCATTGGATTTCATTCTGTTTCCACAGAAGCCAAGTTTGCTGGCTGGATGTTGTTATGCTGAGTGTGAGCATCTCCAGGGTCACTTCACAGAATCATAGAATCACTGAATGTTTTGTTTGGAAGAGGCTTTTAAAATCAAGTCCAACTATTAACCCTGCACTGCCAGCTCCACACTCATCCATGTCCTCCGACAGCACATCTCCACGGATTTGAAGCCCCTCCAGGGATGGGGAATTTAATGCTGCACTGGGCAACCTACTCTACCTCTTGACAACCCTTTGGGGGAAGAAATTGTTCCTCATGTGCAACCTAGACCTCCCCTGGTGCAACTTGTTTAATCGCTTGTTCCTCAGGGGAAGAGACCAATGCCTACCCTGCTCCAACTTCCTTTCAGGCAGTTGTAAAGAGCCAGAAGGTCTCCTCTTAGCCTCTTTTTCTCCAGACTAAACAACCCCAGTTCCCTCAGCTGCTTCTCACAGACTTGTTCTCCAGATCCTTTACCATCTTTGTTGCCCTTCTCTGGACATATCTTCAAGCAGAGGAGGCTGCTCAGAACCCCAGACAGCCCAGAATTGTTCCAGGGATGAGGCATCTACCATGTCGCTGGGCAATCTGGGCCAGGGCCTCAACACCCCTAGCATTAAAAATGTCTTTCTTCTATCCAGTCTAAATCTCCCTTTTAGTTTACACTCACCACTCCTTGTCCTGTCACAGCAGTCTGTCCCCAGCTTTCTTATCAACCCCTTTAAGCACTGAGAGAAGATCACCCTGGAGCCTTCTCTTACCCAGGCCGAACAGCCCCAATTCTCTCAGCCTGTCCTCACAGAAGAGAGGTTCCAGCCCCATTTTTGTGGTCTCATCTTCCTGATGTTGTAACAACATTTGACATAGTTTACCCTTATCTGGGTCCATGTGGCATGGCAGGGGTGTCTGACCTGCTACATCTTGGAATTAATAGGAGGCATCTCCAGCTGGGGGTGATGGACAGAGCAGGACAGGACAGGATGGGGCAGCCAGGTTTCCCTCAAGGGTAGCATCTTCCTGCAGAGAACACAAAATGCCATTCACAGCAGGATGTAGCAGCAAGACCCTCATCTGGCCAGCTTTCCTGTGAGCTCTGGAAGCCAGCTGGGAGATATGGAGCATTCCCAACCCCAGTGAGCAGCTGCTCTCCCCATGCTGGGAATGGAGCCGGGCTGGAGCTGTGCAGAGCACGTGCAGTGAGGAGGCTAGGTCTCAGTGCAGGGATGGGGAAGGCTCCCTGGGGCTGGTGTTTGCCTGAGCTCAGAGCACTGCTTTCACCTCTGCTGCAAGTGGATAGGGTGCATTTGGATGGGCAGCTCATCCCTCAGCATTCCAAAGGAGTGTCTGCAGCCCCTATAGCCCTCATCAAGAAGCAGACGGGATCTTGGTGGGATGGCAGAGGAGAGATGCAACGAAGATGGGAGCTGGGGCTGGGATAAGCCCTCACTCCGTTTGCCCCATCTTGAACTCCCAACCCTTGGATTCACCCAACACAGAGATGCCTGGAGGCTTTTTGCACCGTGCATGCCTGCACCCCAGCCTTTGCTGCAGGCTGAGCTCTTCCTCGGGTCTCCCCATCTCCATCTAGCTGCAGGCCCCCGGGAGTCAGTGCTGACACAAGCCAGATTTTGGAGCCCGGCACAGGAGGCTGGCAAGGGCTCTCCTTGGCAGAGCAGCAAGGGGAACAGCTTGCAGCAGCCTCTCTCCCCCTCCAAGCGCCTGCTGGGGTGCGTTCCCTAACCTTTCCTGCCTTCCTTCCCCTCCTGCCTTTCTCTCTCTCTCTTTTTTTTCCTTCTTTTTTTTTTTTCCTCCCCCTTCACTGTAAATGCGCCATAAAAATGGATCAAATTGCTTAAATCACTGTCATTAAATCAGTGTGAGTCCCCCCTCCGCCCCTGTGCTCGAAGCCTGGCAGAGAACATTTGTTCCAAAGGCTGAACAGCCGTCTTATTGCTCTGAAAGCATATTTGCTGCTTGATGGAAGGAGGAGAGGGGGGAGAAAAACAGCCTGCAAGGGAAGGAAGAGGAGAAGGAGGGAGTGAAACCTCCATCAATGTCTGCAGGATGGGGCCATCAGGTCTGTGCTGATCCTCACAACCCCACTCCAGCATCTCCAACAGCATGGAATGCCCCCTCCACTCCCTCCTCAAAGCCAACTCCAGGGGTGTCCACGGTCCCCACAGAATGATAAGGATAGAAAGTGACCTCTAGAGACCATCTAGTCCAATCCCACCACCTGTTTCTCCTGCAGGGGGAAGTGGGGGGCTGTATTCTGTAGGATGGTTCCCCCCTGCTTAGCTCAGAAAGTGATGGGGTAGCAGGGCTAGGAGAATGGAGACACCCCTAGTGTTAATTTGATGCTGAGGTTGGGGTTTTTCATGCTGTTGGGGATGCTGAAGTGGAGCTGTGGGCATCAGCAGAGACCTGATGGCCCCACTCTATTCCAATGAGTCGTGCTGGCTGGGGGTCTTGCCATCACAAATCTCCTCAGCTTTGGACTGACATTGGGGGTGTTTGAGGGGCTGGAGATGCTGTCATACAGCTCAGGCTGGTGCATCCACGTGAGAGAAATGTATTCCTGGTAAAACAAGGCAGGTCAACCTGGTGAAGCCTTCTGAGCCCTTGGGTTGATTAAGCCCTGCCAGTCCTGGCTCAAGAGCAGCTTTAGACCTGCTGGTGTTTGCATATCTGAATAAAAAGCATTTGCAAGCCCTGATTGTGGGTCCCACCGGAGCCAGCAGCTCGGAAGAGTTGGAGAAAAGCAAATTGCTCTGGAAATTCAGCTGATTTTAGAGCCCTGGTTTGGCACAGGAGAGCAAGTCAGCGATGGAGGCTGAGACAAGGCTGACTTCAGGAGCTGCCGCCTGTTCCCACGCCAGCACCGGAATGCAGAAATGCTTCAACCCAGGTGGTCTGGAAAATCCCTACAGAGAGAAATCCAAGCAGAAAATGGTGAGGAGAGCTGGAGGTGGATCAAAGGAAAGGGCTGGGGAAGGGGCTGCTGCAGGTGGCAGGAGTCGGCGAGGTGAGCATGTCTTGCAGGCATCACCCAGCACATCCCAAAGGCACCATTACTCTGAGCCCTCCTGCTTTTACAGAGCTCCAGGCAAGTGTCTTGCCAAACTGTTGTGCTCACTAGCAAGTCTCTGAACTGGTTCTTGGTCCCCAGGAAAGTTTTCTGGAGGATGCAGGTTCTCTCTCCACCCATTGTTCTTCACCCCGCTGAGCTGGGATGCTGACTGCTACCCTGGGAGATGCATCTTGGGTTTTACCTGAGCCATAAGGATGGGGTTTGTCTCTAAGATCAAAATTTTACCCCAAGGATGCTATCCAATGAGGGGACCCTGACAGGGATGGTGGAGCAGAGTGGGTGTGGGTTGTAGATGACTGACCACAGAATCTTTTTGGTTGGAAAAGACTTCTAAAATCAAGTCCAACCACTAACCCAGCACTGCCAGATCACTACCAAACCAAGTCCCTCAGCACCACATCTCCACAGCTTTGAAACTCCACCACGGATGGGGACTCCACCACTGCCCTGGGCAGCCTGGGCCAGGCCTTGACAACCCTTTTTTAGGGAAGAAATTGCCCTTTATGCCCCTGGTGCAACTTGAAGATGGTTCCCCTTGTTTAATCGCTTATTCCTCAGGAGAAGAAACTGACCCCTACCTAGCTCCAGCTTCCTTTCAGGGAGTTACAGAGAGCCAGAAGGTCTCACCCTCAGCCTCTTTTTCTCCTGGCTGAACAGCCCCAGTTCCCTCAGCTGCTCCTCACAAGATCTGTTCTTTAGACCCTTCAACAGCTTCCTTGTTCTTCTCTGGAGCTGTTCCAGCACCTCAGCGTCCTTCCTGGAGTGAGTGCCCCAAAGCTAAACAGAGACTGACGCTACACCAATCCTTGCTCTAAAGCTCTAAGAAGGACCAAGAGATGAGATGTGCTGGCACAGAGCCCCACGCATGGGGCAGGGCTGGTGGGGTCAGGCAGCTCCTTGCTCCTGCCTCTGCCCTGGATGTGGTAGCTAAAAGCTAACTGAGCCTAAATGCAAAACAGCTCGGAGGGTTGGAGAGCTGCCCAGGCTTCTGCAGCGCCAGATTAAAAAGGCAGCAGCTTGCAAAGGCTGCCCGGAGGCTGGCGGGGAGGCTCAGCCTTCCCTAGGCTCGGCACGCTTCGGCTGCCCACCGAGATGGCTGACATGAGGCTCAGCTTGCCCCTGGGCATTGCTTCTGGGCAGCCAGTGTGGTCCTCCCCACGCTCTTGAAGACCCCGTAAGTGGCAAGAGGAGAACCCCCTGCCAAGAGTCCCAGGGCTTGCTTTCAAAGGTCCACCTTGGAAACCGGAGCGTGGAGAGGGCGGCCCAGCCGTTCCCTGCTCCAGGGCTTCGCAGATTAATTATTCCCAGGGGAAGAAGCTGGTTAATGACTCTTCCCCCCTCCCTCCCCCCTTCCCATGGGAAACTGCAGGGACAGCTTCTCCATGTCCCTCGGGGGGGATGCATGTTAGTTTTAATCCCAGGAGCATCCTGCTGCTTGGTAGGGACACACAAGCTCAGATCCCCGGTAGCGGAGTAAATCAGGAATAGTTCCCTTAATGGCACAGGTTGTGAGCTGGCACCTCCCAATGCCAGGACACATGAACGCTCTGTGTTGGGCCGTGTGGGTAAGCAGGGCTGATGGGGATATCCAGTCTCTCTGGGGAGGCTGCTCCTGGGTTTGTTTTGGTGTTTACTTTGGTTTCTGAGTGCCTGTGGACAGCAGGTCTGTCTCACCATAAAAGCTGATGGAAATTAAAAAGGCTATTAATTCAGAAGCAGCATTTTCAGGCAGGGACTCATCTCTGTAACCACCATCAAGGCACAGGAGATTCAAAGTGGGAATGGTGGTTTTCTTTCTGCTGTATCCTGGATGATGAGGATGCTGAGGGTGAAAACTCATTTTGGGTCACAGAATCATAGAATCACAGAATTGTTTTGGCTAGAAAAGACCTCTAATATCTTAGAAGCCAACTGTCAACAGCACCGTGGCTGTTGAACCATGTTCCCAAGTCCCATGTCTACACAATTTTTTAATACCTCCAGGTGTGGTAACTCCATCACCTCACCTATGCTTGACCATCCTTTCAGTGAAGAAGTTTTTTCTTAATATGTCCCCTCTGTACTGGTCTCATCCATACCTTTCCAGACCAGCTTTCCACCACGTGGACCTGTATTTTGCCTGGGCCTGGCAGAGCAGTCTCTCCAAGTTTCATCTAGGTCTGCTTCTGGTGTGTGCCACAGAACTTCAAGGGTTCAACAACCTTTGCACCCAGCCCTTTTGTCTCCAAGGAAAGGGGATGTTGGTCTGCCAGGTAGAAAGGCAGAGCAAGCATGAACAGGAGCAAGTCAACAGCCAGCATGGTTGGAATAGTTCCAGGCCTGGAGGTCTCCCAGCTGATGGTGCCAAGCAGAGCATCTAAAAGACTCACTTACCTCTAAGTACCATTTGTTGTAAGGTGGTACAGGGCAAAGGGTGGCATTTCTCCCCTCTCAACCCCAGAGAAGCAGAGGTGACCTCTGAGATCTCTTTTCACCTCTGAGAAGTAGAAATGGGTCGTCAACTTAAGCAAGGGGCAAACCTTTTCTTGCTTTCTCCCCAGTGGGTGGAAGGACCCAGAGAGGCATCCCATGAGTGGCCATTTCTGTCCACAGATGGTGAGGGCAGGAGGCACCACAACCCTCCCTGGTGAAGGCTGTTGCTACCACACTGCAGAGCACTCACAACTCACTTTATTGTGGGTGTGTGTTTATTGCTTCCTGGTGGGAAGGCTCACATCTGGGACCTATTTACTCAGGACCTTGTCAGGGGGTTGTGGCCTCAGCCACTCCTTACCTTGGCTTGCCTGTGCTCCTGCACTTTGGTTAGCTCCACGGCGCAAGGCTCTCGGTGTCAGTGCAGTCTTCAAGCTGCTTTACCAGGAGGTCTACCTTGCTAGTTGGCTACTTTCTGTGTGGAAGTGAAGGGTGAGGGAAAGCTGGGGGGCTGAGGGCAGGTGTGGGAGATGCTCTCAGCTTTGAGGATGAGATGTTCTTGAAATAGACAGAAGATGCTGAGTAGCTTGGGTTGTGGTGGGAGGCACTGCTTGAATCACGGAGTCATTTTGTTCTGAAAAGACCTTTAAGATCTTAAAGTTCAACTGTTAAACCAGCACCGACAAGTTCTCCACTAAACCATGTCCCTCAGCACCACATCTACATAGCTTTGAAAGCTGCCCCAGGCATGGGGACTTCACTACTGCCCTGAGCAGCCTGGTCCAGGTCTTGAGGACCCTTCTGGGGCAGAAATTGTTCATCATGTCCAACCTAAACCTCCCTTGAAACTGTGATCTCTTGGGAACACCACGACAGGCAGACCTAGCTGGTTAGTGGGGATGAAAAGAGCTTCTCAGCTGGGAGCAACAGCTAGGGCAGGGAGACTGCAGCCTGGTTGCAGTTGCCTGAGAACCTCTCAGGCTCTGGTGCTTTTTCCTGCTGAGGCCCTGCAAATCCCACAGCAAGCTCTTGGCTCCAGTTGCACAGTGGAACGTATGGATCCAATAGAGTGCAGGCTGCCTTTGTCAGAGCAGACTCTGAGCTCCAGCAGATGCAAAGTTTCTAGGAAATTGTGGTTTTTCCATGTGCCTTTAAACACTGAAGCCAAACAGGATCTTTCTCCTCTACCTCCTGCTCCTGCTGGGAGGTAGCAGGACAGCAGGATGCTTCTCCTTCTGCTTTCCTCCCTTGAAAGGGACACAGGAGGGGCCACGTTTCCAAACACATGGCTTTCCTCAGAAGGGTGTCCTGCCACTTATGCTGGTGGGAGAAGAAAGCCTCCTGTATTTAGGGAGCAAAGCTGTAGGACAGCTGTGGTTGCAGCCAGCTTGCAGCATCATCAGGCAGGTAACTGGGGCCAGGAGTGACTGCTGAGCTCGTTTCCAATTAAAAGCTGGTTTGCTCCAGACCTCTCCTGACCTTCAGCCTGGCAGACTGCTGTTTTGCAGAGAAAAGCAGCTCCTTTCTCCACCTCCCTTCCTCCAAGCTCTTGTTTCCTTTCACCATGCCCGAGATAACAGCCTGTCTTGCTCTGTCATCATGTCTTTATCTTAACCCTACAGATTTTTCCCTTCCCTAGGGAGCTGGATGGTTTCTAAATGCTTATTGACATGGTTTTGCAAGCATGATACAGGATCTGGGTGTAGGATGCACAGGAACCCAGGTGCTAGCCCTTACTCCAATCTCAGGGAAGGCTCTTTAGGGCAGCTTTCTAAAGGGTCAGTCCTGAGAGGTTGCCTGGGCTCAGTGCAGTCCTGACTCCAGAGAATTGGTGGCAGGTAGTACCACAGACACACCTAATTGAGACCCATGAGTGTGCCCACCCCCAAACTCTGCAGCTGCTGCCAGTGTTGCTGCCACATAACCCGTTACTGGAAGGTAGGGGTTGGTCTCTTCTCTCAAAAAATAAAAGAGGAAATGGCCTCAAGTTGTGCCAGGAGAAGTTTAAGCTGGACATGAGGAACAATTGATTCCTTTTGAGGGCCATCAAGGTCTGGACTAGGCTGCCCAGGGCAGTGATGAAATCCCTCAGCACCACATCCTCCAGGGGGGACATGGTTTGGTGGTCACCTGGCAGTGCTGGGTTAATAGCTGGATTTAATGATCTGAAAAGTCTCTTCCAATCAAAACAATTCTATGGTTCTATTCTGTCATCAGCACTTCAAGAGATTCTCCTTCTTCAGGGGACCTGAGAGATCTTGCATTCCCCAGCACTCCCAAAGCATTCCTCTTCCCTATGTGCTTTGGAGATTTCAAGGCCACAGCACAGTCAGGAGCTGCAGGGCAGGATCTGGCTCAGCATTCCTGTTGCCGAGCATGGGGACCTGCTTTGGATGGGCCCTCAGCCAGTGCTGTGACTGCAACCACAGCTTTGAAATTAGCAAGCTGTGGACTTTGCTTTCTGATCACCAGCCTTTGAGTAGCTCCTACTGATTTGTTTGTGAGAAGGAAAAAAACCCATTGTGCTTGGAGCATGAGATGGGCAAGAGAGTTACCTGTTGGGATGGAGAGCTGCTGCCAGGGGGTGGAAGGGGATGGGAGGCAAGGTGGTCCTGTGGTGGAGGACCACCAGGCTGAAATCTCCTGGGGATGGAAATTTGATTTGTTTCACAGAACAGATTTCTAGCTGAATTTATTTCCTACGTGGGACCTGTCCTCCAGCTCAGATGAGGGTCTCTGCGCATTCAGTCCACTGTGATGCCTTTTAGAAAGAGCTTTCTGTGACATTAAATGCATCTGGGACCAGAAATGTCCTCTGCCTTCACGGGGGATGGAGCAGCACACACATGAGCTCATCAATGTGGTGGCAGCCTGGCTGAGCACAGCTGCATTCAGCACACAGGTGATGGCAGAGGACAGCAGGGTCCCTGCCGTCCCGGGGTGCCAGATCCTGTGTGCCAGCTGTCCTGGCCCTGTTCTCCTTGTCCCTGGACCAGCAGAGGGCAACAGTGACCTTTGCAACTGGCTGTCCCCAAAAAGAATCGCCATCCCTTCACAGAGGGCTTCTTGGCCAGGCCATCCCGGCTGCAATGGGGTCTCAGAGGTCTCTCAGCGGCGAGTCCCATGGCAATACTTCCCCTCTTCATCTGCTGTGCACAGTGATAGGGTTTGTGTTTGACCTGGCATGGTAACCCCATTGATGGGGTGATGATTTCCACCTTGGAATGGGTCCAGAGGAGGCCATGAAGATGATCAGGGAGCTGGAGCACCTCCCCTGTGATGAAGAGCTGAGAGAGCTGGCCTTGTTTGGCTTGGAGAAGAGAAGGCTCCAGGGAAACCTTGTAGCATCCTTCCAGTACCTAAACAGGAAAGCTGGAGAGGGAAATTTTTTAAGGCCAAGTAATGCTAAGACAAGGGTTATGGCTTTGAGCTGAAAGGGGAAATTCAGACTGGATATTAAGAAGAAATTCCTCACTGTAAGAGTGATGAGATAACGGGGTGGGCTGCCCAGAGACTCTGGATGTCCCAGCTCTGGAGGTGTTCAAGGCCTGGCACTTTGAGCAACCTACTCTAGGAGGAGGTGTCCCTGCCTGTGGCAGGGGGTTTGGGACTAAGTGATCTTTAAGGTTCCTTCTATCTCAGACCATTCTAAGATTCATTGATTGGCTCCCAAGGTGGGAATCCTTACCTCATCAATGGGCTCTAAGGTGGAAATCATCACCTCATCCAAGGTGGACACTGTCACCCTATCACCAGGCTCCTGGGTGAGCTACATAGCCAGGAGAGCTGCTCTTTGCCCAGACCTTGGGCTGGAGCAGCACTGGTTCTTCTGCTGGAGAACTGTCTTGGAGGGATGATGGTGTTGATGTTAGCAGAACTGCTGTGATCCTACACTGTGCCCTCAAGATGGATATGGTTTCAGGTAACAGCCACTGTAATGCCTGTAAAAGAAAGTTACCTGCTGCCTTGAAGCCCACATTGGAGTTGTGCTGCCTTGTGAGGCTCATGGCTGCACATGTGCAGGTGTGGCCAATGGTACTCAGTGGTGGCAGAGCAGCTGTTGCAGTGGTGCTGGAGGAGGACTGGGCAGTAGGAGAGATCAGTCAGTGGGAAACAGTCACAGCCATACCCAGCTCTGCTGTATTGTAGAGGCTGAACCAAGATGAACACCGAGGAACCTGAAACCCAGAGAGTATGTGAAGCAGCGACCCCTCCGCAATTACCCTTCTGAACCAGCCAGCAGCTCGCAGTCACATTCTCCCCAACCAAACAGCTCAGAACCTTGGCCCACAAGAAGGTCAAACCCGGAGCGGTCGTTAGCCGTCGCATCGACTTCCCATTAGCGCTCCCGAGCTGCCGGGAGAGAAAGCCTGGCAGCCGCAGCCCTGCCACCTTGGCCAGCCGTGGTGGGGGGAGCTGGGCAGGGGGAAGGGGGGCTCCTTCGATCCACCCTGCCGTGGGAGGCCGATCCATTTGCTGAAATGAATGGGAAATGGTTGAAAGGCTAAACCTCAAATTAGCTATTGACGAGCTGCCCAGCCCAGCAGCGATACCTGCTGCAAACCCAGCCCTGCTTCCCATCGTCTGTGGGTGCACGGGGGGGTGGGTCTGAACCCACCCTGGTCAAGCCAAGGGGCTGTTGGCATCTTCTCTGCTGGTTCAAAGGGGTGCTGGAACCAACATCAGCCTTGGCACCAGGTTTTGCCCTGCCTGCTGGACCTGCTCTCTGGGGAGCTGGATCCCTGGGCTGAGGCTGCATGCTCCAAGGCGAGACAGTTGGGCTGAAATCCTGCCGTCACGCTTCGGTTAATATTAAACCATTAAATGTGCTCAGCTCTTAATAGAGGGGCTGGTTGGAGCCTTAACCCTCTGTGTGCCAGCAGCCGCTGATCCGCTGCTGCTTCTCTTGCAGGGAATGGAGTAGGCTGCCTCGGGAGGTGGAGTCAGCACCCCTGGAGGTGTACAAAAGCCATGTAGATATGGCACTTCGGGATGTGGTTTGGTGGCCACAGCGGTGTTGGGTTGATGGTCAGGCTTGATGATCTTAGAGGTCTTTTCCAACTAAAACAGTTCTATGATTGCTGTCCTGCTTTGCCCATCCTTGCTGCCAAGATGTGTTTGAGCTGCATGCAGTTTTCATCTCCTTTGACTGTTTGGTTTTTTTCCACCCTCCTGATTTGTTTTGCTTGGCAGTGACCTGTAAAATCAGGTACAGCCATCAACCCAACACCACCATAGCCATTAAACCATACTTCAAAGTGCCATGTCTATATGTTTTTGGGAGATTTTCAGGGATGGTGACTCCACCACCACCCTGAGCAGCCTATTCCAATTCCTGACTGGTCTTTCAAGTAAAGAATTTTTTTCTAATGTCTAACTTAAACCTCCCCTGGTGCAACTCGAGGCCATTTCCTCTCGTCCTATCACTTGTCCCTTAGCAGGAGAGATGAGCTCCCACCTGGCTCCAACTTCCTTTCAAGGAGCTGTAGAGAACCAGAAGGTTTCCCCCTCCACCTCTTTTTCTCCAGGCTGAACAGCTCCAGTTCCCCCTGCTGCTCCTCACAAGTCTTGTGCTCTAGGCCCTATTCTGCTTCTTTCCCTGGTCACAAATTCAAAGCCACCCTGCAAAATGTTTTTAAAGACTATTTGCTGAAAATCCTGTGATACTTGGCAAAAATGGTGTTTGAACAACTTGAAACTGTGCTTTAAAGACAAGACAGCTGTTTAATTGCAGCCCCGATGCAAAGCAGCCTCCATCACGCGACTGGTAGGAGCTGGGCGCTGACTGTGCTCTTGGCCTCTGATCCCCTTTAATCTCAGCACTCAAAGGATTTTTTGGTTTGATTTCCTTTTATTTTCCCCCACCCAGCTTGGAATCTGCAACCAATTTGTTGTTGTTGTTTGGGAAATAAACCCCAGGGAAAAGGTCTGGATCCGGCGCAGCCAGGATCTCACCGGCTCTGCTGTGCCGCCTCCCAGTTACCCCAGTGCCAAAAAACAAAGCTGGTTTCCCTTTGCCCATCCTGCTCTGCTTTTTTTGGCCCATCTCTTCCCCTCCCTGAAGGAGCCAATGACTTTCACATCTGCTGCTGCATCTGTTTTACCCATCGGGTCCCAGCATGTGGATAACTTCAGCTGGGAATGGGAGCCCGTGGGCAAGCTGGGACTGGGGGGAAAGCTTCCTTTGAGAGTTCCTCACTCTGGGAGGATTTAAAAAAAAAAAAAAAAAAAAAAAAAAAGAGGTGTGTGAGCAGTTGGGTGTTCTGTCTGGATTTTGGATCCTTCCAGAGGTGATCAGCCCAGCCTGAGATTTTAGGCAGTGAGGATGTG
Source organism: Eubucco bourcierii (assembly GCA_013396675.1). Classification (NCBI taxonomy): domain Eukaryota; kingdom Metazoa; phylum Chordata; class Aves; order Piciformes; family Ramphastidae; genus Eubucco; species Eubucco bourcierii. The sequence continues at coordinate 41,568 of VWZE01014660.1, read as the reverse complement.
ATAGGGATGCTGGTTACATCAAGCCAGGTTCCTTTCAGAGGATGATTTTGGGGATGAGAGCACTCAGTGAGGCTGGTGGGCCGCTTGGCTTCTGAGGATGTGGTGATATTATTGCAGACCACGGCCTCAAGTTCATTCCTGATATAAATCCATCACTTCCAGGCCTGGGGTTTGCATCCACCATGGCTCTTGCCCAAGGCGGGTCCAACAGCAGCTTGCACAAAGGCAGCCTGGATTAAAGCACAGGGTTCCCAGGGAAGTTTTGCATCACTGGAGGTTGTCCTCAAGTTGTGGTGGCATGGGCTGGCATCCCAAGCAACTTCTGGCTGTGGACCAGGACCCCCAAGGCAGCAGGATGCGTTCCCTTGGCTCTAACAGCCCAATAAGATGCGGTCAAGGTGGGAGGGCTGAGCATCCCCATGATGTCTGGGCACACTAGCTATTTGGGATTATGCATAGTGTCCTCTCTGGCTGTCTTCCTGAGGTGACTCTTTGCTGCTGCTTTAAAACAGAGGTGGCTTTGGCCAGCCTCTCCTGCATCTGCAATGCTTCAGGATTTAAGAACCTTTCCCTGTGTTTCTCCTTACCCTGCTGAGCTTTACTCTGGGTCTGCAGCCTGGTCAGTTCCAGGCTGGTCCTGCTTGGACCCTGCACCCGTGATGAACTGCTAGCTGTGCTCGACTCCAGCTACCACCTTTGACTTCTCCTTGGAGGCTGCACCAGCCTTTCATTTTGCTCTCCTTGGCCGTGCCATGAGCCTTTTCAGGCAAACATTAAAGCCTTTGTCTGGTTGGAAGCACGGAGCAGACCATTTAGGAGGAATTAGTGGTTACATTGAAAGGGGAAAATAAGGGCTCCTGGGTTAAATGCACTTTAAATGTCTTAATAATTGCAATTGGCCAACTCGTTCCTCCCCAGAGCCAAAAGCCTGTAATATGGGAAGCTTTTCCCCTAATCAAGAGCAGCACTGATACCTTATGTAGGAAGCCACATAGGATGGAGAGAATTATTTCTGGGAGCTCAGCAAGCAGAACTGCCTGTCTATCATCCCCTAGCCACCAGCCAGCCCCTCTGAACCTGCTGGTCATCGGTGCAACTGGGAAGTGACTTGGGATGGCTGCACGCCACCTTCATCACGGGTCGTGTGTCCCCGTGAGACCTCAATCCAGCTCTCTGCTCTGAGCGAAGACGGCTCTTTGCCTCCCGGTGTGAAGCCCTGCGAAGACCCCGGGCTGTCCCCCTGCCCGGGAAGCACCGCGGAGCCCCAGCAGCCACCGTGCTGCTGGCCGGGAGCCCGTCGGTGCCATCCAGGTGGCTTGCTGAGCCCTGGCGCAGACACAGCCCGGCTCCCTGGCTCCAGCCGCCGCACAGCCACGTCATCCATCAGCGATGACAAGCTCCGTTTGCAAGGAGCCTTTGTTGGCACCCTGTGCCGAGCCGGGCGGGGGGTGGAAAATGGGCTCTCGCTGGCTTGCAGCAGACCTCCAAGGCGAGAGCATCAGCCCAGCAGCCGGGGGAGGGAGGTTAAAAGGTGCAGCTTGGAGGAGGTTAAAAGCAAAGCAGCTTTTAATTTATAACGTGGCCGAAAGAGACATTGTAGCCAAAAAAGATAAAGATGCTGGAATAGCTGGAATTCTCCAGCCGCTGAGACTCCAAAGGGTAAAGCTCTTGGAATGCGTGTATGTGTGTCTCAGGGTGAGGGGTTTTGCTCTGTCCCCACTGCCTCCAGGGTCTCCCCCATGTCCCTTCTGCAAGAAGCAGGAGGGATGGAGGTGCTGATGGCCCAAGGTGTTTATGTACCCGTGTAGCTGCATCAGAGTTGGGACCACTGAGGTGCGAGCCTGCCCTTGACTTGCTCCCCTGCAGCTGCTTTCAGTCCTGGACTGGGACTCGGCTGCCACACTGCATGGACAAGGGCAGGCTTGGAGGTGCTTGCAGGAGAGGGATGGGGGCCAAAGCGCCTCCATATTTGGGCTTGAAGTTTGGCCCAGGGTTTCTGCAGCCAAGAGTGAATGACTGCCTGAGGAAAGATGGTCCAGGCTGCTCCTGGCCTGGAAAGCAGAGAGAGCAGGGGCTGCTGGGCACCCACACCAGCAAAGCAGGTGGCAAAGAAGGGGTGCAGGCCAGAGGGGAGGTTTGCTCCTTTGACAAGGGGTTGTAAGGATGAGTCTGCCCTTTTGCAAGGGCTCTTGCATCTTGGGTTTCTCTGGTCTGGGTAATCTTCAAGCAAGGCTGGCCTTTAGCACCTGGACACATCGCTCAGGGCTCAGGTCACTGACCCACAACAAAGATGAGCCTGGTCCCCATCTGCTTCCTTCCCTCTCCTCAGTCCAGTCACAATAGTCCATTCACAAAAGCATCTTCCATGTTGTGGCTGAAGGGAAGTGGGAAAGGACTATTCAACCCCTGATAAACGGTGAAAACACCTACAAAGTGGGGGCTGGAATCACTCTGTCCCTTCTCTGCCACACTCTCAGTGATGGGGCAAAATGCCTCCAAGTTCTGTGGATGAAGTACCTCAGGTGAGGAGGTTTGAGCTGGAGATGATGCTGCCTGTGCCACCCACCTGTGCTGTGCATCTGCTCTGGCCAGGGAAAACCAGCTGGAGCCTTTGCGGGAGCTTGGGGACCAAAAAAGGACAGGTGCCACCAGCACATCATGTGTGTGGATACTTGGTTGGAGCTGTTTGTGTCTCTGCTCCATGCTGGAGTATCTGTGGGTCTCCTGGGGCCTGACAGCATCAGCAGATGTGGGTAGGAGAAGAAGAGGGGTGTTGGAGCTCTGCAGAACCTAGATGTGGACTTATGTCCCATCTTCTGGCAGAAGAAGCCCCTATCTGCTGGAGACACTCTGATCTGCTCTCCTGGGTTCAGCCTGGGGAGGACATCCATGCCTGGGCTGCTGGACCAGGCTTTGAACAGGTCTGAGTCTCCTGCCCCAGCCTCACCAGCTCTGCCTGCACGGATGGATGCTCTGACCCAGTTATTGGCTCTTTGCTATCACAGACTCCAGCCAGGCATGAAAGCCAGAGCTGAGGCTGCCTTGACAGACACATAGGAGCTTTTGGGGTTTGTTTTCCATGCAGGGCTGGAGCAAGGTCAACCCCACAGCCAGAGGCAGTGCCAGCCCCTCCCCAGCTTGTTCCCTTCCCAGTATGGTACAAAATCATCCAGGGCATCCTGGGTGGTACTGACCTGCCCAAGTTCAATCTGGGTTGCTGCTGTTTCAGCTCCCTGATTTCTGCTTTCCATGGTTCATTTCCCTTTCCTTCATCTGAGAGACAGGACAAGAAGCTTCCTTGATGTTTAGATTTTTTTTTTCTCCTTGTAACAGTGGATTTTGCACCTGTGGCTGCTTGGCAGGTGTTAAAGCAACAGGGCTTATTTGTTGCTGCACCTTCAGTCTGCCCAGTATACCCTCCTTGGGGAAGTTGGAGGCAGAATCCAAGGTCAGCAGTCAAAATTATCCATGTTTTGTTTGTGTGATAATGGGCAGCAGTGCCTGGGATGGCACAACTCTGTTGGGGCAGAGAAGCTGGGATGTCTGCGTTTGTGATGTGGGGTTTGCAGGGGGGAAAAAAATACTTCATACTGCAGTGTTTTGCTCCCAGTCTGGATATGGGGAGCAGCACTGGTCAAATAAGACAGCTCTTTTTTCCTGTGGGTACTTAAAGAGCAAATGTGCTGCTCAGAACTTTTGGGTCTGGGTGATAAACCCCCCAAAAAAGTACTTTTCTCCCCTAGCTGCTTTGATAGCTCTGAGAGAGACCACAGCAGGCATTTGGCATCACGGTCAGATCTGAGTGCAGCTTTGCATAGCACGGCTGAGCTCCTGGGCTGGAGAAGACCTTGCTATTACATCCAGGGAGAAGGGAGTGAGATAATATCATCCTTCAGGGACAAAAGCTCTTATTTTCCAGTGCCTACAGGGAAACAGGAAAGCAAAGGTATGTATTTCTCCCCATCTCCATCACACCTACAGCTTCCAGCATCCTCCTGGCTGATGAGAAACCTCTTCGCCTTCCTCCCCCTAGATCAGACCTGAGCTCTGCCCAGGCTGTTTTCATCCCAGGCCAGGCTTTAATAGAAATAAGAACATTACCAGGAGCAAATGCGTGCCACAACTTCCCTTGTCCATTGCTGCACCTTTCTTATTTGAGTTATTTATGGGGAAAAAAAGAAGTAAAACCAGGGCTGAGCCCTCCCTCCTTGCCACTGCCACGTAATTAGTGTTACAGCAAAACCACTAATGTCATTGCTGGAACAGGAACTCCTCCAGCTGCTGGCCTAGGAAACAAAAGGGATGGCTTTTTTTTTTTTTTTTTGCTTTCCCCCATGGTTTTATTGTTGTGGGAATACCCAGCATCCCAGCTCACAGCCCTGTCAGACAGATGTTTTTGGCCTGCCTAGGTCTCTGCTCCTGAAATCCCATCCCTTTTGCTCCCAGGTTTCCCTTAGTCTTCCCTTCTTTCCCCTCGTGATGGAGATTTGCCCTTGGATGGGATGAGGATGCAAATCCTTTCTCTACACCCACCCTCAGTGGCTGACAGTCTTCCATAGCCTGAACTGGAGCAAACACCAGAGGAAATCTCCGTGGGTAAACCTGGGAGGCAGGGATGGGGAGGGTTGCTTTCCCTGCTAGAACCTTGTTTTGCTGCAGGGAAAAAAAAATAAAGCTGCTTATTTTTACTCAGGCAAAGTAACACCTGAGATCTTTGCTGCAGCAAAATCTCTGGCTACACCAAACCCAGCAGGTCCAAACCCTGGGAGGGTGCCCGTGGCCCAGTGTGGGGATTTATTTTATGCTAAAATTAAAGCAACTCATCTCTGTTCTGTTTTTCTCTGCTCTGTTTTCACCCCATGATGGCTCCCAGGCACTGCTGAGCTTTTCCTGGATTTCTTTTTTTTTTTTTTTTTTTTAAGCTCAAGTCTGAGCTTTGAAACAGCAGCTCTGTCCCTGTGCTGGGACAGTGGGTAAAGATAATGCTGGGGAGATGAAAAGGGATTTGCCATTTTTAGTTTTAACTGCTGGAAGTTCTGCTTTTTGGCGTGTCATCAGGGCATTGCAGGGGAGGGGGCAGCTCCCTTTCTCTCTCTCCTCTGCTCCCCAGGCTCGGCTGTTGGCTTTGGCGTGGCGCAGGCATCCTACGTGCAGAGCTGCCTGAGCAAGAGAGCAGCTTTGCCAGATGGGAAACGTGTTGTTTTGCAGCTTGTGGCAAATAATTTCTAATCTACGATCTGTTACAAATAAGGGCTCTGTGGTACAGGGTGAGGTGATGCTCGGGGATGTTCCATCAGGAGCCACCCGGGGTGCTGCTCTGCTGAGCGTTGCTTGTGTATTGCAGTGTGCCCTCAGGTTGCAGAAACCTACTCTGGGCTTCCTCTTTTCCCATCAAATCCAGTAAACTCGCTGGTTTTCCACTGGTTGGGCATCAGGATGGCAGCAGGGAAAAATCTACCTCTAGCTCTGGCTGGGTTACAGTTCTGCAGCCTGAGGTTTCCTTACGCCGGTGCTTTTCGTCACAGTACATGTACCCACAGATGCTCTTTGCCGTCCGTGTGACTGCCCAAGAGATATTTATTTGTTGCAAAAAAGGAATTAGTCCTCTACTTTAATCCTGTTGAGCTTCTAGCTTTGCTGCCGTGCAGCAGCGGGAAGTTCCCCCAGGCTCAACTCTCCTGCTGAGCTCTGTTTGGGGCACAAAAGGGAAATAATTTTCTTTCCATGGGCTGCTTAGTATTTCCTTCACAGCTCTTCTGGTCCCTCTTCATCCCATAGCCCAAGGGCTTTTCCTCCTTTCACTCCCTGCTCTTGCATTTCTGAGTTTGGCTTCGCTGCAGGAAGGAGCATTGGGTGGCAGGGCCGCCTGCTGCAACCCCTCCTCCTCTTCCTCCATCACCTTTGCATCCTTTCTGCTTGTGCCTCTTCCCGCTGGTGTGCAGCGAGCCGAGAGGTTTGCATTGATCCGTCTGCTACTGTGCTTGGATCTCTTTCCCAAGGGATTTTGGCTTGTTTCAGAGCCCAGCAGCATGTAGGAATTGCTTGCTCCATCTTTCATGTGCCTTCCTCTGCGCTGAAACTCATCTGCTGCTAGTTTGCCTGAGGCTCTTCCCTAAAGCCCCCTGAATGTGCTCAGCACTGGTCTCACAGCCCCTTCCAGTCTGCTCCTGAGCGCTCGGATGGATCAAACCTCAATTCCTTCCCTCTGGAGCCATTTGCAGCCCTCCCAACACCACTGACCTCCTCAGAGGCTGTGGCACCATCTGCAGCCTCCCCCTTGCCCTGCCCTGTGTCCCCTTCCATGCCATGCACTGGCTGCAGTGATCCCTTCATGCACACATCCTGGCAGGTCCCCGTGCCAGGAGCAGTTAGAGGGAATATCTTGGCTTGGCCAACCTCCGTTAATTTCAAGGTTTGCATCCAACACACCCGTGCTGGCGCCCAGTGCTGTGTCTGGGCTGCTGTGTGGGTGGTGGGGAGCAGGTTCAGAGAGTTTCTCTTTATGAGGCAGGAGGTAAAACGGCTTTCCTGGGGATTTTTTTCAGCTATAAAGCTGCTATTTCTTTTCCACAGACTCTCCAGTTCTGGCAGAGCCTGGGATATCCTGCTCTGGTGCAGCAGCAGCAAGTGGTGAGGCAGAGCGGGGCTCACCCCACCCAAATACCCTCTTCCAGCTCAAGCCACCACCAAGTGATGGTGGCTTGAAGTCCCTAAACTAGGGAGGGGAAGCTTGGACCACTTTTATCCAAGCACTTCCAAAACATGAAGGGTTTGTATTTTCATTCCAGCCTCTCTCCCAGGATGTCCTTCCTCCTCTTCCCTCAACAGGAGTCTTGGTGGGATGCTGATCATTCCCAGAGTGGTGGCCTGGGGGGTTGGGGGGTGGGGTGTCTCCTCTGCCCCGTTTAGGGCGCAGGGAGCTGGTGTCCTGGGTTGATATTTATAGGAACTGGCTGTCTCAGCTCTGGTTTGAAAAACCTCACGTAGCACCAGGCTGGATCTGTGTTCTCTGGGACTTTCCCTCCTGCATTTGTCAGTGTCAGCAGAAGTAATTTCATAACTATGCTGGGAGCAGGGGTGGGGACTTCACCCAGACTTTACGTCAATGTAAACAGCCCTAATTGGTGCTGGAGCCTCATAATTCCAGGATTTCCCC
>VWZE01014660.1:17469-32166 GCA_013396675.1 Eubucco bourcierii | reverse complement strand
CCCAGTGCTGGGGGCTTCTGGCAGCATTCTCCATCTGTAACAGGACAAAGGGCAAGGGGTTTAAACTGAAAGAGGGAGATTTAGACTGGATGGAAGGAAGGTATTTTTTACGCTGAGGGTGGTGAGACACTGGCCCAGGTTGCTCAGAGAGGTGGGAAATGCCCCATCCCTGGAACCATTCCAGGTCAAGTTGCTTAGGGCTCTGAGCAACCTGCTCTAGTTTCAGATAGCCCTGCTGACCCCAGCGGTGCTGGACTAGATGACCTTCAAAAGTCCCTCCCAACCTAAGCCATTACATGATTCTACCATCCCTGAATCCCCATGACATAACAACTGCCCTGCTATCAAGAGAGAGGGAGGGATGCTGGAGCAGGGGAATACATCCCCAAAAATCTTCATGGGGAATTTGTTTTGGATGCATATGGCAGCTTTCAGTACCTCTCTGTTCTACATCCTTCCTTCATTCTGAATTGAAGAACTTGCCTGCTCATGCAGCCACTCTGAGTGGGAGCAGATTGCCCCCTCTGGGGTGTATTTTTTGGCTTTTGCAGCCTGATCAGCCCTGTGCTCACGTGCACCAGAGGAGCTCTGGGTCTCTTGTAGGACTCTAAAGAGTCGCCTTTCCCTCTGGGTGCCAAGGGGAGAAATGTTGGCTCTGCCAAGCAGTTCCCAGATGGGACAAGGTGTTAATGCCACAGCAGAAGCTGAGGGTATCATCTCACCAACCAGAAATGGTCCTGGCAGGGCTGCTCTGATAGGGAGATACCTTGCACTCTGGCAGGCTACCGCTCAGGAGGCAGCTGGGTCAGGGTTGTTTTGTTGAGGATATGCAGGAAGGATGAACCTTGTGGTTCATGGGTATGATGGGGAATGACTGCAGATGTGGACAGGAGATTCCCTGGTCCCCAGCAGCCACACTTGTCCCTAGCCCTGTCCCTGATGTGATGGGGCCTGGCTTATAGTCATGCCTTGTACGAGGTGCTTAGATGCACTGCCGGCAATGGAGATGCTGGTGCCCTTGCACAGCTGGTGGTCAACCCTTTGTTAGCCCGTTGTTAGCAGTCTAGGACACCAGCACCTTTGTCCTGGAACACTACTTCTGGGCAAGACCTGCTTGAACAGCAGATTTCATTTCCATGCTGGGATTTTGCTGTTTGCTCCCCAAGGCAGTGACTTCCAGGGAGCCAGGAGTGTGTCCCACAGCTCCATTCCACTTGCCTCCTGACCCCTGGGGACCATGATGGATGGCAAAGCCACGCCACCTAGGTGGAGGACCTTAGCACCTGCCTGGGGTAGCTGTGGAGGGTGTGGGTGCAGCTGAATTGTTTCTGATCTACTTTCAACATCTGGGATGCTGCTGGGGGGGGTTGGATTTGGCTGGAGCAGGGAGGTTTGGAGGAGCGGGGGGCTGACGGGTGCGCTCCCGCCCACGCTCTGGGCTTGCCAGGGTAAATCCAGCATTAAACAGAGCAGGGCTGTTTATTTAAAGTGTGTTTTGGTGCCTCTCAACTCAACTGCTGGAGGGGAAAACCCTGGAAAAAGCAACGAGCAGAATCTAGGTGTCCTTGAGCAGGAGCAGAGGGTCCTGCCCCGGCTCAAGCGGCGCCAGGACAGGCTGGGACTGGTGTCACCCTGCCCTGCAGCACACAACGCCCGTTTGCGCCTCCGTCCCTCTGGCTGACTTTGAGGTATTGCAGATGTTGTCTTTTCGGGCTGGTCAGTGGAGGAGGAATGGCTTCGTATACATCGGAAGCGCTGTAAATCACTGCGATGGTTTTCTCAGAAGGGCTTCCAGCCAGGGCCATAAACATATTGCCTTGGGCCAACATGACATCCGTGGAGCTCCCAGGCCGTCCACCCTGCCGGCGTGCAGCTCAACGGCTCCCCTGCATCCAACTAGCACTCAACAGCTGATAACTTTTTTTACCACACCACACACCCCACCCCCACCCCCTCCTTTCTTTTCCAAGAGTTGAGCTGTTCTTCCAGCTGAAAAGCTCAGAAGGGCCTCCAGCCAACTGCTTAAAACCCAAGACGTAGGGTTTGTGAGCTGGGTGGTTTAGTGGTTACAAAACACATGTGTTGGGGTTCAGGTTGCTCCAGGACCCCCATCATGGCCCAGGCTCCTCCAAGCAGGAGAATGGTTCTTCCCCTGTGAACAGGGGTTCTGGTAACTCTGGAAAAGGCAATTTATTTCTCTCTGTCAGGACAACTCCCACTTCTTTGGGGGGAAAAAGGTAAAAAAATACATTTTTTTAGGCCATAGTCATCCCCCTCCACTCTTTGCTGTGTTTTCCCACCAGCAGGGCTAGGAAATCATGTTTTACATCACTTTGGCTGCCAACCCTTGTGAGAGATGCTGGTTTTTGAACAGAAGAGCTGGAAAGGGTCTTCTGAGCTCACCTCAACCCGGGCAAGGAGTCATCATCTCATAAAGAGGTTTATTAAGTAGCTTGGTCCAAAGAAGATGGTGCAGAGATAATCCCAAGATGATGAATGTCCTGCTAGCATTGTGCAGTATGAAGTCTGCTGCTGGGGGGAAGGTTTTGCTGCAAGTGCTCCATGTTTCAGGGTCACTGCATCCTTCAGAACCTTCATAAAAGGGTTATCTTTCCAGAAAGTTTGCAGGGGATATGGAAAAGAGCGGATCTGGGATGTTAATTTAAACTTGCCAATGTCTGGTCGCTACAAACCTGTTGTATTCAGCCACAGATCACAGCAGGATGGTTGAGGACCTAGGGGACATAATGGGGCTGGGACCACCATGGGTGTGTGAGGATTTTCCAGTTCCCTTTCCTAAGCATCTCTGAGCTCTGATGGTGTTTGATAAAGGGTCTGGCTGGGACTGTTTTCTGCTCCTGGTGGATCTCTCCATATGTGTGTCTGCTTGGCATAAGTCCCTGTGAGTAGTGGAGCCACATGCCCTTGGGATACCTGTAAGAACCATAGTTTTGACCCTATATAGCTATTTGCTGACTTTGAAAGGCAAGATACTGGCTTTGATGCTCTCTTCCCTGCCTTGCCTGCAGCATTTCTGCGTGTGGTGACCCTGAGGGGTGTGGGGACCCACCTGTGCTGAACAGTCCAGCTGGTGGGTGTTGAATGCAGTGTGGAATTGTTTTGGTTGGAAGAGATCTTTCAGATCATCAAGTCCAACTGTTAACCCAGCACTGCCAGGTCACCACTAAACCATGGTCCCTCAGCACCACACAGCTTTTCAACCCCTCCACAGATAGGAATTCTCACAGTGCCTGCTGCAGGGCTCGACAACCCTCGAGGGGAAGAAATTTCTCTTAATATCCAACCTAAACCTCCCCTGGCATAACTTGAGGCTGTTTTCTCTTATCCTGTTGCTTGAACCTTTGGAGAAGAGACTGACCCCCACCTGGCTTCTGCCTGCTTTCAGAGAGCTGTAGAGAGCCAGAAGTTCTCCCCTCAGTCTCCTTTTTTTGTGGGCTGAGCAACCCCAGTTCCCTCAGCTGTTCCTCATGAGGCTTGTTCTCTAGGCTTTTCACCAGCTTTGTTTTCTAGACCCTTCACCAGCTTTGTTGCCCTTCTCTGGACCTGCTCCAGCATCTCAATGTCTTTCTTGGAGGGAAGGGCCCAAAACTGAACCCACTATTTGAAGCACAACCTCACCAAGCATCCTCAGCGCTCTGCCAGCAGCCTGGACCACCACTGGTGCAGGTGAGCTGCTGGCAGCAGAAGCAGCCAGGAGTTGCTTTTCCACCCACCCCCACCCCCGCCTCCGGCTCTCCCTCCCTCTCTCCCTGCAGAGCATTTGGACAAATAAAGTTCGGAAAAAATCCGGGCTGGAGCTGCTGACTCCTTGTGCAAGCGGTTTAAAATAGGCCAGGCTGTTCCCGGCCGGCGGCAGCCAGCTGGCCCCGCGGCCTCCCCACTGGAAAACAATCGGGAACAATAACACGGGAGCCCCGCGCAGAGCGCGTCCCCGCCGCACAGGCAGCGCTGCCGACTGACCCGCGGCCGCCCTGCCTGCCCGTGCTGCCTCCCCGGCGGCCCTCGCCGAGCTACTTCCATGCGACCTGGGGACGTTTAGTGGTGACCTGGCGGTGCTGGGTTAACAACAGTTGGACTCGATGATCTGAAAGGTCTCCTCTGATCAAAACGATTATGCGGTTAGTAAGTTTCTCTTTGCTGCGCAGGTGGGATGTCATTGGGAGGCCGAGCAGAAGCACCATCACTGAGTGGGGGAGCTGGGGCATGTAGATGAGCAGCCCCCACGGCAGCATCACTCCTGGGAGCGTCTGCCCAGTCTTAGAATCACAGGATCATTTCAACTGGGGGAGGGACTATTTACAAGGTCTTGTAATGACAGGGTGAGGAGTAGTGGGTTTAAACTAGCAGAGGGGAGATTTAAACTAGATGCTAGGAAGAAGTTCTTTGCAGTGAGGGTGGTGAAACACTGGCACAGGTTTCCCAGGGAGGTTGTGGATGACAGAAGCACAGAATGTGATCAAAGATCACATCAAAGATCATGTTCTGTGATTCTGTGATCCACAACCTCCCTGGAGGTGTTCAAGGCCAGGTTGGATGAGGCCTTGAGCAACCTGTTCTAGTGGAAGGTGTCCCTGCCTTTGGTGGGGGTTTGGAACTAGATGATCTTTGAGGTCCCTTCCAACCTAAACCATTCTATGGTTATCATACCCAACCATTCTCTTACTCTACCAAGTCTGGTGCTAAGCCTTGTCCCTCAGCTCCACACCTCTATGGCTTTTTAACACCTTCAGGGATGGGGATTGAATCACCTTCTTGAGCAGCCTGTGCCACTGAAGAAACTTTCAGTGAAGAAGTTTCTTCTAATGTCCAACCTAAACTGTCTCGTGCAACTTGAGGCTCTTTCCTCTCATCCTATTGCTTATTCCTTGGAAGAAACCTACCCCCACCTGGCTCCAACCTTCTTCCAGGAAGTTGTAAAGAGCCAGAAGGTCTCCCCTCAGCCTCTTTTTCTCCAGGCTGAACAACCCCAGTTTCCTTAGCTGTTCTTCACTTGCCTTGTTCTGCAGACCCTTCAGCAGCTTCATTGCCTTGTCTGGATGCACTCCAGCACCAAAATGTACTTGAAGTGAGAACCCCACCGAACCCAGTACTCAAGCTGTGACCTCAGCAGTGCTGAGTACAGGCGAACAATCACTTCCCTGGTCCTGCTAGTCACACTATTGATCCAAACCAGGATGCCCTTGGCCTTCTTGGCCATCTGAGCACACACTGGCTCATGTTCAGCTGGCTGGCGACCAACACCTCCAGGTCTTTCTCTGCTGAGCAGCTTTTCAGACTCTCTGTCCCAGGCCTTGGAGCACTGCAGGGGGTTGCCGTGACCCAAGTGCAAGATGCAGGACTTGATCTTGCACTGTCTGTGCCCATGTCTCTGTCTCTGGTGGAGTCCTGGGCAGCCAACTCCATGTTTCTATTGTATTCCTGCATTTTTAATCCAAAACAGGGCTACTGGCTGGGAGCCCAGGGGGAAGCGGGCCCCAGGTGGGCTGGACAGCGAGGTGCCATGGGGCAGGACCGCGTCCCCCCGGGGCTGGCCGGTGCCGTCAGCCCGCGGTGCCTTTTCCGTGCTCGGCGGTCCTTCGGGGACAGGAAGGGCTGCATTGTAAGACAGACCTTCCAGGATTTCCTCCGGCAACCCTTGGAGCAGGATGCGGCTGTGCATCGGCTTTCAGAGGAACCTGCGACCTGTGTGGATGCTGGGGTAACCTGGGGAACCTTTGCAAGCCGGTTCCAGGACAAGCTTGGTTGTTTGTGGGGATCCCAAGGGGATTCTGCAAAGCACGGGCCAGTTCCCATGGCACAAGAGGTGGCAAAGGGGTGGGTGCCCCATCTACCCTGGCCTGATCTGGCACAACCAACAGGCTTGACACAGAAGTTTTGTGTAAATGAGGCCCCCAGTGCAGGTGATTTAGCTGGTGTATGCTCCTCCACATGGGCCTTGAGCATCCTTGGCAGTCTCATGAGCCAGTGTGCCATCAGGAGTTTGGCTGGACATGGAGCATGAGGAGCGTGGTCCCTTTGGGACAGATCCTGAACCACAGGTACTGTGATGCAGTTTCTGAGGATGTGAGTGATGCACAAGGGATGAGCGATACGACCTCAGCCCAGGTCTGTGTGCGAACACAGGGAGCACTCCGTCACCATTCCTGGCTTGTTTCCTTACCCCAGGATACCACTGCTGGCATCTGCTTTGCTTCCCCTTGTTGCTATGCTTGGATCCTTCCTAATCTTCCTTCTAATGTCTAAAGCAGGAGAGTAAAATCATCATCCTTGAGCCAGAGCTGTCTGCTGCAGCAGTATCACATCAGCCTAGAGCTGAGGCATCAACCAAAACCCATCTGAGGGGTGCAGTATCCTACTCTGCCACCAGCCACACACGACATTGGCACTGCTGCTTGTCTTCTTTGCCTGCTCCCTTCTTCCCAGCTGCACCAAGCAGGGCAATTCCTTCTCACAAGGATTAAACGGTTGTGTGCAGCTTGACTTGAAGAGCTCAGCACCTTGGCTGGGGGGAGAAGGAGGAGGATTTGGCAGCCAGGAGCAGGCGGATTAACAGAGATTTGTTGGATCTCAAGGAGAGAGGTGCCAAGTTTTATGTGCTAGAGTTGAAGTCCTGCTGCAGAAGATCCTGAGGGATGCTGCAGGACCCTATCAGCTCACTGCAGTGTCAGAACCCTGGGGCTTTTTGCATGGAGAAACCACAAGGAGATGCCACAGAGGCAGCTTTTGGCTTGCATGGATTTGAGTAGGTATCATGGGCTCCTTGATGGCCTGGCCAGGGCTGTCGCGACGTCCACGTTCCTGCATCCCACATCCCAGGAGATGATGCTCTGCAGGGCAGTAGGAGATGGAGCAAAGGGAAGTGCAGGAGGTTGAAACCAGCTTGGCTTTAAGTCACGATGGTGCTAAAATGCCCTTTACCAGCAGGGCAGGGCATAAGCTGGTACCCCCAGCAGAAGGAGCCTGCAACATCTTGTGTAACAAGGAGCGAGCATCAAAGGGAAATGCCTGAGCGAAGCAATAACCCACGCTAACAACAACAAAAAAACCCTCTCCCCTTTCATTTCCCTCCCTCCCCTCTTGACCTTGAAGAATGCTGGAAGGTGTCATGTCATCAGCATTTCCCAGTCGCTGGGAGCTGGAAGGGGGAGGGGAGGGGGGGATTATTTTTTTTTTTTTTTTTNCTTTTTTTTTTTTTTTTTTTCTTCCTTCAGGGCACCCTGCCAAGAATAACAGCCGACTCCAGCAGGTCGGCACAGGAAGGGAACGGCTGGAACCTGATTTGCAGTCAGACGCTTGGAAAGCCAGAATGCGTTTTATTGAAGAGGTCTCCAAGGAGGCATAAACCTTTCCCCAAAAAAAAAAAAAAAAAAAAAAAAAAAAAAAAAAAAAAAAAAAAAATAAAAAAACACAAAAAAAAAAAAAAAGCCTTTCTGATGAATCTGTAAATTTTTATATATATATTTAGAGAAGAAAAAAAAAAACTTCAAGATAAACTTGATTTTCAGTTCGTAATGTTGATTTATGGCAGGGATGGGATTAGGCAGAAATGGGGAGAGATTTAGAATGGGGACCCCATCCCTAGTGCCCCCTGATTTGAAGATGGCAGTGTCCCCTTGGATGAAGGCAGTTTGCCCTGTCCAGATAAGGTTGGCACATCCCTCAGGATGGAAGCATTTAGCAGAAGTCATCATAGATATAGTGCTGAGGGATGTGGTTCAGTGGTGACCTGGCAGTACAGGGTTAATAGGTGGACTCAGTGATCTTAAAGGTCTCTTTGAAACAAAGCGATTCCATGATTCTGTCAGAGACATGCAGGGGCAGTTCCTCCTGGGAAGAGGATGTGTTTGTCCAGCAGGCAACCCTAGCAACAGGTCAAGAGGTTCAGTGTCTCTATCATAACCAGTGCTCCTGGGTGCAGCCTTGGCTGGAGGCATGAGGAAGTCTCCAGAGCAGGGACCACTGGGCACTGAGAACATCTACACAGACAGAGAAGGTGAATCTCTACTGGAAAAGCCACTTTTGGTTGGGACAGCAACTAGCAGCACATGGGGATACACTTTAGCCAAACATAAACTGGAGAAGGAGGTGATGCTTGGCCCACATGGAAACTGCAGGAGGATGGAGGACTTCCTGAAAACAGAGGTACCTGCTGAGCTGGGGAGGGGGCTCTGGGGGATGGTGATGCCTCTCGACAGGCATGTGGGGAGAAGGGCTTGGTACAAGGAAGGGATAAGCTGGTGGGTATGGGAATTTGGGACTTCTGGGTACATGTTCCTGCAGATTAGGTCCTTTGCCTCAGTTTCCCTAGGTGAGATGGCTTCATTCTGTGTCCAAAGGGGTGCGTCTGTCATAGTTAATGGGACCTAGTGTCAAGCAGGGGAGATGAGCCCACAGCAGCAGGGATGAGTGCCGCCTTCACTTGCATGGCCAACACCTTTCCCATGCATCCATACTTGCCACAGTGTGTCCGGATCCTGCACAGGCTGTGCTTGCCACTGCCATGGGTTTCTGCCCCACCATTGACAAGCATAATCTTTCTAGTGCTGCAGTTTCTCTTCCCATCCTTTGGCTGCAGAAGAGACAACTGCTTCCTGACCTACTCCAGCCTGTATTTACCAACCTACCTTCAAAATAGAAGCCAAACAAACCCCTGTCCATTGCCTGTGCACCCGACGGCACAGGAGAACCTCCCAAACAAGCACTTCCACCAATTCTTAGAGCGAAGACACCGGCTGCAGCCCTTGATCTCCAGTCCTGGTAGTGAACCTGCTGAGCTCCCAGCCCTTGGTCTCCTAATCTCCTCCTGCAGCTTGCTAAATCCTGCAAGATGTTCCCAATAATGAGGATGGGATGGGCTAGGTTTGTTTGCAGAGCTTCATCCTTGGGGACATCTGGTTCCCTTGGCTCACCCGAGTGTCAGATAAGCAGCAATTGGCATTGGAGAAGCAGGGACTGTGGATGTTTGCACCCCACGACACATCGTGGGGTGCCAGTAAGGTTGGGGTGATGATGGGGCAGGGGTGCTGCTGGCTGGGTGCTGTGCTGACAGCTCAGCTCCTCCCAGCTGATCCACATCCCACTGCCTGGAAGGCCCATGGAGAAGGGGGTGTCCTTGCTGCTGGGATGCGGTGAAGCCGTGCAGCTCTCCAGCTCCCTTTTAATTCCTTTCCCAGCTGTGTTGCCTCATCGCCATGACCAGGCTGTAACCGGAGCGGGTCAGCATTTTGCTGATGGAGTGTTTTTCCATGGGGAAATACCAATTTCTGTGGGAACATCTCAATTTTGACCAAATTTTTCTTTCTTTTAAATTTTTTTCTTTTTTCTCAGAGGAGAAGGAGGTGAATACTTAAACTCCAGGCCTTTCAAGGAGGTTTGGCTTCTTCCTGACCTTGTTTTCAAGAGGAGTACGAAAGGGTGGGTTGTGTAATATGCAGGGTGCTGGTGTGGGAGTAAAATCAGGGCTGGGGAAGGCTTTACAAATAGTCAGCTAGAATATTATTTAATATTTTGATGATTTAATAAGTAAAAAATGGAGCAAAAAAGACTTCACAAATAGTCAGCTAAAATATTATTTAATATTTTGATGTTTTAATAAGTAAAAAATGGAGCAAAAAAGGCTTCACAAATAGTCAGCTAGAATATTTTTTAATATTTTGATGTTTTAATAAGTAAAAAATGGAGCAAACTGTGATATTAACCTCAGGAAGACTTCCAACCTGGATTTTGGAGAAAAAATTTGGCCTTTGCTTATCTCTCCCTCTATATTTATCCATCTTGTTTTGCCTTTTCCCATGCTGTGCTACTTGGGCACCAGGCAGTGCCACATCCTCATAGGTTTGACATTCCAGGTACCAGAGGCAATGCTGAGGGGGGTATTCTAGGTGAGTGGGAGCTGTAATCTCTGCCTAACTCCCTTGGGCTGTTTTGGAGCTCCATCAGCCGCAAAGCAGCCACAGGTCCACCCCCAGCTGCCCGTGGCTGCCCAGCAGGGCAGATGGCATCTTCAACTGGTGAATAATGGGCTGGGAATAGAAAGCTGAAACCAGAGACTGTGTCTTCCCATTGCATCTTCAGCATCATGTGACAGGCTCCTTCCCTCCCATCCCACTCAGCAGTGGTCAAGGCTTGCCTTGAAATAGCTCCTGGCACTCATGGGGCAGGACCTCGACCTGCCGTGCCACGTGCTGGGGAGGTGATGCCACACATTGATCCCTGCACAGGAGCTCAGTGGCCAAGCAGGAGCCGAGTAGGCTCAGAAAGCTCTTGGAAAACACTTTGTACTGCTTGCAGATAGGCTGCCAAGTTGCTGGGATAGGGAGGGCACAGGGTGCAGAGTCCCTGCTTGGCATCCAAGGGCAGTGTGGTGGCCCAACTGCTCCTGAATTTTTACTGCTGTGCATACNCCTGCCCCCTCCACACCTCCTCTGTGCCCTCCATGCCCACTCCGTGCCCCCCCTGCCCCCTCCCCACCCCCCCCCCCCCCCCCCCCCCCCCCCCTTTCTCTCCCTCTCCTCTCCACCCTCTTTTAATAGCAGCCTCTAACAGCCACACTCATTCTTCTTTGTTGACACGGCCCTTTGGCATCAGCACTTGGCATTTGCAGAGCAGCTCCTTCTGGAAAGGAAAAGAAAGAAAAAAAATAAAACAACACTAAAAAAAAAAAAAATTAAAGCAAGCAACCCAACCCTTGTGCCTTGCAGGGGACGTGGCTCTATGGCTCCCTCCTGCCTTGCAGGGCATGATGCCACAGGGTGAATCAGTGCTTGGCCCTGGTGGGTTGAGCTGGGGTGTGTGGGATGAGGTTAACTCTAATGGATACCCACTAAAGGATTTGAGGCAGGGCATAAGGGTGCTGAGTCTTCACTGCTATGTTGTTCCTGCACTCACATAGTCTTTTGGACACCGCTGGACACCTCCAGGCTGGCCTTGGGGTTTCTGCTTGGACCAAGGCAGGAACTGAACATATCCCCATGATGATTTTGTCCTCTGGTGATTGCAGCAGCAGTAATTTCTTTGCTGCAGCATCTCTGAAAGCGCTTGGTAGAGCAGGGCAGCTCCAGCTCAGCCTCAGCATGTCTGTGTAGGGCTGAAGCGGCTGTCGTGGATCCCTTCCTCTCCCGAGAATCACCTTCCTCTATCCTGCTTCTTGGGGACCATCTCAGCAGCGTTCCTCCCTCCCAGGAATGGACCACTCAGAATCCTCCTTTGTCGCAGCCCCTGTGCTCCAGTCCACAGATGCAGTTTCAGCACAGGATGGCTGTCCCCATTCCTTCCTCTCAGTCCACAGCTCCCTGCCACCTGCATGCAGCTTTTCTTGGGTCATCTTGGTTTATTTCAGGCTCCAAGCTGTGCCAAGGCAGATGTTCCTGCTTGCACCAGCCGTGATCTTGGCTGGAAGCATCCTTGACTCACCTGCGTAGCCATGCAAAGGGCTGGGGGAAATTGTTTAAAAGCAGGAGAAAAGCTGCTGGAGAAGCCTAGCAAAAGGAATGACAAGAAAGAACGAAAGAGAAAAAAAAATCAGTTAAGAAAGTTCCCAAAATTCACAGGAGGGTTGAAGCAGCAGATGAAGGACTTATCCCGCCTACGTCCATGACCCAGCCCTCTCTGTTCCACCTGATAAATCAGCAGTGAGTGCAGAGAGCAGCCTTTTTTTAGCAAGAAAGAAGCTTGCAGTGAAAAATGCAGCTGTTGAGAGCAGAGTTCAAGGTTGCTAAACCCCAGGTCAGTGCCCTGGTGGTCCCAGTGACCATGTCACCAGCATCACCCCAGGCAGTTGACACCTTGGTGCTCAGGCTGCCCACTTTGTGCCTCAGTTTCTCCAAGTGGTATAGTGAGGATCATAACTCATGCCCGTGTGTGGTGGCATTTAGATATCCATGCTGGATTTTGGTGCTTTCTCCACCTGGGTTTGGTCTCCAGTGGGATGCAGTCTGGTCAGCCTCTGGCTGTTCCACCTCCCCGGCCACGTGTGACTGGGAACTGCCTCCTTGGAGAAACATTCCCTTTTCAAACAGCAGAGCCCGGGAAGGATTAACTGAAGGGGGTGGCTGGGGGAAGAGTCATGCTGTCTTGAAGGCACTGTGGTGTTTGAAATGCTCTTTAAGGCACTTGATGACTCACAGCAACAGCTGGAAGGAATAAGCAGTTGGTAATTTCCATATTAACCTCCCAGTCCTGGGAATTGGAGGGGGGGGGGGGGGGAATGGGTGGATGGATGGATGGATGGATGGATGGATGGATGGATGGATGGATGGATCTGCAGCATGTGAGGGTAGAGAGGAACCTTGCTGGTGTGCTGTGACATAGGTGCTGCTGAGCATCATCCTGCAGTGCCTGAGAGACTGCTGGGATGGGGACAGGGATGGAGATAGGAGTAGGAATGGGGATGGGAAGGAGGATGGGGATGAGGAGAGGAATAGGGATGGGGATAAAGACAGGAATGTGGGTGTGAACAGGGGTCAGGATAAGGAGGGGATGGGGATAAGGATGAGGATGGGGATGTGAATGGGAACAAGGATGGGAATGGTAGCAGGAACGGGGATGAGATGGGGATGAGGATGTGAATGGGGACAGGAGTACAAACAGAAATGGGGATGGGGAGAAAGATGAGGATGGGGATGGGAATGGAGATGGAGACAGGAAAAAGGAATGGGATGAGGATGGAGATAGGAATGGAGATGAATATGGGATGGGGAAGGGAGATGGAAATGGAGAGAGGACTAGGAAAGGAGATGGAGATGAGGATGGGGATAGGAATGGAGACAGGAATGGGATGGGGATAGGGATGAGGATGGGAACTGCATTAGAGAGAGGAATGGGAATGAGGGTGATGAGGGTGGGGATGGTCTCAGCACCAGGCAGGCTGTTCACATATCCCAAACCCCTGCCTGATGCAAGCTGGGGGCGCAGTGCACTGCGAGGCCACTCAGGGCTGTTTGCACAGCACCTTGCACAACTAGCTCAGAGTCCTGACGCAATGCAGTCACGTAGTCGCTGTCCAAGCCCTGCCTTGTGAGGGACATCTGTCCCTGGGGCTTGCCTTTGTGCAAGGGGACAATTCTGCATTGCAAGCCAACAAGGAGCGAGGATGTTTGTCTCCTGAACTTTGGCTTGAGACAGAGAAACCATCCTGCACCCTGTCCCAATCTGTGTGCTTTGCATCCCGCTCTCCCCACAGCACTGGGCTTGGAGGAAACTGATCTGGTTGCCACCATCCCCAGCTTTTGGGTCGCTTTGAAATCCTGGCTCGGGCAGGCAGCTGCGGTGGAAAATCCTGTGCTGGGCTTGCCTTGATGCCCAGGGGACGCGTTTGTCGCCAGGGCATGTGTTTCCAGTTCTTGCCGAGGCTCGACTTGAGAAATTTTCTCTGCCTCCCAGCTCCTCTGTTGCAAGCAGCAACCGCAGGGCTGGGGCGGCACTGGGTGATAAATGAGCTGCTCTGTCCGTCTGCAAGCCAAGGCCCGGGAAGCTGCTCTGAGGAAGGGGCACTGGTAGAGCCAGGAGGCTCACAGTGCCTCCAGAGGGGTTGGGAAGCAGCAGGGAGGGTTGGTGGTTTTTTGGAGAGGGGGGGTGTCTGACCCTGCTGAGCTCTGGTGCTTAAATGCAGCCCCTTGTTTCCTAGCCCATCTGCAGAGCAGGCAGGAGAGCATCTGTTGGCTGAACTCAAAGGGTGGGCTGAGGTGGTGGCCATGTCTCCCCGGAGAGCTCTGGCTGGGCAGCCCCAGGCACTGCTCCCCCAAAAAACTCAGAGGCAAATGGTGGATGGATGGATGGATGTGGTGAAGAATTCCCTGATCCAGTGCTGCTGCCTGGGGTCAGGGACCCCATACCCACCTGGATGGCTCCTTCCCATCCAGGCAAAAGAGTGACACCAAGAGACCACATGTACCTCTAAAGAGCATCTGAGTCATGCCCACTCCAATGTCCTCAATGCATTGAGCAGCTACCACATCAGGTCTATAAATAAATAAAATGCAACAAGGTCTCGATGCCTTCTGGATCCTCCCTGAAAAAAAAGCCCAGCAGAGCCAGTTCTCCCAAGATATCGTGTTCCCCGCTTTGTGTGTCACTTCCCACCCCCCAACCCCACCCCCACCCCGCTTTGCTTCTTTATTGCTGGAGCCATCTGCATGGAAACTGGATCCAGGTCCCTGAAGAGCCCTCCTGGCCTCTGCCCGCACTCCAGCTGATGTCACACAATCTGTTTGATCTCATGGCCAGTTGCTGGGGGAGCACCAGAAGCTGTCACCTCATGATCCAGGTGGGAGATGACATCAATGGTTGGTCAACCCAAGGGGGATGCAGTTGGGGTGCCCTGAGGGTGAGGACTGGGGACAATGAGGAGTGAGGATGATGTGGCTTTGCTACATCATCTGGTTGTCCCAAGAGGCAGCCTGGGAGCCCAACATGTTCCTCTGTCCCCATGTCCTACTGCAATTCTGACTTTACTTCATAGGGTTTGGACTAGATGATCCCCAAAGATTATTTCCAACCCCTCCTGCACATCAACCCTCCTTCAGCAGGGCAGGCTCAAGGCTCTGCAAGGACAGGACTGGGGACATTGTGGTGATTCTCCATGAACTCAAACTCACCAGTTCCGCCAGCTACAGGCTTCCTCCTAAGACAACGACCTGAAAAATATCCTTAGGGCTGCTAATCGATTTTTTTTTTTTT
>VWZE01014660.1:0-16170 GCA_013396675.1 Eubucco bourcierii | reverse complement strand
GGGCTCCTCAACCTTCAGCGGTACCTTCAGCCCCTCTTTGCTGTTTCATCTGCGGCGGCGGCATCAGCCGCGGCAAAGAGCTAAAGCTTCAAGTTCGACCCCCCCGCGACCACCGACCCTTTTTCCCTTTTCTCCAGCACCAAGAACCGGCTCCCGGTGCCCGAGCCGTTTCGGCGGAGGGTTGCGCCTTGGTCTGCGCCGTCTGCCGCTGTTTTTTGGGGGAGCAGTGGGACTCCTTCGAGCGCAGCCGCACGCCGGTGGAGAAGCGCATGTACTGGCTTAAACGGCCCCACCAGTGCGAAGCGGCGGCGGCGGCTGGGGGGGGGGGGGGGGAGGCGGCTGGCGGCGGGGGGTCGCCGGTTGGGACCCCGCTGCGCCACCGCGCCGCCCAGCCGGCCAGGAGGAGGAGGAGGAGGAAGAGGAGGAGGAAGGGCCAGCAGCCGGTTCTGACCTCTCCGAGCTCTCCGACACCGAACCCCTCTCGGAAGCGGGGGTGCGGACCCCCTCCTCGGGAGCAGCGGGGAAGCGGGGACCGCTTTGCTGCTCTTCGGAGGAGAGCGAGATTAACATCACCAGCGAGGAGGAGGAAGAGGAGGAAGAGGAAGGCAGCGAGAGGCCCGCTTGGCCATCGGGCACCGTCTGCTACATCTGCGGCAGCCTCCTGGCACCCAGCGCCCAGCACCAAGTCCACGTGCAGAAGCAGGAGAAGACCTCCCCAGCACCCTTCTTCCCGTTCCTGTGGCTTCACAGCCCCCCGCCAGGTGCTCAGCCCCTCTCGCCCACAGGCAGCACCCTGGTGTGTCCCTGCTGCTTCGCCTCCCTCATGCAGCAGTGGCAAAGCTTTGAGCTGGCCAACGTGCCCGTCCTGCAGCGGCTCTACGTGGTGCCCCTCAATGCCAATGCCATGCGTGCCAAAGCCCGGCGAGGGGTGAAAGAGGATAGAGTGGGCATCCCGTCCGTGCCCGAGGCTTGCTACCTCTGCGGGGAGGAGTGTGGCAAAGAGGCGAGGCCGGTGGCAGCCAAGATCACCAACGGCAACGCGAAGAACACCATGCATTTCCCCTTCCTCAGCCTCCTGCCTTGCCCGCCCAGTGCCAAGGGGTTGAACAAGCACTGGGAGGTCAACAGCTGCCGCAAATGCTTTGGGGTCTTGCAGGACTTGTGGGCCATGTACAGGGCCTGTCATAACGAGGAGCTCATCACCTCGGTACAGAGCTTCCTGGGGAGGTACCACCAGGTCTTCTCTGCTGGAGACCCCAGCGGCTTGCCCAGCCACCCTGCTATCAAGCCTGGTCCCACCTCTGTCTGCTACATCTGTGGGGCTGAGCTGGGTGCTGGCAAAGAGTTCCAGCTCAATGTCAACCCACCGGGGCGATTTGGGGAGAAGGAACCCTTTTTCCCCTTCCTCACGGTCTACCCACCTGCCCCACGGGCCAGACCGGCCGATTCCACTGGGCTGGTGGCCACCTGCATCCTCTGCTACCATGATCTGCTGGGACAGTGGCTTCAACACGAGGGCAGGAACTCCCACCACCCCAGCAGTGCCTGGTCCCGCCAGTACAAAGTGGAGACCTTCGTCTGTTTCTTCTGCCGGCAGGAGAAGAAGCGATGCCTTGGATTAAAAGCAGTTCAAGTGGCCAGGCTCCCTGTCTTCCTCTACACTCTCCGCGTGGCCAACAGCTTGCTGGTGGATGATGGGAAGCAGCTGACCATCGGCGCTTGTGCTGAGTGTGGTGCTGTGGTCCTGGCTGGCAAGAGCATGACTCCACCAGAGCTGCTGGCAGCAGCACCCCAGGCTCTCCCCGTCAAGGTAAGGTGGTTCACCTGGATTCCATCCCTTCCCTACTGGCTCTGGCGTCAAGGAGGAGCCGTGACATAGATGGATGCTTTCCTTTCGGGTCTGGTCTCTGGGGGCAATGCTAATGGATGGGGTGCCTTTAGCAATGAACTTTTGGAGCTGTCAGGCTGCAAAGGAGCAGATTAAAATCCTTCCAAGAGATGGGGAGAGCCAAGACCTGTCCTGTTCCAGAAGCATGTGTCTGTATTGTTGGCTGCTGCTCATTCACAGCCTGTGTGAGCATGGAGGCCAGCATGGAGGAAATCCTGACCCCATCCTGCTCACCATCAAGGGTGATCCAAGGTGTCAGAGGGCAGGGAGGGCTGGCTGGCCTGTCCTTCATAGCAGTATCCTTGGGAAGCTCCAAGGAGTGTGTAGCCTCTACTGTAGGAAACTTCCCAAATTATCTCCTGTTCCATAAGGTACCTTAACCAAAGGGCTTCCCCTTGCAGAAACCCATCAGCTGGGGGGGGCGGGGGCTGATGTGTAGGCTCAGGGTTGGATGTTCCTAGCTTCTCCTTCTCTGATTATTCTGCATTAAGGGACCCCCAGCATCATCCCCTTGCACCTCTGAACTGCCACAACAAACACTGGCCTGAAGGGTGTCATGAATGTCATCGCCCAGGTGCTGCTGGTGTCCTGGGCTGCTTTTTTGTGCACCTCCCTTTGAGGTTATTCAGGGTGCTTTGAGGGACATCACATCAACAGTAGTGCTGAAGAGCAAAGTTTTCCTGGTCATAATCTTCTCATGGGGTGGGGAAATAACTGTTTTTACCCCCAAGCTTCCAGCTTGCAGGAGTGTGCTGGAGAGCTGCAGCTTTCTATCTCCAAACCAGGCCCCAGGCTGGGCTCTGTCAAATGCCAGCATCGTAAATCCCCACGTTGGTTTTCAAAGCCTTTCGGCTCCATTCGTAGCCAGAACCCTGCGGCTTTCCAAAGTGC
This sequence comes from Eubucco bourcierii, assembly GCA_013396675.1. Lineage (NCBI taxonomy): Eukaryota > Metazoa > Chordata > Aves > Piciformes > Ramphastidae > Eubucco > Eubucco bourcierii. The sequence continues at coordinate 13,391 of VWZE01014660.1, read as the reverse complement.
TGGCATTTTCCTCAGCAGCGTGAACCAACCCTTCCAAGACTGCACTCTTTTTCTCCCCAGTCACCCTCCCTTGGCTGGGGACAGATAGAATTTTCNGCTGCTTGGAAAGCCACCAGGCAGGAGTTGCATGTACGAAAGGGTTGGTATGGAGAGCACCAGGATGGCACAGGAGGTTGGATTTGAACCAGTAATGAGAATCCTCCAGAAGTCATGACTTGGGTGGTTTTCCCCCAGGCTCCATCACCCAAACTGGATGCCCCTGACATCACTGCAGGTCATTTTGTGGATGCAGATGATTTATTTTTAGGTTCATCCTCACGGGACTCTGCTTCCAGCCAACACAACTTGCTGTGTGCAGAGTGTCTGATGTGGTGGAGACTTTCTGGGTGTTGGAATAAGGCTGCATGAGTTGTGATGCATATGTGGTTGTGGCCAGACTGCTCCTCTGTCTCTCCCCTGGTTTGGTGGCAAGCACAAGGTGGTAGAACCCTTGCTGGTGGCTGTGGCTTGGGAGTCAGGTGAGCATCCTGCAGTGCTAACCCAGGGTCTGATGCTCCAGGAGAGCTTTGATGGGCACGGCTGGTGATGGGGGTGACATCCACATGTACCCAGCTGGTGTTTCACATCTCTGTCCTGTTAGTGCCATAGCATGGGGACTGCTTGAGTGCAGTGTTGGGTGCTCAGGGGTGCTTCTCATGGGGTTCTTCAGTGACCTCCCCAAAACATAACATTTCTTAGGCATGTCAGTCCTCATCCTTGCTGGCCCCATCCCCAAACTCCAATTGGGCTCCTGCCTGCAGCCTTGAGCAGCTCTGAAAAGCTTTTGTGTGGGGTTATGAAAGGCGGAGGGGAGGCAGAGGAGGAGGACACAGAGGGTGTCCTGGGGAAGGGATGCTATTCAGTCCCTCCCTCTTGTTCCTGGGTTTGCTAATGAGCAAATTAAGGGGCTGCTGCAACAGGCAGGGTGGCAGGAGGCAAGGCTGATCTGGCTGAGGAGGACACAGCCATTCCAGGAAAAGTTTTGCTTTGCTGGGCTCCCCTGTGTCCTGGTGATGATTCTCTGTCTGGCCAGAAAGTCCTCTTGCCTTTTCCTCCCCATCTCTACACACTTCCCATTAGGATGAGACCTCAGAGATGTCAAGGCTATTTAAAACAGGGCTTAATGCTTGGGTTGGGTGCTTGGCTAATTTAATGTACCCTTGCTCAGCCACACTTGTTAAAGTTACCTCAGATGAGCCTTTCAGTCTTGTGTGACACCCAAGTCCGTGTTCAGATGAGACCAGGCAGGAGGGAATGAGCCTGAGGGCTTAAAAACATCTCCTCATTCCTCCTTGCAGCTCTGCAACTTCATTTTTTGAACACAGATGCTCAGGACTGACCCTCTCAACCCTGCACATCGAACCGATGCTTTGCAGCTGTCCTGCCTTCAAGGTGGTTGACCCAGATGTTTGAGGCACTGGGTAAACACACCAAGTGCCACTAAACACCCTCATGTCACCCTCTCATAACAAAAGCAGGGTGGGACTGAGGTGGTAATGAGGGAACTCCTGAGGCTTGTTAGGAGAGTGGAGGCTTTGGTATTTTGGGTGGAGTGATGGCTCTGCTGCTGGTTTGATGGTGGGGAGCAGTGGGGCAGGTGATGCTCTGTGCAGGTGTGGTGGTGCCTGTGATCCTACCTGCTGCAGGAGGATCTCTTGGAGGTAAGCTCTGTCTGGCAGAGGGGCTGATGCAGAAACTGTGCTGCTGTTGGCTTGGGTGAAGTGGGTTTGGGTTGTCCTGCAAAGGAAAAGTGGCAGTGCTGAGCTTTGTTAGGCTGGGGGGGAGTCTTTTGGCTTGTTACTCTTGATCCCCTCCAAGGTGTGCAGATGTGTGCTGAGAAAATGCATCCTCTTTCCAGCTGTGCACATTGTAAGGACAACCTGTGCAGATCTGTGTCTGTCCATGCTGGGCTCCTGAGTTTGGGGGGGGGTGGCTGCTGCCACCAGATATGATGTGCTGCTCTCCTGGTCCAGAGAAGACCAGAAGAAGAAGATTACTTGTGCATCCCACCACCAAGCCCTCACTGCTGGCCAGGAGGAGATGGCTTCTCAGGGTGCTGTAGGACAGGTGGCTTCTGACATTGGGCAGGTCTTAAGGCTGATTGCTTTGAGTAGTCCATGTCCATGGTGCTCATGTCCATGAGCTCATGTCCAGAGGTGACACTGACCCATGTTCATGGCCATGTCCCCTGAAGGCCCATATTGAACCTTCCTACCCTCTTGCCAGTACTTCCAGGTCAAAGGCTGCTTGTACTGAACCTGGCTGAGCTTTTGTGTGCTTACTCTGATCCTTTCTTTTTTCCAGCACTGGGAAAAGCTTCTCCAGCCTTTCCAACTCTTCCTGTATTTGCCTTTCACTGTTCTCACTGCAGTTATTTTGTTGGTTTGATGTATTTTTTCCCCTCTCTATGCAACTTTCTGCAAGTACCTTCAGATTTCTAGGAAGTTCTCAAATCCCATCCTAACCAGAGCAAAGCTGTTGGGAGTTTCCATTGGGTGCAAAATTTGCAGCTGGTGTTATCCAGCTCCTTGGGAGCACCTGGAGCTTGCTCTCATGTCTCCAGCCCTGTCCCCAGGATGGTTTCTAAGCATCATCTGGTGTTTTCCATGTTGTTTTTTTGGCTCTTGAAAAAGGCTTTTGGGCAAACATCAAAGAGTTCTGGTGTTCTCAGCTAAACTTTGTCTCACTGATGCTGAGCACCAGCTGAAAATCTTGGATGCTATGAAAGTAAACCCAGGAGATGGAGGTTGATGCTTGAGCCTCCTCCTGCATTGCACTGAGCAAAATTCATGGGTATTTGGGTGTATCACAGCATGGGAAGTGAGAAACCTGTGCTGAAGGGTTCCAGGTTGTGGCCAGTCAGGCAGGACCTTTGCTTCCTTTACATCTTTTATTCATTTTGAAGCAAAGCAAGAATCTTCTGGTGAACTGGTTTTGGGTGGTGGCACTTTCTCTGCCAAGCTGATGGGTCCTTTGCACATTTCTTGCCCAGGCTTCATGTGTGGGCTCCAGAGGGGGGGCACAGGCTGCATCTGGCTTATTCTTGTCCCTTAAACCTAAGGTCCCTTAAACCTAAGAGCAGAGCTGGTCTCCCTCATCTCCATTTTTTGGCTTCCAGCTTGGGTTGCCTTTGGTGGTTCTGTGCTTGTGCCATTTTTATTTTTTTCCATCACCAATTCTAGCAGAGCAAAACGAGGCCAAGGTATTTTAAAGCCAGCTTTTTGGGTTTAACCCTGTTTTGATTGCAGGGTGTGCCAGTGTGAAGATGTTTTCAGCTAAGCTCAAGTTGCTTTTCAGATAAAGCGGTTTCCTCCACAGCCCTTGCCGCAGCTCACACCAACCAGCTCTGGCATTTTTTTGGGTGAGATCTCAATCCCAGCACGGAGGTGGCAATATAATCATGATATGACTTCATGTCTCGGGGCATGGCCTCCCATGGGATTGTGTTCCCAGATGGCAAACAAAGAAACAACACGAGGAAAATGTGCTGCTTGCTTTTTCCTGCCGATGAGGTCAGGGCTGGTTTGGTATGTACCCAGCCAGGCTGGAAACCTGCACCTCTTCATCCCTCCTCATCCTCACCCACCTCTTCAGTTGTTTGTCCCACTGGGGTCCCCAGCAAGGGGTGCATGTCTTTCAGCATATTAGGGGGGGGTGGAATAGCAAAGGGGCCTTTTGCTTTGGCCGGGCTGACCTTGCTGTACCAGCTGTCCAAAATACCAGGGCTCCCGCGCTGCTGCCAGCCGCCGTGTCCTCCAGCCCTTGTGCTGACTCCACAGCTCACCAGCTGGCTGCTATATATTTATTTCCAGCACACACACACCACCCCCCCACCCCCCCTCGCCCCATGCCTTCTCTCTGCCTTGCCCAAAAGCAGCAGCAGAGCACTGGCAGCTTGAAAGTTGCCTCTATTCTGCAGCCACCTGCCAAGAACGCTGCCCTGAAACGTGTCCTGCCCACGGATCCCAGGCTGCACCTCCCCAGAATATCCCCCCCGGGGTAGAGAAACTGGCTCTGCTCTGGTCCCCTGCTGTGAAAGTGCTTTCGCAACTGCTGGAGCATCTTGGAGCAGTCTCCCTGTCTGCGCTTCGGGCGAAGCCGTGGCCAAGTTGGGAGATGGGATGGAGGGATGGCTGGCTCTGGCTGCAGCAGCTGGACAGATGTTCTGTCCAGACGCTTGGCTTTTCTCAGCCATCCGGGAAGTGTGGTCATAGAGGGCAGCCCGGGATGCTCTTTGGCTGCTTCCCAGCGAGGAGGAAGCTCCCTGCAGTAGCAGTTTGGGTGCTTGGTTTGACAGGAGCTGGATCTTCTCTGTCCTGTACCCACCAACGTGCCAGCTTGGTCACATGCCAACTATTCTGCTGTCATCCTTGGTGTCTTGAGCTGGACCCAAGGAGATGGCTTCATCTCCTGAGGAGATTTTGAGGACCTGTGAGGTTTTGGGTACCTTCTGGGCAGAGATGGTTTGCCAGGAGCCTGTTTGCACCTTGCTGTGTGCAATGGGGGTCTGCTGTACCCTGGACCTTTTCCCATGTTGGTTTTGGGTGGATAAGCTCTGTGCTCCTCACCAGTATCTGTGGCCTGTCTGCACCTTGCTGAGTGCATTGGGGGTCTGCTGTACCCCTGGACCTTTTCCTATGTTGGTTTTAGGTGGAGGAGCTCTGTGCTCCTCACCATTATCTGTGGCCTGTCTGCACCTTACTGAGTGCCATGGGGGTCTGCTGTACCCTGGACCTTTTCCTATGTTGGTTTTAGGTGAAGGAGCTCTGTGCTCCTCACCAGTATCTGTGGCATGTGTTGCTCAGAGCAGGGTGCTCCTGAGGCTCCCTAGGATGGGCCATCAGCCAAACAGCTCCAGCTGGTCCCTACAGCATCTGGCTAGATGTTGCTCTTCTTCCCTACAGCAAAAGCTCTGTGCTGCATGCTGGCATCGTAAGATTGAAGGGATGGCATGGAAATGTCACTGTTCTGCATCACAGAGGTGGGGGTCACTTCTGTCCCTTGGGACTGACAGGGTTTTGGAGGGACCTTGCAGGGGCAAATCCAGGAGAGTGGTGGGGCAAGAGTAACCTGGTGAGGAGTAGAGTGGTAACTGGGGAAAGATCCACTGGAGCTGTCAGCAGCAGGCTCCTGGCCATGCTGGGCTTTCCTCCACCGTGAGCAGCTGGCAACAGGAGACCTTCCAGCAGCACAATCCTCCCGGGCCCCAGCCCAGGGCTCTGACAGCTCCAGGTTCCCCCATTGCCAAGGCAGTGGTGCCTCAACCGTGCCTTGGCTCCCTGCAGAGCCAGCATCTCGTGTTGGCAGGTGTCAGTGTGGCTTTCAGGACTGTGATGCTGCTCTTCGCTTGCACCCCTGCTTGCAAAAGGCATTGCTCCTAGCCAGCTCAATTCCCTTCCCTGTGCTGTGGGGATGATGCTGGAGCCCCAGTGCCAACCTGGACTGCCACAGACAGGTTGTGGTTTGCTCCTGCTGCTGGGTGAGCAGCTGCTTCAGCATGGTGCTGGCAGCCTTGCTGGCCTCTTCCCGGCACACAGGAGCCTTGCCATGGCATGGCTGGACAAACAGCCTCCTGCAGCTGGCCTGCTCTTGGTCTGACTTATTTCTTCCTGACTCTTCAGAAGCAGGGCAGGGATGAAAGGGACAGCTCCAGGAGGGAGTTTTGCCTGGGCTGGGAGGAGGAATAGGACATTACCTGGGTGCACTGTGGAACCTGCCATGAATATGATGCCACTTCTCCCTCTTTATTTTCCCTGTTTTCCACATTAGGGCAAGTGCTGCCAGGCTTTAGTAGCTCTCAGGAGACCCAAGTCATCTCTTTACCCATGGAGCTGGTGTGCTTGGGGCAGCAGCTGCTCTGGTGTTCCTCCTCCAACCCACTGGCCCATTGTGAGGTGGTTGTGCCAAGCATGCCATGACCCATGCTGGCAGCACATGCAGAAGGGGGCCAGGGGTGTTTGGGCTGTGTGCCACATGGTGTCAGAGCTACCCTACATCTGGAGATCTTCTAGGGCACCCCATTTGGGTGCCTGTGTATATGGCTGGGCCGTTCCCAGTTGCAGCAAGGAGTTGCTGAAGGATATATTGGGGTTTATTTAAGTCCTTGCACACAAACTCAGGAAATCACCATCTGACCCCCAGTGCTGTCTCTTCCCACAGGGCTGGCCATGGCATCACCTACTCCACTACCCAGGGATCTGAGTGCTGCCCTGGCTGGCAGAGGTGCTGGGTCTTGGGGCTGAATTTGATCAGTGTGTGAGTAGGGTCCTGGAGCCCCCCATGAGGGATTTGCAGGGGGCAGGTGAGCTCTAACCAGCTTCCCCTCACCATGTTCTCTCCCAGCTTCTCCTGGAGAAATTTTGGGTTCTAGTTTAGAGCTAAAAAAAAAAAGGCTGAGACCCAGCTGGGATGCAGGTGAAGGTCCTTTGAGGAGATGAGCAGTGGCCCTGCAGACAGGAGCATGTCTGATTTGTCCAGGGGTAGGGTAGCTGACTGCTGTGTCCAGAGAGCAGAAACACGGTGGTGGTTTCCAGCCAGGAAGGATGCTGTGACCAGCTTTGCATAGAGCCAGAGCTGTGACCCTCCTTGAGGCTATGTGCTGGCACCTGGTCTGTCCCTGCAGCCTGCTACTGTTGGGGCCAGGGACTTTCACAGAGAGGGCATCACGTCCCTTTGAGCCCCAGCTGGGGATGGGTGCCTGTCCCTGCAAGACCCACTGCACCCCACGGCACAACCTGGGCTCCACCGCAGCCCCGTGCAGGGTGGTTTCCCCACTCACCCCCCGGAGTGGTTTTGTTCATCCCTCCTTGCCTTTGCCTCCCTTGGAGGCTCAACCGATGGCTCTGGAGGGCCACCGGCAGCCACCTCGGTCCCCAGGGGAGCCAGACAGAAGGACACTGCGGTCGCTGGCAGGGACCTTGGAGCTGGGAACGTTTCGGTGACAGCCAAGGCGTCAGCTTGGCGGTTTGCAGCTGCGGCAGGACGGACAGACACAGGGAGGGAGGGATGGACAGACAGACCGACAGCTGCGTCTGGGGCCATGTGCAGGGTGTGGAGCGAGCAGCAAATCGCCACCATCACCTCCCATCTGCTTCCAGCATGTTTCTGGAAGTGGGCTGGCTTCAGTCGGCTGTGCAGCTTTTCATCGAGCGGTCATCAAGTGCTGGTGATTTCGGTTATTGCCCTGGCTAGGAATAAATACATAAATATATGTATGTGTGTGTGTGTGTGTGTCTATGTGTGTGCCTCCCACCCTCCCTCCTTGTCTTCACTGCTAAATCAGCTGCATTTTCTTCTCTCCCTCTCCCCCCTTGGAGCAAGCAGCAGCATGACTTTATCCCAAAGTGAAAACATGGCGAGGACAAGGCTCTTCAGTTTTCCTGGCAGGTAACTGTGCCAAGGTCAACCCAGCACAGGGATGCAGCCCTGGCTGCTGCTGCCACCCTGGCTCCTTGGCACGGGTGGGCACCCCGGGGGTGGGGTTGATGTGCTCTGGCTGTCCCCAGTGCTGAGGGTTCTCCAAGGAGCTGGGAAGAAGCCACTTCTGCCTGCAGACAAAGTCCAGATGCCCTGGCTGCAGCAGCTCTGGAGGGGGAGATGGATTCACTCCTGCCGTCTTCTGTTTTCAAGCCAGAACATCTGCACAGTAACTGGGAAATCTGGGCTTTCTCCTGCTTCTCAGCCAGGTTCTGTCAGTCCTTTCCTCTTCCAAAAAGGGGTTTGGTGGTTGGTTGCTTGGGTTTTTTCCCCCTTTCCTTCTGTAACCTGCTCCCTGCCGTGTATCCTGTTGGGTCTGTGCCTGGATTTTACTCCATGTGCTTACTACAAAGCAGAGATGGCTTTTGGGGGACCCCCTGTCTTGGTTGGAAGCAGGCTTTTCTGGAGGCTGTCCTCATGGCATGTGACTGGTGGCACAGTGATGCACTAGGGTCATACAGACTGCTAAATCAGTTATTCCAGATGTTTTTCCCTTACTGATTCTCCCCTCATGCTCTTTGGCTTGATCCTGCATCCTCAGAGCCTGGGCACTGCTTGCAGTCTCCTTAGAATCTTTAAGGTTGGAAGATCATCAAGACCCACCTTCAGTCCACCACCACTGTGCTCACTGAACCATGTCCCAGAGTGGACAGGGGACCCAGTGCTTGGTACCCTGTAATCCCTTTGCTGCCTATGGCTCCTTCCCAAGAGTGAAGCATGCAGGGCGGTGACAGGGTGGAGGCCACCCTGGTCCTGGCTCTTCCCCTGGCTCCCCATTATTTTCAGTGGCCTGGCAAGCTCAACCCTGTGCTGGCCAGGACAGTTCTTGGCTTGGCAGAGTGCTTCATGACTAAGGTTTCTTCTGCAGCCCAGCCACTGGCTTGGGCTCCTGGTGGGGCTGTGCTTGGGTGCTGGGCACTTCACCCTCCTTGCTGCTGCTTTCACAGTGCTGTGCCAGGGGGATGTGTCACCCCAATATTTGTAGCCCTCAAGGAGAAGTAAATTGTGCTGTGCCCCTATCCTTCCTCCCATGCACGGGCAACCTTTGCTCTCAGCAACCTTTCTGCACCTCAGCTGCTGGGGTTCTGATGAACCCTAAATTGTCCTTTATTGTGCTTCTTTCTTCATGCACGTCTTCCTCCTTCTTTGTCCCTTTGCTGTGTTTCTCCCCCAGCTTGCTGCCCTATTTCTGGCCAGGCTGGCCCCCTGCCTGCTGCCCTCTGCTCAGTGTGGAAGGAAGGGCACCTGGGGGCAGAGGACAAAGCCTGGATGATACCAGCAGATGTTTGCCTCTAGCTTGCAGAAAGGACCAACTGATCAGAGGGTGTTTGGGACCATGGATATCATAGGTGCTATCTCCCTTGTGGGTGCAGAGCTGATGGCTGGGTTGCACCCAGGGCAGGCTGGGGTTTTGCAGTACCCAAAGAGTGAGCTGAGAAGGATGAGGCCACCCCTGTTTTGGCACGTTGGGAACCCTGAGACAAGTGGTGCTGTCTTCCCTTGGGTTTGCTGCTCTCAGAGGAGGTGGGACCCCCTGGGACAAAGTGGATTTGAGAGGGTTCAGTGGGCAGGATGACTGGGAACTGGGCACTCCCGTGGCACCTGGAACTGATGTGCTCCTAGTGTCCCCATCCTGGGGACAACCGTGTGGTGCTGGCTTTGCAGCTGCTATTTCTGGCCAGCCTTTGTGGCCTCCACGTCGCGGTCACCAGCGCTGGGCAGGCAGGGTCCTGCTACCGGCAGCTGCTGCCCTTTTCCTTTTCATCCCCTTGGACCCCTGGGGATGGATGTGGAGGGGATGAGGAATCCCACCCCCAGCACGGGCAGCGATGGAGAAGCTCAGGACCTCTTGGGATCTCTCCCCACCCCAACCCTGTTTTCCTCCCGTTTAAACCCAGCACAGGACTGTGTTTGGTGGGCGGCTGTAAAAATAGCACTTGGTTTGAGTTAGGAGGGTGGTGGGGAAGGGCTGGGGGGGGAGTGGGGAGGTCCGGTTTCTCCCTTTCCTGGAGGAATTAGGGAGGCCACATGCTGCCAGGAGTGTTTGGCTGGTAGAGGCAAGCGGAGGCTCCGAGGAGGCGAGCAGGCGTCCGCACAGATGGAAATTTGATCACCCACGGCTCAACAGATTGTTTGATTTATTTTAAAATCAAGCAGATGGCTGCAACAGGAGTTTGTTTAAGTTCAGCTCCGAGCTGGGCCAACGGCCAGGATACTCGGGGGGTAGGCGTGCCAAAAAATGTTCAATGACTTTGGTCATCACCCACCTCTCCTCCTCCTCCTCCTCCTTCTCCTCCCTTCTCCCTCACTCAGGCGCACACCCCCGGCTCCCCCTCTTATCACATCCTTGCCTTCATCTCTTGGCTCTAGCATCTTGCTTTGTCTCTTGCCCTCCACTTCTCTTCAACTTGCTCTGGAGGGTTTAACTCTTCCCCGTCCGTCCATCCATCCATCCATCTATCCATCCGTCACCTTGCCCTGGCTCCCTTGTCCTTGGTTCCCTTGCCCCATGGAGGTGTGGGGGAGGACTCCCAATGGAGAGAGGGAGCAGCTCCTTCTCTGGGCTCCCTCCTCATTGTCTTCGCTGAGTGTGACTTGAGGTGCAATGCTGAGGGAAATGGAGGGTTGGATCCCACCTAGAGGGATGCCCTGACCCACATGGTTGTCTCTGTGTGGTGGAGAGGGGGCAGATGGGTCCTGGTGTCCCCCCACCCTGCCCTGAATGGAGATGGGATCCCAGCAGCATGCGATGCTGTTGGACAAGGGGGTGTTGAGTGCTTGGCCTGACTCCCTCATCTTGGGGCACAAGAGGTGACCTCAAGAGGGAGAAGAGACCCTGATGCAGCACGTGGTGACGCTGGACATGTGTCTGATCTTGCTGCTGACAGGGAAGGGGATAGAGGAGCCAGTGAGAAGCAGTCTGGGAAGTGCTAAAGTGTTGTAAACTGGATGGGGAAGGCTGTGCTCAGGGCTTTAAATAGCTCCATACCACCAGCCTGGCTCTGTGTGGGGGGTCTGGCCACCCTGAGGTGGCACGATGTCCCCAACACATGTGGCCATGTCTCATCACCCTGACAAGGCATATCTGGGATGCTGTCAGTGATGGGGGTGAGGGACTCCCCATATCTCCTGAGGTCAGCAAGTGGGATGCTCCAAGAGCATTGGACATCCCGCTTCTGCTCCTTGGTGGCCTTGGGATGTCCCTTTGCCCTGCACCCACTCCATCAGGTAGGGTTAACAGCTGGTGCACCCTCTTGCTGTGGTTTTCAAGCCAAGGAATTGCCCATCATCCCATTTCTGGGACCAAGGCAGATGGGTGATGGGATGAAGCTTTTTCCTGGCACCCAGTCCCTCTCCACACTGGGACTGTGGGCTGTGGGTACTGCTGGGGAAAGGGGCTGAGGCTGGAAGGGGTTAAGGCAGGCGAAGGAAAACAAGAGTGCTGCAGGGCCTGGGTGGCTGACAAGCCAAACAACTGTTTTTGACTCACTGTTGCTGCCTTGCCAAGTGCAATTGCTTCCACATTCCCATCCCCTGGCTGAAGGGGCGCGGGGAGATGTTGGCTTTTTGTGGTCGGGGAGGGGAAGGGGGGATGCCGGGGGGAAGCAGCAGCAGGAAGGGCTGGCTCTGCATGGCTTTTTCTCAGCTCTTCTCTCTTTTATTCCCCTCCCTGTTGAGCTCCAGGAAGGGGCAGGAGGTGATGCTGCCAGAGGAGAATGATTCTGCCGGGAGGGGTGATGCTGCTTGGTGGGGGGTGATGTGTGTTGCTGGGGGATGATGCTACCAGGGTCACTTGTGCCAACTCCTGGTGGAACTCTAACTCTTCTGCCAGGCACCAAAAATGGGAGAGGGAATAGAGGCGGCTGAAATTGACCTCTAGGTCTGGGTTACTCTCTCTTGCTGTTTTTCTACAAGAGGGACCCTAAAAGGTGGCTCCTCCTCTGCAGAGGGTTGCTGGTGGCTGCTGAGGGATGTCAACATCTCTCAACCCCTTCTCCTGTAGTATCCAGGCATTGAGCCCCACATCCTTGATGTCCCTCTTGCAGCCACATCTAGGGATGGAGAGTGACCCCATTGCATGGGGAGCCTCATGTGTGGCTTGTGGCTGGGCCCCCCCCCCGCCCCCCCATGCCTGGCTGATGCAGTGACAAATCTGGGGTTTGGTGAGGCGGGGTGCTGGTGCTGTCGTGTTGCAGACAGCAAGAAATAAGCCCTTGGAACATGGGCTTGGTAGTTACAATGAAGATTTGAGCTACTCAGGGTCGCTGCTTTGTGGAGTTAATTATCTTCTGAGTCTGGGTTTTTGGTGGTTTTTAGGTTGGGTCTCTTTTTTGTTGCTTGGGATTATTTCTTGGCAAAGGAGGCGTCGTTTTAAAGCACTGAGCTCTGCTCCCTCTGAACTCCTGGCTGCTAAGTGGTATGTAGGAGATCCTGGTCTTAAAAAGAAACCAAAAAAAAAAAAAACCCAACAAAAAACCCACACCCTCCAAAAAGTCCTGCTGCCTTTGCACTGCAAATATGGGGCCTGGGACAGCTCAGCAAGATTTTGTGTGTTCCTGAGGCTGTTTCTTTGGGGGAACCAGAGCAGCCACCTCCCACGGGGGTCTCAGTATGGTGCATCCCTCCCCAGTAGCACTGGAATGGAGTGTGGTGCTTCCCTGGGAGCACTGGGATGGCTTGGAGCAACTGAAGGGATGGTGGCACAGGAGGATGTGAAGATCCCCTGGGAGCAGCACCTTGAGGAATGCTTGGTCCCAGCAGAGCTGTTTAGTGTCCCCATCTCTGAAATCCAACCTGAATTGGGGTGCCTGGAGGGAAACTCCTAACTCTTGGGAAGGTGTGAGGGTGTGCTGCAAGGCAACCGTTGAGTGGGGAGGGGATTTGTGGGGCATGTTGGCTAGCAGCATTTCTCCTGCTGGATCCTGCAGGGTTGGGATATCGCTCCAGCATCAGATCCCTCTCATCCACCAGCTATTTCCCTGCTCCTGGATGCTCTGAGGGTCCAGAGGAGCTGGGCTTCTGATGCAGAAGAACTAGCCCATATGCTGTCACCTACATGGGATAAACAGAGTCCCTTGACAGGAGGGAAAGCAAACACATGCCTGGCTCCTGATCCAGCCTCAGAGCGGCTCCTATGGGATGCAACACTTCGGAGCAACTCCTCCTGCTCCTGCTGCTGGTACCTGTTTAATCTCAGCTTTGTGTGCTGAAACCCAGGGGAAAAGACACAGCAGCAACCTTCGAGTGTTGCTGGCAGCAGTAGAAGTCAGGAGGAAAAATCCTTTTCCCTGTTAATGTTGCGGGAAGGACTCAGAGAGTGTCTCCTGGGGACGCAGGAGAGCTGGCTCATGCTCCAGTCCCACAGCCGTGATGCCACACTGCTGGGACAGATCCATCATCCATCATCCCTGCACTGGGAGTGCTGCTTGCCCAACCTCTGCCCATACCCCCTTTCTATCCCTGCTGTGCCCATCCCCCTGGCACCACGTCACCCAAAGCAAAACCCCAAACTCTTGGTTGGGGTCTTTGCAAGGGGAGCAAAAGATCCTCCCAGGTGCTCCCCAACTGTAAGTAGCAGGGGATGGACGTGTCCCTCTTGTCGACTCCTAATCCAGGCATGAGAAGGCAATTAGAAGATGGGATCCCCTTTTTTTGGAGGCAGCAGATGGGGCATGGGGACAGGCCACGGGGCTGGGGAGCAGTGGTGGAGGGGCTGGCTCTGCCTCCTAATGTGTTTGCAAATCCTCACCAGCTGAGGGGATTAAAGCCGGCATCTGGCTCGCTTTATAATATTAAAACAAAGGGAGTTGTAGGCGCCATGATCGGGGGCAGGCAAGGGGGGGGCTCACTGCTCTGCTTACTGTGATGGGAAAATC
>VWZE01014659.1:141866-166081 GCA_013396675.1 Eubucco bourcierii | reverse complement strand
AAAAAAAAAAAAAAATTGATTATTTGCACTTGCTTAAGAAAACAAAAGATGCTTGAGATCTCCTGAAACTTCCTTCCTTTTTTTCTTTTTGCCCTCACTTCCTCTCCCCCTCACATCCCCACCACTGGCAGATCCTCTTGTGATACAGCACTACTTGAAGTCCTCATTAACGTCTTAAAAAAAACCCCTGATTTCTTCCCCTGTCTTCTTGAGGCTGATGGCTACCTTCCCATTTCCTCATTTGGAAGTTGTCTGTTCCAATACCACAACAGTAAAGATTTGGATTCACTAATGCAGCAGTGATCCTGGTTCCAATAATGTTAATTGCAGTGAAATGGCAAGATGCTTCATGTCATTTGTCCTGGTCTACCCTAACTGCTGAATGATGGCCACCATCATATTTGTTCACTCAGGCCTTATAGGGCTAGGCTCAGCCACAGGCATCTTTTGGTCTGAAGGCAAATAATGAAAAATGGATGTTGACATCTGTCCATCTTCCATAGCTGAATCCAGCAGCGCTCAATTAGAGATATAACAGCAAAGGGAAGGATCTTTCTGTCAGCATCTATAAAAAGCATTGGGGTATCCAATTAAGTAAACTGCTATACTTTTGGAAGCTGTGAATCTGCAAAGAGCACTCTTTCATTGCAGAGATTTCCCTTGCTAGAGGGAAAGTGAACCAGAATCACAGAACCTTAGGGGGTTGGAGTGAACCTCCAGAGATTGAGTCCAACACCCTTGCCAAGGCAGGATCACTCAGGGTAGTTCACACAGGAACACATCCAGATAGGTTCTGGAAGTCTCCAGAGAAGGAGACTCCACAACCTCTGTGGGCAGCCTGTTTCAGGGCTCTGTCACCCTCACTGTAAAGAAGTTTCTCCTCATGTTGGACTGAAACCTTCTCTGTTCCTGTTTGTAGCTGTTGCTCCTTGGTTTATTGCTGCTGACCACCAAACAGAGCTTAGCCCCATCCACTTGACACTGACCTCTCAGGTATTTGTACACACTGATCAGATCTGTCTTCTCCAACATTACTATGGTGGTTCTACCAGCTCAGTGTTGTCTTGTAGCTTCCTTTGGTGAACAACTTGTTGGAGGAGGGTGCAGTATGAAGCTAAAAACGTTTGGAGAATTGCAAGGACATAACTGATGGGTCCATAAATGTGTCCACAAGCTTTTCTGGGACACTGGAGGAGATACACAGGAGTATGGTTACTGAAGAAAGAACCATGTATATGTTGGGCTTTCCCTCTTTATCCAGGAGAGATAGCAGAGTTTTCCACTGTCATGGTGGGTAATATGAGGAAGAAAACTTGAAGCTGTCTTGCTCAGTGGAGGTTGGTGCAATATACTGTGAAGGGATCACTGAAGTACCCTTCAAGAACTCTATTGGGAACCACTTCTGTTTGCTGCTGGTTTATCCTGAAATAGCTGTTCCTGCTTCAGCTAGGCAGGAATTCATAAAAGGAAACAAAAATTCATCCATGGTTCTTCAGCAGCAGCATCTCTCACGTTGTTCTGGCCAGAAAAAGTGAAACAGCAGCGTGAGCCATAGCTTTTTAAGAACCTGTGAATCCCAAAGGCTCTGGTTGTTGGTATGGGATACAACTGCCTCTTGCAAGGCTACACTGACACACCTTCCACCTGAATTTGTCTTGAGCAATTTGTACATGAGAACTGGCCCTTTGTGCTAGGGAAACTGCCTTACAGCAGTGTTGGACAAATGTTCATGAAGATAGCCTTTGTCTGAAGAATGAGTTACAGTCAGAAGGCGAATTGCCACCTTCAAAAGGCCAGAAAAATTATTGCAGCTTTCAAGAGCTCTTCTCGAATCTCAAAGACTTGGAGGTTTTTTCTGACTTAGAGCTTGAGGCCTTATCCTTACAGGAGTCTGGAGCTATTGCTGTAAGGACTTCAATGGATTTGATTAATGTACAAGAATGTTCTCACTTTACACCCTCAAGAGCACGTGACTTGTGGCTTGGTTCCCAGGGTCACAGTCAAAATTCCTTTCGCATTCTTCTTCCCACATGCAGTGGCAACGAACATTTTCAGTGTTCATCATGCCCAAGAGAATAAACCAAAACCATCAGGGCTGCAGCATTTTCTTCTGGTGGTTGTTATCTCTGTAGAAATGTCTGTGTTGTGAAGACAAGCTCATCAAGCAGCTATGTGTGATAGGATAGACTCCCTTAATCAGTAACCTTCAGTTAAGTACATAGATGAATGGCAGCTGAAGAGGGCCAAAAATGTCACCGCCTAAACGATTGCAGATACACTGCTAGGGGATGGCTTTAAGCCCTCTACTAACTATAAAGACGACACTGTATGCCTTTGATTAATTCCTGAATGTTCTTACCTGATCTCTCCCTTTTTTGTGTTGTCATCAGCAAAACTTATATGGAGATGTTCTGCAGATGTGCTTTCCATTTATAATCCAGAATGGCTGTGATTTTAAGGACTATAGGTGTGAGAAGAATTTTGGGTTTCCATAGGTAAGGTCCAAAGTTTCAGAAAGAAATGCTATAATAAAAGCCTCATTACCCAGGGAGCAAGAACCATCCCATTACAACTGGAAGGTTGGGAGAACAGGGAAAGCTGGCCAGGAGACTTCTCCTTAGAGTTCCCACCAGTCACATGTGGTCTACAGGGCCTACTGTGTTCCAGGCTTCAATGATAGCCTCCATGATTCCTTGCTGGCCTGCTGTGGTCAGAAGGGCAGTAGAGGGGATTCTGCCCCTTTACTCTGCTCTCCTCAGACACCACCTGGAGTACTGTGTGCAGTTCTGGAGCCCCCAGCACAGGAAGGACGTGGAAGTGTTGGAGTGGGTCCAGAGGAGGGACACAAAGATGCTCAGAGGGCTGCAGCAGCTCTGCTGTGAGGACAGGCTGAGAGAGTTGGGGCTCTTCAACCTGGAGAAGAGAAGGCTTTGAGGGGACCTGATAGTAGCCTTCCAGTATCTGAAGGGGGCCTACAAGAAGGCTGGGAAGGGACTATTGACAAGGTCTTGTAATGACAGGACAAGGGGCAATGGGTTTAAACTGGCAGAGGGGAGTTTGAAACTTGATGTTAGGAGGAAGTTGTTTGCAGTGAGGATGGTGAGACACTGGCACAGGTTGCCCAGGGAGGTTGTGCCTACTTCCTCTCTAGAGATGTTCAAGACCAGGTTGGAGGAGGCCTTGAGTGAGCTGTACTAGTGGGAGGTGTCCCTGCCTATGGCAGGGTGTTGGAACTAGATGATCCTTGAGGTCCCTTCCAACCTTACCATTCTATGATAAAGCACATAATTTTTATGCACAGGTCAGACTTGAGCACATGAAACTTTAAAACTGATTTTTCAGTATTTACACTTTTCACTTAGGCAATCAACAGCTGTGGGTTTAAAAAAAAAAAAAAGACAATTGGGGCAAGTGGGAATTTCTTATAATTTGATCTATTGGAACTAAGAGTTTACAAACTCTGCCATATGCAGCTGGAACAAGAAATCCTATCACTGGGAAACTGCAAATATGTCAAACCCAGCAATAAATATCTATGAGTTTCTATAACAACAACAACACTGTTCAAACAACATCACAAAGTGCTTGTGAAGGCCTAGATCTGCTTAAAATAGGGAGTTAGAGGTTTGAACAATTTTTTTATTTTTTTTTTTTTTCCTGAGGCTGAACTTACCAGAGCTGATTCAGTTCTCCTGTAAGCTTCAAGCTCTGTTGCTCAGCCAGAGGACTCCTATTCTCATGGCAGGAAGCTACTGTCTTAAAAGTGTGTGTTTAAAATCTAATAGTATGTAATACTAACCACCTGTGGCACCAAAACTGCAATTTACAGACCTTTTTATGAAACTTATTCTACTGGGTCAGAGGTTTCTTACGCTCTTTGGGAGAGGAAGCAGGCATTAAGTAAAGACATGCAGTGATTGGCAGCATTCAGAGAACACCAGGCAGTGGCACAAGGTGAACCCGTTGAGCCTGGGGGGAAAAGCCAAGGAAGAACTTCTGATTCTGCTTTACTTCTGAATAGGAATATTTTGTGTGAAAGCAGCCACAAATATCTAAGGTTGAACTTGGAGATTGCTGCTTTTCCACATTGCTTTTACCAGGGTCCAAAACAGGATTGGGCTGCAGATAGTTACAAGGAGATGTTGGAAGAGCAGGCCACTAATTGGAACCACTGATGTACAAAAGGTTTTTAAGAGGGCTTCTGTTAGTGTTAAGTGGCCACAGTGTCTTCAGGAGGTCCTCTGGGGATGGTGGTTTCGACTGCCTCTTACACTGAAGTGGCCTTGAAATATCCACTTGGTTTGTAATTCCAAAGTGTGTAGCCTTCCAGTATCTGAAGGGGGCCTACAGGAAGGCTGGGGAAGGATTATTTACAATGTCCTGCAATGACAGGACAAGGGGCAATGGGCTTAAACTGGCAGAGGGGAGATTTAGACTGGATGTTAGGAGGAAGTTCTTTACAGTGAGGGTGGTGAGGCACTGGAACAGGTTGCCCAGGGAGGTTGTGGATGCTCCCTCCCTGGATGTGTTCAAGGCCAGATTGGATGAGGCCTTGAGTAACCTGTACTAGTGGGAGGTGTCCCTGCCTATGGCAGGGGGTTGGAACTAGATGATCCTTGATGTCTCTTCCAACCTTACCATTTTATGATTCTATGATTCATTGCAGTACTTGTTTTAACAGAATCATTGTAGAATAGTCAGTCAGACTAATGAGAACTCAAAGCTTGATTTCTCTTTTTTGTGGAAGTTTTCTGTGCTTTATCACTGCGTATCTTGCTAGTTAGAAAAGTATAAAGAATCCTTTCCATTTCAAAGCTGAAGGACTGAGGCACAGGGAAGGCAGGATTTATCTGAATTCACTTTTGAAGTCTGTGGCAATGAGGAACTGATACCCTAAATGCCAACCTGACAGAGAGCTGCATCTCTAAACACCTGCTAAATAATCATGTGGGTTATGCTGTGGATGTGGTGTCATGTCTGACAGATGAATAAGCTGAGAAATAAAGCCTTTAGAAGACTTGTCTCAAAGGGAGTATCTGACAGTGAATCTGATTTCTCCAGGGAGCGTTTTGTCCTGGATGATTTGAGTGTCCTTTTAAAACTGTATTTATGAGACTGTATGTTGAGACCACCTATGAGAGAGTTGTACATTGTGCCCTTCCATGTGTAGAAGGCAGTAAGCTGATGCGTGCAGCTCGGCCATGTGTGCTGCTGTGGAGAATGAAGACACTAAAATTGGCTAGAGAGGTATGATGTGTGCATTGAAAATTTGGTGCAAGACAGCACGATTCTGCCCTACACCCTCGGCTGACATAGCTTTAATAAATGTATTCTGAACTTCCAGAGGTAGAAGAAGCTTCAATAATGTTGGAAGGGGTAATTAATTACTGCGAGATGATAGTTTAAAAATAGTAATAGGATTTATTAATATTAAATATTCAGAAATGGCAGCACCCTGATCACCAAAATAATAATAGTAACAGGTTCTTGCATCATTATGAAGCTATATACAGGTTAGAATCATAGAATGGTAAAGTTGGAAGGGACCTCAAGGATCATCTAGTTCCAACCCCCTGCCATAGGCAGGGACGCCTCCCACTAGTACAACTCATTCCAGGCCTTGTCCAACCTGGTCTTGAACACCTCCAGGGAGGGAGCAGCCACAACCTCCCTGGGCAGCCTGTGCTAGTGTCTCACTGCAAAGAACTTCCTGCTAACATCCAGTCTAAATCTCCCCTCTGCTAGTTCAAACCCACTGCCCTTTGTCCTGTCATTGCAAGACCTTGTCAGTAGTCACTCCTCAACCTTCCTGTAGCCCCCTTCGGATACTGGAAGGCTACTCTAAGGTCTCCTCAAAGCCTTCTCTTCTCCAGGTTGCAGAGGACAGGCTGAGAGAGTTGGGGCTCTGCAACCTGGAGAAGAGAAGGCTTCTAGGAGACCTGATAGTAGCTTTCCAGTATCTGAAGGGGGCCTACAGGAAGGCTGGGGAGGGACAAGGTCTATCAATGACAGGACAAGGGGCAATGGGTTTGAACTGGCAGAGGGGAGATTGAAACTGGATGTTAGGAGGAAGTTGATTGCAGTGAGGGTGGTGAGACACTGGCACAGGTTGCCCAGGGAGGTTGTGCCTACTTCTCCTTCTTTGGAGGTGTTCAAGGCCATGTTGGAGGAGACCTTGAATGACCTGTACTAGTGGGAGGTGTCCCTGCCTATGGCAGGAGTTTGGAAATAGATGATCCTTGAGGTCCCTTCCCACCTTACCATTTTATGATTTTTTTTGGAAGGAGGGGCAGTACTGCTGTGGTGGACACTAAAAGATCTCTTCCATATTTGCACAAAAAATCTAGAGGAGTGCAAGCTAGAAGGAATCAGCAGTAAAAGTTTGATATGTGCAACAACTCTCTGAAGCTAGATACAAAAATCTCCTTGGGTCTAAGTACTGCTTCACAAAACCAGGCAGTAAATCTGTAGAGTGAAGGTCTAACATAAATACAGCTTCAGGAGAGCACAATCTTGGTCCAAACAAACCATATCTCTTTTTGAGTCCAGTGTGGTCAAAGAACAATTCAACAGAACAGTTCTCTGTGTGTAGTGATGACATGGATACGGCAGAATATTATGGGAAATGTAGCTGCAAAAGAAGGTGAGAGGACTCAAATACTTAATAAAACCCACAGAAAATCTTCATCTGGTAAAGATTCATCATAGATCCCTATAAAATATTCAGTGGTCTTGCAGTATGGTTATGTGGATTTACAGCACGTATCTGGACTAAGAGTGATGAGCAGAGTTCTCTGTATGCCTGGGATCTTTTTCCAAATGTCTAACAGGAGCTCCTTAAGTGGTTGGCTGTTGCTGGAAGCAAAACAAAACCAAAAACTCCCCCATAAGATAACTCAGATAAATACAGTAGCTTTAAAAGGTAAGATGCATTAGCTAGTCAAAAGGCAGATGAACAAATAGGAATTAAAGAAGGTGAAGCAGGCAGCTGATTTCCCATTGCAGGATAGGAGGAAATGGGTTAATCAGAAACTAGAGCAACCACAACATTGCACCTGTGATAGAGAATGTAAATCAGTGGTGGAAATGGCATGTGGAGCTTTAGGGCTTGCTTAAATACTTCTTTCTGTAAGGAAAACAGAAATTGAATAAATACAGTGTGCACTTGGATCCTAAGGTGAACGTGAAAGAATGTTTTATAAGGAGCTCAACCAGGGAGTAAAGGCAAATCTGGCCCCCAAAATGTTTTGATTAGTGTTGTTAAACCTTCCTTTGCTGCTGTTTTGCAGATATCCACTGCAGTAAGTCCCAGAAATAATAAGGAAATATGGTGATACCATAGGATACTTAGGTTAAGTTAACATATGAAACAGGAGTACTAGTGAGTGTTCTAAAGACTGTGCCCCAAGTTATGTGGGATAAGCTGCATGGTACCTGTAAGAGGAGAACGTGGAAGATTATTGGTATCAAAGGATCTACTGTGTCATGTCTGTGTAGAAAGTGGTTTTTGTAAAGGCTGAGGCCAAAACATACTGCAAACTGTATGTGTGCTGTGCGTGTCTGCAAACAGGGTGCAAATATTGTGCTTGACTGCTGGCTGCCTCATGTTGCTTTCTCTACAGGTTTTGTAGCTGGCTTTGCATACCCTTTGCTCTCCTGTGAGCTCTGTGCTTGAGTACTGTCCTGGTGCTCTTTTGCCTAGCAGTGCCTTACATGTACATAGGCAGTAAATCTAGGGAGGGACTTTTTGGGGTGTCAGGTAGTGATAGGACTAGGGAGAATTGAGCAACACTAGAAGTGGGTGGGTTCCAATTGGATGTTAGGAAGAAGCACTTCATCGTGAGGGTGGTTTAGACACTGGAACAGGCTGCCCAGGGAGGTGGTTTGAAGCCCTGTGCCTGGAGGTCTTTAAGGCCAGGCTGGATGTGGCTCTGAGCGAGCTGATCTATCATAGTATCACCAGGGCTGGAAGAGACCTCAAAGCTCATCAAGTGCAACCCATCACCACAACCCTCAAGACCAGACCATGGCACCGAGTGCCACATCCAAACCCACCTTGAACACCTCCGGGGACGGTGACTCCACCACCTCCCTGGGCAACCCATTCCAGCAGTCAATGACTCTCTCAGTGAAGAACTTTCTCCTCACCTCCAGCCTAAACTTCCCCTGGCACAACTTGAGACTGTGTCCTCTTGTTCTGGTGCTGCTTGCCTGAGAGAAGAAAGCAACCTCCCCCTGTTACCCTGAGGTAACTTTCACACCATCTAGTGTGAGGTGTCCTTGCCTATGGCAAGGGGGTTGGAACTAGAGGATCTGTGAGATCTCTTCCAACCCTGGCAATTCTGTGATTGTTTTCCATCTGATCTGACTCTTCTGAATTTAGTATTGTAGTTTACTAGTTGAATTTTGCTCTGTTATGGCATGTGTAGCAAATGTAAGAATTTTTGGCACCTATGTGTGATCCTCTCTCCATCTCTCCATTTCTCTCTTCTTCCTGATGTGTAACCTGAGAACTGAAAGCAGTCTTAGTATCTACTGGACTCTTCTGCTCAGTGCTACCTCATGGCCTCCTTGTCCTAAGGCAGAGTGCTGTAGCTCTTTGGGACCCCCCAAACTCTGGATAAACCCTTTTTTTCTTGCAAGGGTCACAAAGCACCTGGAGAAGGATTTCTAATGGTCTTGTCACTGTGTATTTATATGTATGTATAAAATACATACACTAAGTATTTACTTGTCACATGGGACAAGCAAGGCTGACACAGTTCAAGAAGGAAAACACACATCAGGAAGTTATCCTGGCTAGTGTGCAACACTAAAACCACTTGAGAGAAATGCTTTTAGGGGGTGTAGAGTATCATTCCAGTAAAGAAGGAATGAGTGTGTGAGTCAGAACCCTGAGTCTTGGTTATCCAGCTAAAGGGTAAGCATGTGGAGGGCTACCCTCAAACAGCCACTGCCTCAAGCAGCTCATCTACCAAAAACACAACTATAAAGACCAAATTTTATCTCCTGTAGAATCTACTTCTTCCAGATTATGTCTCTGGCAGTGACAGCCCTGCCCTGGGGATGCAGGTCCTACCTATCCTGTCAGATAGCCAACCCTACTTTGAGCTGGACTAGATGACCTCCTCAGCTTCATTTGAAACACAGTTATACAATCCCCTAATCCTAATCTTTATTGAACCACCCTTTGCCACAAGAAATCTAAGAGTGTAAGGAAAACTGCCAGTAGTACAAGGATGGATGTAATTGCTGGCAGTAGGAATTTGGTAGTTGGAACCCCGAAGTGGATTTAGTGTATAGTGGAACCACTGCCTAAGCATTTTCTCCCCAGTTGAAAAGGACAATGAGAGAACACATTGCCTTTTGAATATTTTTGGAATAAACCCAGTAAGTTCCTTAGCCCTGAGAATGCTGCTGTGCTCCCCTGGAGCAGTTTTATTTTTAATGACTGCATCCTGGAGCATCCTAGTGTGAGTTAAATGTTTTATGTTTCCCATTGCACTGCACGGATGGGAAACGCGTTACTTTATCTTCCCTCGTTTGGATTTTGAGTTTTGCATTCCTTTTGTGTGGTACAAGCAGTTCAGAACAGACCCTTCTGGTTTTGTGTGCTTTTGCAGAAACTTAGAGCTGAGGAATGTTACTGATAGATAGGAAAGGCAAGCTATCAGGGGAAAAGAAGTCTTGCCACTTCCTACTGTTGGTGTCTCTCATCTCTACCTTTCCTCCTGTGTTCCATCACTCAGTTCTTTTTACTGACCTTGAGAAATGACTGCAGTGATAACCTCTTGTGTTAGTGAACAGATGAAGGTTTCATAGCTTTGCAGCTTGAAGGTGTCCTTGGGGTAGTTATGACAGACAAGTCCACACTGCAGTTTCCCACACTGCTCTGCCAGGACTCTTTGTACCTTTTCCCATGTATGTTTCAGTGGATGAGGGTCCTGGTTTTGGCTGGAATAAAGTTAATTGTCTTCCCAGTAAGGATTTTGGGACTTTGGGTGAGAGCAATGTTGATAACACGTTGATGGCTTAGTGCTAAGCCAATAAATTTTCGGATTCTCATACTACCCTACCACTAGGGACTGGGACACTGCCCAAGGAGCTGAAAAGTGCATGGACAGCTGCCCCAGACAAGTCAGAGAGGTATTCCATCCAGAGAAGGGTGATGAAGCTGGTGAGGGGCCTGGAGCACAGCCCTATGAGGAGAGGCTGAGGGAGCTGGGAATGTGCAGCCTGCAGAAGAGGAGGCTCAGGGCAGACCTCGTTGTCTGTAGCTACCTGAAGGGACATTGTAACCAGGTGTGGCTGGGCCCTTTTCCCAGGCAACCAGAAACAGAAGGAGGGGACACAGTCTCAAGTTGTGCCAGGGGAGGTCTGGGCTGGACGTTAGGAGGACAGAGAGAGCGACTGGCATTGGAATGGGCTGCCCAGGGAGGTGGTGGAGTCCCCATCCCTGGAGGTGTTGAAGCAAAGCCTGGCTGGGGCACTTAGTGGCATGGTCTGGTTGATTGGCTAGGGCTGGGTGATAGGTTGGGCTGGATGAGCTTGGAGGTCTCTTCCAACCTGGTTGGTTCTACAGTAACTAGCAAAGGAACTGGGGAGAGGAGTTGGCTGGAGGACACCACTGCTCAGAAAGTGACTGAACATTGGCTGGGACATGATGATGCACTGTGCATCACTTGTGTGTATTTAAATTCCTTAATTATTCTTGTGTTATGATGATATTCTTCCTTTTCCATCCTGTTTAACTGTCTATCTCATCCCACAGATGTTACCTTTGCTTCTTCAATATTCTTCTTCATCCCACTGGGTACAGGAACAGCTCTGTGGTGCTTAGCTGTAGTCTAGGTTCAAACCATGACAATGGTCTCTGTGAAGGTTTGTTCATTGTACCCACAGCAGAAAATATTTAGACCAGACATATTGATTTCAATTTTTTTTTTCCTTTTCACCAAGAGAAAGAAGAAATCTTTTTAATGCTTCTCTTTCAGTAGTTTTCTGGAACCATCCATTTAAGGGAAAAAAAAGAGCAAAGCACTTCATTTCTCCTTATTTAATGTTATATTTTATATAAAACACCAGAGGATTTATTAAACTGAATCCTTTTATTATGCTTTTATAATGAGAAAAGTTTATTAGAGAACACAGGGTCTTAAAGCCTTTTCCTATAAACATCTTAAATGATTTATTTGGGCTTCAGTCTGCTCTTTCAACTCCTTCAAATACTGTCATCTCCATCACTCATTGCCAGCCTACCTACCAATCTATTCTGCTTCTCTTGCAGACTTCCTTGTGCCATACTTTCTGGCTTACTCTAACTCTTCCCTCTGGCACAGAAGCTTCAGTCTTCTCAAGGCTAGAAAGGATTCATTTGTGGGTTGTGAGTGGCTGGAGAGCAGCCAAACAGAAAGGGATCTGGGGGTGCTGATTGACACCCACCTGAACATGAGCCAGCAGTGTGCCCAGGTGGCCAAGAAAGCCGATGGCATCCTGGTCTGCATCAACAATAGTGTGGCCAGCAGGAACAGGGAGCTCATTCTCCCCCTGGACTCTGCACTGCTTAGGCCACACCTTGAGGACTGTGTCCAGTTGTGAACCCCTCAGTTGAAGAAGGACATTGAGGTGCTTGAGTGTGTCCAGAGAAGGGCAACGAGGCTGGGGAGAGGCCTGGAGCACAGCCCTATGGAGAGAGGCTGAGGGAGCTGGGATTGGTTAGCCTNCAGCATCCCTGGAAGTGTTCAAGGTGGGTTTGGATGTGGCACTTGGTGCCATGATCTAGTCTTGAGGGCTGCGGTGATGGGTTGGACTTGATGAGGTTTGAGGTCTCTTCCAACCCTGGTGATGCTGTGATACTATATGTGCAGCCTTTTTCTTTACCACAATGAGAAGAATTCCAAACCTATGTAGGGAAAAAAAAAAAAAATCCCCTTCTCCTTGGCTACAGTTGCTAGAGCTGCTGTCAACCTGTGTTTTTCTTGCTCTGACCTGCTCCTGTGGCCCAGGGGGAACTCGTGGGCAGAGGAAGTAAACTGGTATTGGTGGACTGTGAGAACAACTTGCTACTGGAGTTAGACCTGCTGGTACCTCATGGCAATGCATGAGGATGAGTGCATAGTATGGCCCTTGTGGACTGATTGTAGCTAAACAATCCTGTTGCATGTGTTTATATCCCAACAGCTAAATAACACTGCTTTCCATCTACAGAGTGAATATAACCTTCCAAATGCATCTATGGTCAAGAACTGAAGCATTCTGCTTCTTCTATTGTTTCTTGTGGTCCTTGAAATTCAGCTGAATTCCAGGTTTGATCTTGACAGTTAGTGAAAACCTGGTCATGAAACTGTCTTCATGAATTTTGATCAACACAACTTTGGTGGAATGCTTAAGTTTTGTAATTTTAGGAGGACTGGGTCTGGAGCAAAGATGGCTTAGATCTGCAGCCCTGTGAATCAACACAGTTGTTGTGTACACAGAATTCTGTCACGTAATTGAGCTCTCCACAGGCCTGAAAGACCTGTGTTTGTACTATCTCTTTTTCCTCTCTTCTTATCATTGATACAACCTGTATCCATCAGAAAATTACTGTACACATGCCTTGTTGCTGCACTATTTAAAGGAGAATGACATTGTTTCATATTTCACAAACTCCTTTGGCAACTGACTTATTAATTTATTGAAACTGGCAAATTGACAGTGTGGGAAGAGACTCAAGCGTTGCATGATTTGGATTAGTTCCTGACTCTGAGATATTTCTGTTGTGGGCAACAGACACTCAACTTGAGACACACTACCTGCCCATTTTTGGAACTGCCTATCACTTGAAACTCTCAGAAGAACAGCTGCAGCTAGGTGTCAATTCATGGTGAAGAATTGTTGTACAAGTGCAGTGTTGAATAAATTCTGTGTGCTTTTAAGGAAAAGATACTGTTACTGGAACCTCCGAAATCCATCATCAGACCTTAAAGGTTAAAAATGGAAATGTGAGAGGAGTAAAACCAAAGAAACAATGAAGAAATCATAGAATGGTAAGGTTGGAAGGGACCTCAAGGATCATCTAGTTCCAACCCCCCTACCATAGGCAGGGACACCTCCCACTAGTAAGAAAGTCTGAAGTTGTTTTTAAGGCTAGTTCTAATAATTTTTAATTGGTTATCAGAAAAAGAGAAAGTTTAAGTGGTGAAGTGATGTAAAATAATGGCAACAGATCTAAAAGTTTAAAATGAATGGCTTTTGAGAATCTCTAGAAACCTTTCTGATGATACTGTTTATGTAAGACTTCATTATAGAGTCCTAGAATGGTAAGGTTGGAAGGGACCTCAAGGATCATCTAGTTCCAACCCCCTGCCATAGGCAGGGACACCTCCCACTAGTACAGCTCACTCAAGACCTTGTCCAACCTGACCTTGAACACCTCCAGACAGGGAGCAGCCACAACCTCAAGAGGTAATAAGGTGAAATCAAATATTTTTCTGAACAATTTTGAAACCTAAGGAATTGAAGTCTGGAGCACATCACTGGAAAAAAAAGTTTAATTGATCTTTTTTCCCTTCCTGGCTTCTCTATTAGAACTGTTATGCTCATGAAGGGCATATGTACTTTGAAATTATTGTTATCTCCCTTTAATAGATTTGGAGTATGGTTCTACTTGGTCTGAAGAAAATGTTTTGTTGGTTTTTTTGGTTACTTTTGACTTCTGCAAATACAGAATTAGTCATTTTTGGAAAAAGACAAAGACCACCATAAGAAGTAAGGGTATGGTTTCTGTTTCCTAACTGGATAAAGCAGGAGCTAACAATCAGTGGAAATTAACTTCTCCTGGGATAAAATTGTGTGACACAGGACAAAGAGAAAAGAGACTAGTGGACCCTTGGAAGTCTCTAGAACATATAAAACCTTTTCCAGTCTTCTCCAGCAGAAGTAGCATATGGTTTTGGCTATGTACCTGGACACCAGGTATAAAAATAGCTCCATTCCTTCCTGCCTCAGGAAGAGAGAAAGATGCAAGCCAGATTTATTGGCTGACCTACAAGCTTTACAGTGAATTTTTTTATGGTCCCATTTCTTGAAGATGTTACTCTACAGACAGGATGGTCAAAGGAGCAGTTTCAATGCTGATCCATATGAATCTAGGTATTTACAGCTTTATATGCAGGCATATTTGTTCAGGTGCTGCATTCAGAGCAATGCATGCTCCTTCTCAAACGTTCATATACACAAAAGTACTTTGCATAAATCATAGAATCACCCAGGTTGGAAGAGACCTCCAAACTCATGCAGTCCAACCTAGCACCCAGCCCTGTCCAATCAACCAGACCTTGACATTAAGACTAGCCTCATTCAGTCTTGTCTTGAATGCTTCCAGGGACAGTGACTCCACCACCTCCCTGGGCAGCCCATTCCAATTGCCAATCACTTTCTCTGGGAAGAACATTCCCAGCCAAATAAACAAAAATTGCTGCTTGCAGAATAATGCAGGGGGATAATATCCAGAGTGCATTGCCTGGACTGTGGTCCCAAATGCCTGTGAGAGCTTTCACTGCAGGTAGCAGTTGAAGTGCCAAGAGTTTGCTTAACATGTTAGAAAATTCTGTGTGAAGTGTTCTGGCACTTGTTTTCTTCAGACCTGATGGGAACACTTTTATGTGTCAGTATGTAAGCAGCAGAGGTTATTCTGCTGTAGGATGTGAATACCACCATGTAACTTAATTGGTAGTTCATTGGGAATTTATACAATCATAGAATGGTAAGGTTGGAAGGGACCTCAAGGATCATCCAGTTCCAATCCCCTCCCTTAGGCAGGGACACCTCCCACTAGTACAGGTCACTCAAGGTCTCCTCCAACCTGGCAGGGAGCAGCCACAACCTCCCTGGGTAACCTGTGCCAGTGTCTCACCACCCTCACTGCAAACAACTTCCTCCTAACATCCAGTCTAAATCTTTCCTCTGCCAGTTCAAACCCATTGCCCCTTGTCCTGTCATTGCAGGTCCTTGTCGATAGTCCCTCCCCAGGGACAGCCTTCCTGTAGGCCCCCTTCAGATGGTGGAAGGCTACTCTAAGGTCTCTTGGAAACCTTCTCTTCTCCAGGCTACAGAACCCAAACTCTCTCAGCCTGTCCTCATAGGAGAGCTGCTCCAGCCCTCTGAGTATCTTCATCGTCTTCTGTAGACCTGCTCCAACACTTCCATGTCCTTCCTGTGCTGAGGGTTCCAGAACTGCACACAGGACTCCAGGTGGGGTCTGACAAGAGCAGAGTGAAGTGGCAGAATCACCTCCCTTGCCCTGCTGGCCACGTTTCTCTTGATGCAGCCTAGGACTCGGTTGGCTGTCTGGGCTGCATGTGCACACTGCAGGCTCATGTTGAGCTTTTCATCAACCCAGACTCCAAGGTCCTTTTCCTCAGGGCTGCTCTCAGCCATTCACCACCCAACCTGTGTTTGTGCTTGGGATTGTGCCTACCCAGGTGCAGGACCTTACACTTGGCCTTGTTGAATCTCATGAGGTTGGCCTGGGCCCAACTCTCCAGCCTGTCCAGGTCCCTCTGGATGGCATCCCTGCCCTCTAGCAAGTCGATAGTGCCACACAGCTTAGTGCCATCTGCAAACTTGCTGAGGGTGCACTCCATTCCTCTGTCCATGTCACTGACAAAGATGTTAAACAGCACTGGTCCCAGCACTGACCCCTGAGGGACACTGCTGGGAATAGAGTCTGAAATATATGTGGTGACTGATCATGTGTGTCTATGCAGTTGCAGATATGCAGAGTCTATGTAAATACATCTAAATATGCATGAGGGTTAGTATATCACACCTGTCATTTAAGCATACAAAGACAGATGAGCTTTACAGAACGTTCCCATTTAGGGGGATGTTCCCAAAGGCTCTCATACCCACTGTGCTGCATTGGCTTCCAGCACCACAGTCAGTGTGGCTTTTGATTTCAAGAGTAAATCCATGTATAAAATCAGAATTGTTTGGCTGATGCTTCCTTGTTTCATTCTACTCAGCATGATAAAATAAGAGTGAAACAGAGATGGCACAAGTTTTCATGTGTATTAAAACCAGAGTTCAAACTATGCCTCAGCTGTGCCTGTGTTCTGTGGTCACAGACACAGGGCAGAACCTAAAATGCTCTCTGGTTGCTGCCGTTGTTACCTGGATTAGTTTAAGCTGGGATGTTTGCCACCATGTCTGCTGCAGTCACCATTTAAATGTCTTTTTTTTCCCTTTGATTACATCTTAAGTCAATGTATAGCTTTCCAAAATCTTTCACCATACCTCTGAAGTAAGAGGGAGACTGCTTGGAGGAGGCCTTGGAGTAGCCTTCCAGTATCTGAAGGGGGCTACAGGAGGGCTGGGGAGGGACTATTGACAAGGTCTTGTAATGCCAGGACAAGAAGGAATGGATTTAAGCTGGCAGAGAGGAGATTTAAACACATGGATGTTAGAAAGAAATTCTTTGCAGTGAGGGTGGTGAGACACTGGCACAGGTTGCTCAGGGAGGTTGTGGCTGCTCCCTCCCTGGAGGTGTTCAAGGCCAGGTTGGAGGAAGCCTTGAGTGACCTGTACTAGTGGGAGGTGTCCCTGCCTATGGCAGGGGGTTGGAACTGCTGCCTCCTTCTGGTGTGGGTGTTTCCAATGAGCAGAAATCTTAAGACATACTGTGATTAAATCAAGGATATAAAGACAGGCATCTCAGAGGACCAAGGACATGAACCCAAGTAAGACTGATTTGCTTTCCAATGTTTTTTTTTTTTAAGAGCTGATGTTAAAACACAGAGTTCTGTCAGCAGAGCTCAAGAGATAGCTTTTACATTGCAGTTACACCATGTCTGTAATAAGGTTCAGTTATTGTGCTAACTGCATGTGAGGGGTCTGCAAAAATTTTCCAGATTTGGAGGAGAAAAATAAAATGAGTGCAGCCTGCTTCACATAACTGTCTGCAGCGAACAATAAAATGGCTATAGCAGGGATCACTTCTTCCCATATGGAAAAAATAGAGGTTTTCTATATCTTTGCAGTATATTTGCTGAAAATTTATGGCACATATATATATTTCAAATATCTATCTCTTCTCACAAAATGCTCTTTTTCAAGTGGGACAACTCTGCTGACTTTCACAGCATTTCAGATCTGTGGTATAATAAAAGGTGTTCAATGAATTATGAAAAATCGATACTTTAGAAGCATTTAGAATGGAGTTTGTCTGTTGCCTTGAGTAGTTTTAAAGAAGTGTGTGTGCAGAGGTGGTTTCTGATGACCAGAAAATGGAGATCTCCATCTCCTTCTGTGGAACCTGTGAAAATGTAGTCCTAAATAGTAGTGTAGAGCAGAAAGGAGGTATGTGTGTGCTGCCTCCCACAGAATCGCAGAACCTTAGAGGCTGGAATGGATTTCCAGGGACCGTCAAGTCCAACCTCCCTGCCAAAGCAGGATCACCCAGGGTAGTTCAAACAGGAATGCATCCAGGTAGACTTTGAAAGTCTCCAGAGAAGGAGACTCCACATCTCTCTGGGCAGCCTGTTCCAGGGCTCTGTCACCCTCCCTGTAAAAAAGTTTCTCCTCATGTTGAGCTGAAACCTTTTCTGTTCCTCTCTGTAGCTGTTACTCCTTGGCTTATTGCTGCTGACCACCAAAAAGAGCTTGGCCCCAGCCACTTGACACCCACTCCTCAGATATATGTGCACATGGATCAGATCTCCTCTCAGTCTTTTCTTCTCCGGGCTAAACAGCCCCAGGGCTGTCAGTCTCTCTTTGTAAGGGAGATGCTCAAGTCCCCCACTCATCATCGTGACTCTCTGCTGGAGTCTCTAGTAACTTCCTGTCTCTTCTGAGCTGGGGAGCTCAAAACTGGACACAGTATTCCAGGGCAGAGTAGAGGGGAAGAACGTCTATAGACCTGCTGCACACACCTTTTCTGATGCACCCCAGGGTGCCCTTGGCTCTCTTGGCCACAAAGGCACGCTGCAGAACTTGCCATCCACCAGCCCTCCAGGCTCTCTCTCCACAGAGACTCTTTCCAGCAGGGCATCTTCCAACCTCTAGTGATGTCTATTGTTGTTCCTCCCCAGTGCTATGCATAGCTGCAGTGTAATATTTTCTATCAGCAATACTGAGTAGAAAGTCCTGCCTTTTCTGCACTCTGATGATGCAAAGTGG
This sequence comes from Eubucco bourcierii, assembly GCA_013396675.1. Taxonomy (NCBI): domain Eukaryota; kingdom Metazoa; phylum Chordata; class Aves; order Piciformes; family Ramphastidae; genus Eubucco; species Eubucco bourcierii. The sequence goes on along the minus strand of VWZE01014659.1, from coordinate 147,922 downwards.
CACAGGTCTGGCTAAACCAGCTTTACAGCTGCTTTACATGGCCAAGGGAGTGCAAAGCAGCTGGAACTTACTGGTGAATCTGCTCTTATATCTTTTCAGTGCATTCAAAACTGTTGTGGTTTGCTGGTTGGTGTGTTTTGGGGTTTTTTGGAGGTTTTTTTTTTATTGTTTTTTGGCTTTTTTTCCCCAAGCATACAGCAGGTTGCTGTGTGTAACACCACTTCAGAATGCTGTGGGAAAGGCTGGATTGTATCCTGAAATGAGAAGCTAACACGGTTCACAACTAACAGCTCCTTCATGTGCAGTACTCAGGCCAAGCTCTGCCTTCAGAGATAGGATATAAGTAACAGGGAGCAATAGTCATGCTTTGACAGACGTATTTTACTCTTGGAAGTTGCTCAGAAATGAACCTGGAGCACTAATTCTCCAATGGCAGTTTAACAAAAATAGAGTAACTGAAGGTACAGAAAATGCTACAATGGCCAAACGGTGCAGGGGTGAGTAAGTTGTGCCTTGAGCTCAGCAGGAAATAGATTTCCTGGCCTGCAGGAAAAAAAAAAAAAAGAGGGAGGATAGGGAGGGTGGAATGTAGAACTTTTCTTCCTCTGCATTTGGATGAAAACAGCAATTAAAAAAAAAAAAAAGAAAAATAGTGAACGAGATCCTTCTATCCTTAGGTTAAGCTTATAGCTAGCTTCTACTTTGTGTGAGGCTGAGGTACAAGATTTCTTGATCTTCAAGTCCAACTGGTACTTAAACTACAGTGTGTATAATTGGGTAGGCACAATCCCAAGCACAAATACAGGTTGGGTGGTGAATGGCTGAGAGCAGCCCTGGGGAAAAGGACCTTGGAGTCTGGGTTGATGAAAAGCTCAACATGAGCCTGCAGTGTNGGCCACAAAGATGCTCAGAGCAGCATCTCTGCTGTGAGGACAGGCTGAGAGAGTTGGGGTTCTTCAGCCTGGAGAAGAGAAGGTTTTGAGGGGACCTGATAATAGCCTTCCAGCATCTGAAGGGGGCCTACAGGAAGGCTTGGGAAGGATTATTTACAAGGTCCTGCAATGACAGGATAAGGGGCAATGGGCTTAAACTTGCAGAGGGGAGATTTAGACTGGATGTTAGGAGGAAGTTGTTTGTAGTGAGGTTGGTGAGACACTGGCACAGGTTGCCCAGGGAGGTTGTGGCTGCTCCCTCCCTGGAGGTGTTGAAGGCCAGGTTGGAGGAGGTCTTGAGTGACCTGTACTAGTGGGAGGTGTCCTTGCCTATGGCAGGGGCTTGGAACTGGATGATCCTTGAGGTCCCTTCCAACCTTACCATTCTGTGATTCTATAACTGAACCTTTGCTGTTTGGCCTTTGAGGTACTGGAAAGATGGGTAGTGGTAAGAAATCTTGGGGTTTAAACAGAATTTGTGTCTTGGACATGGAGTGCTTTGCTTGAATTTCGAATGGATACTCTCTCACATAAAGCTTGGTTTTGGCAAATCTGCACTGCTTGAAGAGAAACTTCTATTTTTTTTAAAAAAAAAAAGAAGGAAAGAAATTTAAACAAATCTGAACAGCTGTAGCTATGTGGTCATTTGGGGCCAAATCTGCTTTGGCAAGCCAGCACCTAAACGCTGTGATTTATGTCCTAAGAATTAATGCTGAAATTCCACTCTTCAGAAGTAATGTTCAACCCCTGTCCAGCACCCTCAATTTGCTTTGCTGGAGCTCCTTGGGTGCCAAAAGTGTTAGAGCTTGCTGTGCCCAGAACCACCTTGCCTGTGGTAGCATTAAATGCCTGGGTGCCTGCCAACAGAAACTGTGCCTGAGTACCATGCTGTGGTGGTTCTCCTACCTGAGTCACCGGTGGGATGCAAACCGAGCTATGGGCAAGGAGCTCACCTCATCGATCTTGCCAGCTGTGAGGCAGGGCAGTGCTGCTGCAGCAACTGCCATCTCCTTGCCTGCCTGCAGAGTGCTTTGTCTCATGTCCAGCACAGCGATTCGTTGGGGTTTTTTTACCTTTGCCTGAAGCAAATGAAAGGCATGCTGCTGTGCAGCTGCCTGGCCGCTAGGATGTAGAAGCCAAGTGATGCTCTCTGCCTGTTCTGTGGATGCTGTTAAACTGTGAAGTGCTCCAAGGAGTACAGACACCTTGCACATAAAGTGCATCATTCAAGATTTTGAAGTGCTCACTAGAAGGAGGAATGTAGCTTAGGTTTCAAGCTGGGGAGGTGGGTGACAAATTCACACTGCTTGCTCTGATTACTGCTTGGTTGCGTAATCTGTAGCTTTTAAGAGGAGGGATTGAACCTATTTCTCTACTAGCTGTGGAATATGTTGGAACAGGCAAACATCTTATGGATATTAGGGCATAGGAAAGCTAAGCAGCTTGTTTGAAGTCCTCCAAGAAGTTCTGATAGCTGGGCGTGGAGTAGGCACCTTTTGCTTCATCTGGTGTTTTAACCATGAAGTGTTTTCTGTGTCCTTGACAGTACCATAGGTGTTCTGAACTGTGAGCTTTTCCTGTAAACTGACCATTTGGTTCCTTCAGTTTTTTTCCTTGGGTGTGACACCTTTACATGGCACTAAGTATATGATGGTGTTTTGTGATCATCAATCAATCTCCATGCAAAGGAAAGGCAGGAGGAGTAGAGTGTTTTATGTGTGGGTGTAACAATTTGTGTGATTCCTGGATCCTCAGGTGCCTCCCTCACTTGTCAAGGTAATTCATTCTCATGGCCCTGTACCCTTTGGTTCGTGCTGGAAACCTTGTTCCTTGCTTCACTTTCAAGAAGAAATAGTTATTCCTTTAGGGAGGATAACAGGCAGCTTTTGGCTTTTGAGTTGTTTAACTCCTGTAAGTACCTTCTGGTCAGGTAGAAATGAAACTTAACTTTTTTTTCCCAGCCATAATAATTTTGACTCCCTGAAATACACTGACAGTCACGGGTAATTTCTGAGGAGAGAGGGAGTTGTACTGAGTGTATAGCAGGAGCTGTTGTGAGTTGCCTCTGCACAAATTCAGGTTGGGTGGTGTATGGCTGAGAGCAGCCCTGAGGAAAAGGACCTTGGAGTCTGGGGAGATGAAAAGCTCAGCATGAGCCTGCAGTGTGAGTGCAGCCCAGACAACAACCGAGTCCTAGGCTGCATCAAGAGCAGCGTGGCCAGCAGGGCAAGGGAGGTGATTCTGCCACTTTACTCTGCTCTTGGCAGACCCCACCTGGAGTCCTGTGTGCAGTTCTGGAGCCCTCAGCACAGGAAGGACATGGAAGTGTTGGAGTGGGTCCAGATGAGGCCACGAGGATAATCAGAGGGCTGGAGCAGCTCTGCTATGAGGACAGGCTGAGAGAGTTTGGGCTCTGCAGCCTGGAGAAGAGAAGGCTTCCAGGAGACCTTAGAGTAGCCTTCCAGTATCTGAAGGGGACCTGCAGGAAGGCTGGGGAGGGACTATTGACAAGGTCTTGCAATGCCAGGACAAGGGGCAATGGGTTTGAACTGGCAGAGGGGAGATTTAGGCTGGATGTTAGGAGGAAGTTGTTTGCAGTGAGGGTGGTGAGACACTGGCACAGGCTGCCCAGGGAGGTTGTGGTTGCTCCCTCCCTGGAGACGTTGAAGGCCAGGTTGGAGGAGGCCTTGAGTAACCTGTACTAGTGGGAGGTGTCCCTGCCTGTGGCAGGGGGTTGGAACTAGGTGATCCTTGAGGTCCCTTCCAACCTTCCCATTCTATGATTTTTCCCTCATGATACTGAAGTCTGTGGCTGTTCAGCTGTTCTGGTGGACTTCATACCACACAGCTCAAGTGGCAAGGGACAAGCAGGACTTTGTTCTGTGTTTCCTACAAATTGAATTATTTTTCAGCTTGATTATGAGCATGCTTTGACACATTCTTTGCTGATGTTTAAATTTCCATTCTGTTAAATGGTATGACAGGTAAAATACCAGCTGTGGAAATCCTAATCTACTGTAACTAAATCCATAAAATTCAATAATAAAATTGGGGGAGCAGGGGAGAAACCCTAAAGGTATTTATAAAGTAATATTGAGAAATGTAAATTATTCAAAGAAACATGAGGACTTGGTGTAATTGATAATTATGTTAGTCAAATAACCATGGGTTGTTTTCATTAATAGGAAGAAAGAAGAAAAGCCAATTGTCTTACACACTAAACAAGCATTAGAGAATCTCCATCTTCAGATAGAGGATACCACTTTCAGTGATGGAGATAGGAAGGAGGTTTCAGTTTCTAGTTCAGGTGTATTTGCAGCATCTTCTCAAGTAATAAAATTTAGGTATAGAGTTGTTTGGAAGGGAGGAGGTTAGACACAGGCATCTGGATTCAGCTGAAATTGGTAATGGAGTGACGGTTGCTCTTGCATGAAGCTTTTAAAGGGCAACACAAGACCTAAAATAATACAGGGCATTACTGGTTTCTGAAAATGCATTTTCATTGAGTCTTAGCTATCTCTTTCCCTATTTTTTTTTACTGTTTAAAGTGTTCTTGAGTCAGTATTTCAATTTTTTTCTCCATGCAGTTCTGGATGTGTCATGTAGGCGTTGCTGGTTGTGAAATGGCATCAAATTATCAGATCTTTAACTTTAGAGAAAGAAGATTGCTTGCTATTTTTTGTGCTTGCTATTAACTAATTATAGATTCAATTGACTGAGGGAGCTGGGGCTCTTTTGCCTGGAGAGGAGGAGCCTGAGGGGTGACTTCATTCATGGCTATAAATATGTGCAGGGTGAGTGCCAGGAGGCTGGAGCCAGGCTCTGCTGGGTGATGCCCAGTGACAGGACAAAGGGCGGTGGGTGGAAGCTGCACCACAGGAGGTTCCATGGAAACACAAGAAGGAATTTTTTCCCTGTGAGGATGACAGAGCCCTGGAACAGGCTGCCCGGGGAGTTGTGGAGTCTCCCTCTCTGGAGATATTCAGAACCCCACCTGGAGGCATTCCTGTGTGATCCAGTCTAGGTGATCCTGCTCTGGCAGGGGGTTTGGACTTGTATGAGCTTTGGAGGTCCCTTCCAGCCACTGACATTCTGTGATTCTGTGAACTAGAAGTTAAACCTGGAGACATTTTTTCTGTCTGTGGCAAATAAGAGATAGCCCTTGAAAACCTTGCCTGTGTTGCTGGAGCAGTGGACTTGAATAGAATTTGATCAAAGCCTTTTCAAGCAAACCAGATGCTAGTGCATTTCAGCAGTTTCAGTGAAATAGTTAACTTCCTAAGAGGAGGAAAAATATGTGCACCTTTACTGTGTGATTCTGATGATTAAACATAAAAATCCAGAATTATTAAGAGAGCAATCATCCAACTCTTTCTATCCATCAAACTCCTGCACTGCTGGAAATCTCAGGAGAAAACCTTTTCTCACAAGAGTTATTAGAACAATTCTACATCAGCTGCAGGCCAAAACGAACCTCTAAAGTTTTAGAAGTTCATAAAATGTTAAGTGCATATTTCTTAGGCTGTTCCTGGTTGTTCTGGAGGACAGCTTAATCCGTCCTCTCGTCAGCATTGTTCTTTGCTCCCCAAGGGAGTGCTCTACAATCTGTTTCCTTTGACATGTAATACGACTGCAGTTCACTCTAATCTCTTGCAGGATGATAGCGTTTTGCAGCAGGGTTTTGGTTATTTCAGGACAAAGTTAGGCCTAGAGACCAAAATCTGTAAAATTCCTGAAATCTGGCTTACCTGAGAGCAAGACCCTTCTGTAGAGTTTGAGTTTTGAGAAAGCAAAAGCAAGAACCTGCATGGAATGCTGAAATGATTGTCTGATCATATGGATGAGATCATATGGACTGCACACTCAGCAAGTTTGCAGATGACACCAAACTGTGTGGCACAGTCAGCTTGCTGGAGGGCAGGGATCCATCCAGAGGGACCTGGACAGGCTGGAGATTGGCCTGGGCCCACCTCATGACGTTCAACAAGGCCAAGTGTAAGGTCCTGCACCTGGGTAGGCATAAACCCAAGCACAAATACAGGCTGGGTGGGGAATGGCTGAGAGCAGCCCTGAGGAAAAGGACCTTGGAGTCTGGGTTGATGAAAAGCTCCAGATGAGGCTGCA
>VWZE01014659.1:124065-139959 GCA_013396675.1 Eubucco bourcierii | reverse complement strand
GGGAAGGTAAAATCTGTGCTGTGTAATCTTTTTAGCACTGCAAAGACAAAATGCAGTAGCTCAGGCAGCATGCTTTTTGTCAGACTGCTGGCCTGCTTTTCTTTAGGGCATCTGGAGACTTAGGAAGCTGTGTAGATGGAATTCTGCATATCTAAAGCTTTCTGCTCTTTGTGGTGGCTCTGCTGCAGATGTGTTTTGTACTTTCTGCACTGCTGTAGCCTGGAGTCTGAATGGATGTTTGAAAGTCTGAATGGACCAGTCAGAAGGGCCTGACTTGGGGTGGGCTGGGTGTTGCCCTGGTTTCTTACCCATTGTGAATCCTGAAGCTTTAATTAGTGACACCCATGTAAGTGAAGGATGAGATCAGTCTGAGTCTTGGCCACACAGTGACAATGATTAGTGGGAGATCAAGAGCCAAGGTCGGTGAATCTCCTTGATGGACTTAGTAATTGCTGTGGAACTTTTGTGGGTGTCTCTCGTTATTCCTAGGTCATCACCCATAGTAGTGTTTTTCTTGAAGATAAGAGACATGGAACTGTGTGCAGTTCTGGAGCCCTCAGCACAGGAAGGACATGGAAGCATTGGAGCTGATCCAGAGGAGGGCCACAAGGATGCTCAGAGGGCTGGAGCAGCTCTTCTATGAGGACAGGCTGAGAGACTTGGGGCTCTGCAGCCTGGAGAAGAGGCTTCGAGGGGACCTGATAGTAGCCTTCCAGTATCTGAAGGGGGCTACAGGAAGGCTGGGGAAGGATTATTTACAAGGTCCTGCAATGACAGGACAAGGGACAATGGGTTTGAACTGGCAGAGGGGAGATTTAGACTGGATGTTAGGAGGAAGTTCTTTGCAGTGAGGGTGGTGAGACACTGGCACAGGTTGCCCAGGGAGGTTGTGGTTGCTCCCTCCCTGGAGGTGTTCAAGACCAGGTTGGAGGAGGCCTTGAGTGACCTGTACTAGTGGGAGGTGTCCCTGCCTATGGCAGGGGTTTGGAACTAGATGATCCTGGGGTCCCTTCCAACCTTACCGTTCTATGATTCTATGATAAGTAAAGGCAACCAAGCTTCAGAGTTACCTGTATTAGGTGTTCTGACTTTGAGGTTCTGCAGTATTCTTTCCTCACAGGAGCTGTGAATAAAAGATAATAAGAGACTTCAGTTATCCACTGTAATAGAGAGAAATATTTCTCAGTTGTGCAATTATTTCTTTTCCTCCTGTTCCTGAGAGACTGGTGTAACTATCTTTTGGTTTCTTTTGCTTTGCCTTTGTAATCACTGGGGAGGCTCTGGCGGTGGAATTTAACCCTTCCTTCTCTCGACAGATTTTACACTACCCCTTAAGTTTTCCCATGGGAAATAAGAGAATTTGCTTAATCTCTTTGTGTGAGGCTAGCCATGGGTTATTGAAAATGACCAGTTGTTGTTGTGCCAATGAGTAAAGCGTCACAAGTAATTTTGGCAGAAGAGCAGACTAATTGCAAGACTGGTCAGTGAAAGTCAGAAGAATTTCATCTGGTTTTAATATCTGCCAGGGCTCAAATTCAGCTTTCACTTCACATAGAAACTCTGAGGCATACACATCTCTTTCTATTGCTACCTATAGCACAGTGCTTTAGAAAGCTGATCACTAACCAAACTGACCAAGATTAGAATGTAAAGGTAACTCTCGTTGCTTGTTCCTGCGCTGAAAGGAAGCTTAAACTTTCAAAACCAGCATGTTATGTTTGGTTTTTTTCCTTTAAAAAGCTTATTTTTAGGGGATGTCTAGGAAAAATAGATTAGCAAAACCATTGTGCAACTGACGACATACGATTATGTATTTATGAATCCCCAGGCCACTAGCTGTGTGGAGTTCCTTATCCTTAGAGATGGCTGCTCATAACTTAAGAATGTGTAAATACAGAACACTCCCTGCATAAATATCATTGTTGGGAGCCAGAGGATCTGCAAGTGAACAGCGAGTTATTGTTGCTGTTATTGTTTGTGATACCTTTTAATGGAGGCAAAGAACCAAGATGTAGCAGCTGTACATGGGAATGGACTTCTTGCAAGGAGGAAGATTTACACAGAGACTGCACTCAGTTTGCAAGTTGTTTAGTGGTCAATGACATCACTTTGTTTTCTGCACGCTGCCCAGCAGCTTTTGGATGTATAAAATACACCGATGGACTTTGGCCCTCTTATTTCTTTCCCAGCTTTCAAAAAGGACCTGGCTAACGTAGAAATTGCAGGTTTTCATTTGATAGGAGGTTCATGGAATTATAGAATGGTAAGGTTGGTACCTCAAGGATCTCTAGTTCCAACTCCCAGCCATAGACCTCCTCCAACCTGGCCTTGAACACTTCCAGGGAAGGAGCAGCCACAAACTCCCTGGGCAACCTGTGCCAGTGTCTCACCACCCTCACTGTAAAGAACTTCTTCCTAACATCCAGTCTAAATCTCCCCTCTGCCAGTTTAAGCCCATTGGCTCTTGTCCTGTCGTTGCAAGACCTTGTCAATAGTCCTTCCCCAACCTTCCTGTAGCCCCCTTCAGACATTGGAAGGCTACTATCAGGTCTCCTGGAAACCTTCTCTTCTCCAGGCTGCAGAGCCCCAAGTCTCTCAGCCTGTCCTCATAGAAGAGCTGCTGCAGCCCTCTGAGCATCTTTGTGACCGTCCTCTGGACCTGCTCAAATAGTTCCATGTCCTTCCTGTGCTGGGGAGTCCAGAACTGCACACAGGACTCCAGATGGTGTCTGACAAGAGCAGAGTAAAGGGGCAGAATCCCCTCCCTTGCCCTGCTGCCCACACTGCTCTTGCTGCAGCCCAGGACTCGGTTGCTGGCTGAGCTGCATGTGTTGAGCTTTTCATCAACCCAAACTCCAAGGTTCCTTTCCTCAGGGCTACTCTCAGTGATTCCCCATCCAGTCTGTGTTTGTGCTTGGGATTGTGCCTGCCCAGGTACAGGACCTTACACTTGACCTTGTTGAATTTCATGAGGTTTACCTGGGCAGACCTCTCCAGCCTGTTGAGTCCCTCTGGATGGATCCCTGCCCTCTAGCCAAGTTGACTGTGCCGCACAGCTTGGTGCCATCTGCAAACTTGCTGTGGGTGCACTGATTCCTCTGTCCATGGCACTGACAAAAGATGTTAAACAGCGCTGGTCCCAACACCGACCCCTGAGGGACACCACTTGTTCCTGCCAGTTTCTATACCCTTTTATTCTTTTTAATATGTGTCATGAAAATAAAGCTACTACCTCCATCAAGAATTTGGTGCTCTCTTTTTTTCTTTCTTTATGAACAAAGTGTGAGGACACATTCTTTCCGGCATTACACCAAGGCAATGCGACTAACTTGTAAAGGACTGTATGATGTAACTGGGAGCAGTTTGCCTTTTACAGCATAATATATTTATAATAGAGATGAATGGAAAAGTCAACAAGGGAATATTTTAGGCTAAGTGTCAGGAATTTTTTTAATTTTTTTTTTTTTTTTTATGAACAGTGAAATCTTTTATGATAGAGAACAATCTCTGGAGGAAAATGATGAGAGCTCCTTTGCTCGAGTCATTAAAAACTGGACAAACCTTTAGGAACACAGCATGGAGCAGTCTTGCCTTGGCAAAAACATGAACTAAGTACCTAGGAGCAGTTTTCCATCGCAGGTTTCCATGAAAGACAGATGGATAGGTTGATAACCCCTGAGGCAGTTTTAATAGTGTACTGCTAATGCAGCTCTGGTACTTGCCGGACCAGGTTTTCAAAAGACACTTGGACAACTGTGTCTGAAGCGGTTCATAAATTACACTGCATTATGCCAGCAAAACTCTTTTTGCTTCAGGGGGAGTGACTTCAACAGCAAGAAGTCAGGATGTCCACCATTGTCCTCACCAGGATTATATCTATCTATCTTTATTTATTTATTTAGCCTATGGTTATGTGAAAGATATTCCTGTGAACTGATAGAAGGAAGGTCACTGGGTACCTGTTAAACATCACCCAGACTGATCCTACCACCTTCCCACACAGTTGCTCTCAAAAGTCCCTGGCTCAGAGAATCTCTTGAGTGAGTTTTAGAATAGTTACTGTGCTTTGGGTCTGCCAACACCATCTCTATAGCAGAGAGGATTTATGGGTTTGGAGGGGAAATATTAGAATGAACTGAGGATGAATTGGAAAAGACTTTCTACCTGAATGAAAACCTAAGGAAGCTTAGAGATGAAATAAGACCATCCAGATGGAAACATTTCCCATTGCTGGCATGGACCTTTTTATAGAGAATTTAAGCCACATAATACTTGCTTGTTTTTTTGTTTGCCTTTCACAAATCCTTCAGAAGTAGTTCATAGGTACTGATGAGAACCAGTGGTCTATGTTCCCAAACAGCCATGAAAGGGAACTGTTAGTGGATACTTTTCCCCTATGGTATGGTGGGCTTTTTTTTTCTGTCTAAGGCTTCTCTAAGACACTTAGAGAGTGTCTAAGGCTTTCTTTTCTGTCTTCTCATTTTCATCAATTCAGGTTTTTGAAGTTGACATCTCTAGGTTATGCTTAAACACTCTGTCTTACCAGAAAAATTCTGAGCAACTGATGTTTGTTTATAGTCTCAGCTTCTGGCTGTGAAAATGTCCCTGCTGTAGTCCCAGCTGAGGAGCTCCAGCAGCACGCAAGGAAAGAGAGGGGAATTTGCTTCCCAATCATTAAAGACTCCTTATTTCTGCAGGATAATAATTAGTGGTTTGTGCTGTATGCTTTTTCTGTTCTTATTAAATATTTAGCAAGATGTAATTTCTTTTCAAAGATTTGTATGACCCAAGTGGGTCATACAAAGAATCCTTTTGGAGGTCTCTGAACACATTGTAGAGCTGATGATAAGCTCTGTCCTCATTGATGCTGTGTTAAGATGCACTTATTTGGTGTTATGTGTGTAGAGCATATGGCAATGTTATGTTTGGAAGGCCAGGCAGAAATACAAGGTGGTATTGCAAGGTGTTATGTTGATTTGGAATTATTTGGTGTATTTGTTGGCTGGGTGTATTCGGTGGCTGGGTGTATGCGTTGGTCTGTAATTATTTGGAAAGGAGATACTAAGAGGTTTATGATGCATTTGTACAACAGTTATCAGTCAGAAGCTGCTTTAGCACAGGGTTTTCTGGTGGTGATATTTTCTTTGTTGTCTCTTTCAGGTAGAGAAATTCTTGGCTGCTGATGTTAACCTCTCAGTCTTTTTCTCATGTTCCATGGTTGATCTGGAAATCAGGATAGACAGCCTTACTGGAGGTGGGTAAAATACCAAGTAAAGGTGAAAGCTGTTTTGTTATTTAAACCATCTTTGGCATTGGTAATGAAGAAAAACAACAAGTCAGGTTATTTTACCATGGTGGGACTCAAAAGGCTCATGTGAAGACACTGAGGTACAAAAGAAAACAGAGGGAAGGGTATTTTCTGTACAGTACAATGTAGTGGATTAATCTTAGGGTAAGATTTCATACCTGTTTGTTTCTTTTCCTAAATGAGACCTAGTTAATAGTAACTGGTTCTGTGTTGGAAATTAAACCAAAAGGGGGGGGGGGGAAAGGAAAGCTTGTAAGAGATTCAAGGCAAGAGATGTGGTTTCTATCCACCTTTATTTAAAATGTTCACAGAACCTCTCATTATCCAGATTCAGAGTCTGGAGCCATGAGTCAGTGTTAACTTGGTTTCCAAAAAGACCCCAACCACTTAACTGCTGTCAATCAGGCACTTTCAGATGGACTGAGACACATCTGCTTATCTTATTTCATTTAACTTTGAAGAATGCTTTTTTAGGTAAAAAGAGAAAGACATTTGGAAGAGGAAGCAAAAACCTTAACCAATGAATAACTGTTATTACAAAAATACTCAATAATTATCGGGGAAAAGATCTGACAGGCCATGAACTGTGCTAAAAAATCCCCTCCTCATGTTAAGTAACCTGCCAAAAGCTGAATATATCCTAGTATGTCATTTGCTATATTGTACTCATTTAAATCCCATGAACTAATATGGGCAGGGAGAGGATCTTAGATCAAATTATTTTTAGCTGCCAGAGTGTTATGAAGAACCTTTTTGGGTGGACTGGGGTAAATAAACGGGCAAGAAGGGAAACTTAGTACAGCTCCAAACATCCTGTGTGAGTGTTTGTTTTAAATGTACAAGACATGGACTGTGAAAGTAATTGGGGGTGAGAAAACCTTTTGTCACTCTTACTGTCCTGGCAATTTCATGTTTTAATAGTGAATCTGGGGAAGTTTTCCAGCTAGGGAATCATAGAATCATAGAATGGTAAGGTTGGAAGGGACCTCAAGGATCATCTAGTTCCAACCCCCTGCCATAGGCAGGGACACCTCCCATTAGTACAGGTCACTCAAGGCCTCCTCCAACCTGGCTTTAAACATCTCTAGGGAGGGAGCATCCACAACCTCCCTGGGCAACCTGTGCCAGTGTCTCACCACCCTCACTGTAAAGAACTTCCTCCTAACATCCAGTTTCAATCTCCCCTCTGCCAGTTCAAACCCATTGCCCCTTGTCCTGTCATTACAAGACCTTGTCAATAGTCCCTCCCCAGCTTTCCTGTAGGCCCCCTTCAGGAATCATGGGGGCAACCACTCTGCGTTGGCAAAGCCCTGGAAGGGACTAGAATATGTCAGCAAGAGCTTGGTAAATGAGCATCTTTGGAGAGATTGGCACAGCAAGTCACTCTGCTGTGTGAAGTTACAGTGGGAATCACGCTGTGGATGTCAACAGGTTAAAAGGAATCCTTTTTGGAGGACTTGTTGAAGCCTCTTTGAAAATCCTTACCTTGTCTTGGGGCAAAGTAAGCAAAATATGCTCTACTTAAACAGATTATCGAAGGCAGCAAAATGAAGCGCGTTGAGCCTGTTTCATGAATCATTTCTTCCTCTGACTCTCTCTCCATATGTATCTGTGTATAGCCTATTTTGAGTGCACAGTATTTGAGCCCTAACGCTGTTTGAAAGTGTTACACTTGGCCTATTTTAGAATTTCTAGCATGCCAGATAAAGCCTGGGTCCCTTGGAAGGAGAAGGTGCCAGTCTATCTGGTTCACAGCAGGAGTTAAGTATCACTTGTAAGTTTTTAATCATCTCAGAGTTCTGAAATACTATCCTTGGGAGCTCAGCTGGTTGTTTTCATCTGCTGATTGGCTCTCTTTGAGCACTGGGAAGCCAATAATTTGGGGATCATCACTCACTCCTTTGGAGAAGATGTTAGGAGTTATGAGAATATGAACAGAGCTTTATAGTTGTGAATGGCTAAAGATTTTAATTTTCACATGGACTGTGAAGTTTAAGATCCTAATGAGCAGACAGCAATCCTGGTGGGCCTGATTTCACAGCAGTGCATCAAGTGAGGCAGGTTTGTAGAGGCATAAGACTCAAATTGTTTCCCTAGCTGTTGGTCCAGGCTGTGCCCTTGCATGTATTTTTGTGTGAGTCCTGAGAAACTCAGCATTTGCAACATCCAAGTTGCAGCTGGGTGACCCCCACACGGCTGTTCTGCTGCCTCGGGTGGCAGTGGATGACCACAGGCAGGGTACTTGGAAAGCAACCAGCTTGTCTCTGTCTGCTGTTGAGCTTTGGGCAAAACTCATGATGGAATCAACTCTCTAGGACAAAGCATGTGAGATATTGTCCTTTTTTTAATGCATTATCTGCTGTAGATTTGCCTTCTAAATTGAGAGGAGGTTTCCTTTGTGTTTTCTCCTTCTTACAGCCATCTGCTGTACCAGGCAAGAGTGAGTTTGTTCCCTCTTTCTGCAGAAGCTTGGATACAATGGTGAAAGTAATTGGTTGTGGAACATTTACACATCTGGAGTAGAAAACATTTAGGTTCTTGTCTCTGATTTAATAACACCTTATGAATGTTCTCCAATGACTGCTTAACAGAGGATGCACAGGCAGCTCTCAGTGCGAGGGTTGGAATGCAGATCTCGGTGTCTGGTGGCTGATGGAAGAATAAATCCATTAAAAGGGGAAGAAAAAAGTGCATTGGCAATTGTGAAGCACTCATTCATATGTTATGGCAAGAGCTGCCAGTTAATCAATGTGAGAGATTAAGTTGAGAGTAAGATAGAGATTGTAAATAATCTAAAAAGGGGTTCAGCTGTAATCTAAACTACAGAGAGTAAATCATCTAAAACATGTTCAGCCATAATCTAAACTAGAGATTGTAAATAATCTAAAACAGGTTCAGCTGGAAACCAAGGCAGTGCCTTTCCTTAGGCTGCTGGGCACAGAAAGCAAGCTTGTGAAGGGGTCTTACTGCTGAGTGAAATTGACTGATCCTAGCATTGATTTATATTTATCTGAGTATATCTGCCTCCTTTTGAAGGGGTGTGATGGTTTGGGAGTTCCCCCCCCCCACACACACACTTTGTAAAATCCCCCAGAGTAGACTCAGCCAACTGGAAGTTAAGGACTGAAGCTCTATTTACAGCTTAGCACAATGTATAAGCAGAGATAGACAAGTTAAAGGTAATACAGAAACACAATTCCCCTCCCAGAAATCAGAGTCCCCAGGAGGGGCTCCCAACCACCCTTCCACCTTCTTCCCACCCCTCTACCTTACCCCAGGGTCTGGCTTATGCATAAGATGAGTTTGGAGGATCTACCATGGGGTTTACAAGGACAGTGATTAGGTTACTTGGCAGAGAGGAGAAAGCAAAAAGCTAAAGAGACTGAGACTCTCTGAGTGTCATATCTATGTTTGTGTCCTTATACATCTCACCAAGCCTATGAGTGAAGCAGACATCTCTATTGTTTCCTTTTCATAACCTATAATATAATTTTCTCCATTAAAATATTCCAATTAGCCTCAAACCAGCACAAGGGGATGTGAGGACTGAAGAACTAGAAAATTTCCAGTATCTGGTATTCCAGTAACAGCTGTCTGAACAGTTGGGGATGTTGTGCCCTGCATGAGAAGGAAAATGATATTGCTGCAAGGAGAGAAGGCACACTGCACTCAAGTGTGCTCAGCTGGAGAGCCAACCTGATACCAACAGACCACATTCTCTTCCAGACTCTGCAAGCTAATGATATCATTGCAGCGCTGCCACCATGACACTGAAATCTCTGTTCTATTAAATCCCTATTAAAATATTAAGCAAACCTATCAAACAGATCAAGAGATTTTTAAGAAAGCTACTTTACAGTGGAAATGCCTAATTAGAAACATGGGTACCCCTGAATATTTTCATTGATGACTTCTGACTGACAGCTCTCCTCATTACTGCTGATCTAGTATTCCTTTCTCTTCAGTGCTGTTGAAAAGATTATTCTTGGGAAATAAAGACATACTTTGGGATTTCTGGAGGTAAAAATAAATACACAGTGTCCTCATGAAGTAATAAGTGAATAGGATCCTATTAAAAATATTTTGCAAGAGGTGGATGGGGTAGGAACTGAGGTACAAAGAGCAAAACATGTTTCTTGAGGTCAGCCAAGAGGGGAGGTGGTAGGAGGCCCGGTGAGGGCTCCCTGCTCTGTGAGACCAGACCCTCTGCAGAAGGTAGAAAACTTGGCTTAGGATCCAGACTAGTTTGTCCTTGATGTGGCAAGTGTTTAAGTGAGGCTAATGCCTCATGAGATATGCTTAGCAAATCTGCATGCTGCAGCAACATAAATAAACATGCAAGCAGCCCAAGTGGTGTTGGGCTATAGCCTGGGTGAAGTGCTGCTGGGTCCTGGGGCTGGCTGCAGGGATCTGCCACTGCCTTGGTGCATGCCAGCAACCAGCATTCCTCTGGGCAGTAGCTGCTCTGTGTGGGTTTTGTTTATACTTAATTTCATCTCACTGCTTTTTTGGACCTTTCTGGCAACATTCGTTTACCTTTTACATTCCAAATAATGGTTTCTCAGGGCAGTAAGTACCAGAAGCTTTTCTGGAGCTAACAGAAGGTTCTGGAAGGTAGTTGGAGCTACTTAACCCAGCAAAGGGTCCTCTGCCTGGGGCAGTGTGGTCTGGGGAGGGCACTGGAATGGTGGTGCTTGCTTGGGGGAACAGGGAACACAGAGGGTCCTCAAAGCTCTACCTGTCTGTGTGTGACCTTGTGCAGGGCTCAGATGTCAGGGAATGGGAGAATGTCTGGCAGCACGACAGGGAAGTAGAGTATCTTTTGCACACTGTAGAATTTTTATTAACACGGATTCTGGTTGTTCAGGATGCTGTTTCTGCTGACTTGAGACAGCATTTGGTCTATATCTCTGGCTGCTTGAGGCAAGTTGTGTAGGGCCCTGACTGGCTGGCCAGCCCAAGTGGTGAAGATTGCTTGCTGGCATGTAAGGCTCTGGCTGTCTGGCAGGTCTAACTGGTGTCAGGCTCCAGCTGGCTGGCCAACCAACGTGGTACAGGGCTGTGGATGGCCAGCCAGACAAATAGCCAAGTGTTACTACAGATGGCATCCAATCTTTTGAGAGATTTCTGATCACAGGAGGCAGATGAGAGGAGAATACACAAGGTTACTCAGCAGGTTATGAATTGAACTGGAGGTCTTGGATAGAGATGTTAGCATTTAGACTAAATTAGAATACTTGTCCCTTCTGAAATGAAAATGTTTTTATCACTTAAAATAAATACTACCCTGGAAAACCCTTTTCAGCCTAACTCCCTTCACCTTCTCTCTGCTTTTTGGGGCTGCTTTTCTTTTTCATCTGTGAAACAGTGTTACTGAATTGCTCTTCAGCCAGTGAATTCTGAATCTGCTATGGGAGTTGTCTGAGTCAAGGGAGCCCGGAAGGAGGTACACTGATAATGACTCGAGCAGAGCAAGAAAGAACAAGAATGACACTCATTTAGTAACCTTCACGTGGAACAAAGAAGCATCAAGGTTTTAAGTGTGGCTGTTGCAATCCTCTCTGGGATCCTAACTCATTTCTTGTACAACAAATCTGTTGTCGGCGTTTGATGTTTCAAGTCAGTAGGTTTTACTTCAACTCCTGGTTCAGTGACAGAAACTTCAGGAAATCTTATTCTACTACCTAGGGTGGAGAGGGAAACCTATAAAAGAATTAAGTAGATAAGAGAATTTCATACCTCCACATTTTTCTCATTCCTCAAGGGTATAATTTCCTTCTGTTGGTGCTCAGAATAACTTTTCTTACCGTTTCTGGAAGAACCAGACCTAGTGGATTTCATCTTCCTAATAAATTATTTTTCAGTCTTTCTGATTTCAGGTATGTATGAGACTCTACTTGTATCTTAAAACCGATGGTAAACAAGTACAGTTCATAAAATTTAATCCTAGGAAATAAGGAATTACACCTTTTTCATCCTGTGTAAGTGCTCAGCACAGCAAAGAGCGCAGAATAGATACTGATGGTGTGTAATTGTGTCATGAGTAGGAGTCAAAGAGCTTGAATCCACTTCAAGTTATGAGAACCAGGTCAGACTCTTAGAAGAAATCTGTGGAGTTGAGGGATTTTAGAAGAAAATGGCAGAGGTATGCTGCAACAAAGGCTTATTTTGTTGCTTCTGAGATGTCGCTAGTGTCCCAGGTTGGGAACTATAGGGTTAAAAAAGTGCTCTAGGGACTTGAAGATTGTTATTCAATCCCATAATTCTGCTATCTCTTCATAAGCTCAGGGCAAGGCCAACTTGTTCTCCTTTCCTCCCCCTCCTACTTGTCTCGGGCAGGAGCTGCATTATCGGGACAAACATGTAAGGATAGACCTGGTTTGGGACCCCCAGAGGCTGTGCTTAGGCCTCTTGGATGGCAGAGGGGAGGATTGGAGCACTGAAGATGATTTAGTTTTGGGTTGGGGGAAAATTCAGGGGTTTCACTTATGGATTCTCTATCTGCTTCATAATTTTTCTCTGTAACACTCTCTGCAAATATAATTCTGTTTTTTCTCCAATTCGAGAGCTTCACTCTGTCAGCTCTTTAAACCCATGACAACTAGTAAGTGAAGAATGCACAGAAAATATTACCAGTGCTCACTGTGAAGAACTATATTGAAGTTTTCACTTTTATTCTGGAGAAGTTTAAGGACATTTGAGGATTTCCTTTCTGATTCTTTCTGAAACTGGGCACATTTATGCCCCTCTTTACTTCACTGTGGGGTGCTTTTTGCTTTGGCAGCAGAAAATGCAGATAAATGAAAGCAGTCTACATACACATCCCTGTTTGAAGTTCTACGTTCATTTCCCTTCTGAGGGGAGAGGAGAACCCAAGAGCGTGTCCAGAGAAGGGCAACAAGGCTGGGGAGAGGCCTTGAGCACAGCCCTATGAAGTGAGGCTGAGGGAGCTGGGATTGGTTAGCCTGGAGAAGAGGAGGCTCAGGGGAGACCTTCTTGCTGTCTGCAACTACCTGAAGGGTGCTTGTAGCCAGGAGGAGGTTGCTTTCTTCTCTCAGGCAAGCAGCACCAGAACAAGAGGACACAGTCTGAAGCTGTGCCAGGGGAAGTTTAGGCTGGAGGTGAGGAGAAAGTTGTTGCCTGAGAGAGTCATTGACTGCTGGAATGGGCTGCCCAGGGAGGTGGTGGAGTCAGCGTCCCTGGAGGTGTTCAAGGTGGTTTTGGACGTGGCACTTGGTGCCATGGTCTTGTCTTGAGGGCTGTGGTAATGGGTTGGACCTGATGAGCTTTGAGGTCTCCTCCCACCCTGGTGATACTGTGATGCAGGTCAGATCACTTAGCCAGTATCCTGTCTTGGAGGCCAGAGGTAGGTGTTTATAGAGACATGTAAAAGGAGAGACTGAACAGTGATGATTGTGTGAAGGATGGCTGATATTCACCTGTGGATTCAAGTCAAGCTTCTGTGCAAGGCAAAGAAAAGCAGCAACTCTGTCTTCACTAGTAAGTCTGGAAGGCTTTTCCAAGCATGCCTCAAACAAATTTTGAGATGAAAGAGGTTGCTTTTTTGTCAAATCTGTGTCCAGCACCATGCTGACTGGATGAGGCTGCTAATTTGATTTTTTTTTTCTTTTAATTACTATTATTTTAAAACCACTGAGATTATATTTTAGCAGTGCTGGATGTGATAACTCCAAGATCTCTGTTCCTGACTGGAGGTCACCACTTCAGAGTCTGGTTTTTTTTTTTTTGGTGAACCAAGTCAAGATTGGTTTTTGTGCATGTGCTGTATTTTACATTTACCTAAATTAACTTCATTACCTTATTCCCCAGTCGCTTAGGCTCACAAGCTGGCCCCTGCATAGCTGGATCTCATCTTTGTTATCTTGGATAACAGTCTCCTATTATACCATTTCCCATAATAAGCCAAAACATTATTTGAGTGCTGAGAGACCTTTTTGGAATAGGAATTTGAGTCTTCTCTTCAGTATCACTGCTGTTTTTTAAAATGTCACATAAGTTTTTAATTTTCATTTTATTTTTGGAGGAGGAGAAGGGTTTCTGGGATGGACCCAGCTTGTTACATTTGGATCTTCACGACAGATCCATCTGTTGTTGGCTTAAGCACTTTGATCAGAGGGGTCTGGGTGCTGCTGTATGTATTAAGCTGCTTGGTCCATCCTCTGCATCATGCTGAATTGTTGGTACCACCTCTGCAGCTTCTCCAGTGTCCGAAGCAGTCTTCTGTGTCAGACTTCCATTTCTGTTCTGTTTCTTTTCCCATGCTGAAGTGATGGCTAAGCAAAGAAGCACTGATATCATGCAGCCTGTTTCTAACAGTCACACTTGCAGTATTCTTTTACAAATGTACTTGGAATGATTGTGTTGTCTTCATCTCTCTGTGATACTCCTGGCAAAATTCTCAGTGAGTAAATGGAAGGGGCTGGAAAGAATAAGAAATGCCTGTAGTGAGCTCTGTCTTTCGGTTTCCTCACCAGTCTTGAGTGTCATTCTTTACAGGCTGCTAGACTCACGTTCTCAGGCTCTCTTTCTGGTTGGAGGCACTGTTCAGTTTCTGTGTTCTGTCTCCTCTAGACCTAGGCCATCCGCAGTCTAAGATCTGTCCTTTCCTGTAAACCTTGTCTCTGTGTCATAGTCATCTGCTTTCCTAATGTCATTGACAGAGCATCTTCCCTCTGAGGAAATTGCTGTGTGTCACACATTCACTGAACTACAGCTTTCCCATGTTCTGCTCTGCTTGCCATGATGGTTAACAGTGGTCTTGGTGAATCTAACACCTCTGTTGATTTTACTGGCATCTGGTTTCCCCCAGTATTAGAGCACCAGGATTAAAACCAAATATTAGTGAGTGGAAGAAAGCCAAAGAAAACAACCCAAATATTCTGCATTTGTTTATCACCAACACAGAGAAAGTCAGGACAACAAGGAAAATTAACCAGTGATTTCAATGCTGATGTGGAGGGCAGAGGGGAGTTAGGTGCAATTCAGGAATTGCAGTTCACTGACAACCTTGGTGGCTGTGGTGTCAGCACTCTGTGCCCTGAGCTGCCTTTAGCTCTTGTGACCGAGCTACACAGCACCACTGTGCCGAGTCCTTGCTGCAGCAGGAATACCTCATAACCCAGCCCGAGGTGGTTCCTACACTGCAACATCTGTTCTGCTTCAAGGGGTGTGACTTCAGGAAGGGACTAGCAAAGAATCGTAAGAAAGGCAGCTGTGGTTGCTGTAGTTTTTGTGAAGGACATGAAAGTTGCTGTAGTACTGTGAACACCTGTGCCTGGTATGGGTATGATGTTCCAGTCAAGAGCAAGATGGTTCTGCTGAAGGGTCTTAGTGTGAGCAAAGACTGGAATTAGATAATGGCAGTTTTTAGAGGGCAGAGCAAAGGCTTATCAATCACAGAATCACAGAGCCTTAGAGCTTGGAAGGGACCTCCAGAGATCAAGTCCAACCTCCCTGCCAAGCAGGATCACCCAGGGTAGTTCACACAGGAATGCAGACAGGCTTTGAAAATCTCCAGAAAAGGAGACTCTAGGGCTCTGTCACCCTCACTGGAAAGAAGTTTCTCCTCATGTGGAGCCAAAACCTTCTGTGTTCCAGTTTGTAGCTGTTGCTCCTTGGCTTATTGCTGCTGACCAGTGAAAAAATCTTGGCCTTAGCCACTTGAGACCCACCCCTCAGATATTTGTACATATTGATCAGATCTCTCAGCCTTCTCTTCTGCAGACTAAACAGCTTCAGAACTCTCAGTCTCTCTTCATAGGAGAGATGCTCAAGTCTCCCAGTCATCCTTGTGGCTCTGTGGTGGACTCTCTGTAGCAGGTCCCTGTCTCTCCTCAACTGGGAAGCCCAAAATCTGACACACTAGTCCAGGTGTGGTCTCACTAGGGCAGAGTAGAATAAAGGGATTAAGGTTGTGGAGGTTTTGTCTACCCATGTCATAGGGTTCTGGCAGACAGGATTGGCTTTGGGGAAGCAAGAAGGGGATGTTGATTTCCTGATTGCACAGACTTGAGGTCTGTCTCTTAGATACTGTGAGCTGGTATAACATCACTGACAACTTACCTGATTTGCTGTAGCTGTTTTTTAAAGCTATGTGGATGTAATCCTCATTGTTGTTGTTTAGGTGAGGAAGAGATGTCCCTTTTTTTTTTTTTTTTTTTTTTTTTTAAAGAGATAGTTGAGGTTGTTCAGTGTGGAGGAGAGATGGTTCCACAGAGACCTTATAGCTGTCTATTACTTAAGTGTGACCTGCAAGAAAGGTAGAGAGGCACTCCTTATCTCAGGGAGTGTAGTGATAGGATAAGGGAGAATAGCTTTAAACTGAAAGAGAATAGATTTAGGTCAGATTTACTGAAATTCTTTACTGGGAGAGTGGTGAGACACTGGAACAGGTTGCTCAGAGAGGCTGTGGATGTCTCATCCCTGGAAGTGTTCAAAATCAGGTTGGATGGGGGTTTGAGCTTCAGATGAAATACTCTCCCTCGCAAGGGGTCTGGAAATAAATGTTCTTTAAGGGCCCTTCCAACACAAACCCTTCTGCGTGCCCAGGTAGCCAAGAAGGCCAA
>VWZE01014659.1:94811-119391 GCA_013396675.1 Eubucco bourcierii | reverse complement strand
AAGTGCAGCACCTGGCACTTGGATTTATTGAATGCCGTCCCCTTGGACTCTGTCCATCTGTGCAGGCAGTCAAGGTCCCACTGCAGATCCCTTCTGCCCTTCAACTCAACTGACTTGAGCTGAAAGATTACTAAGTGAAAGCAAGAAAAAGCAATGGAGAATTTTTTTTTTTAATCCAATTTTTAATGAGCTATTTTACATATGATATTTCATTTTACAGCATTGCTTGTACTGAGAAGGGACATCTTTTCTAGGCACTTTGGTGTTTTAGTAGTTTTCCTGTTTAATAATAAGTAAAACAGATTAATAATTAAAGAAAAGGAGAGATTAAATCCTGAATGGGCAGGTCCCTCTGGATAGGTAACAGTCAAGTAGCGAGTAACAGTCAAGTAGCAATGAAGCAGGTAGGTGAGTTGAGAACTCCAGTTCTCTGAGATGATTAAGACAATTCATATGCCACGAGGTCTCTAAAGCATCTTCAAACTCAGTGGTGAAACTTTAGGGTGACTGGAAAGGCAAACAGCAACTGAACCGATGGGAAGTGGAGAACAGTACCTGACCTGACCACAGCATTTTCAATGCAGGACTAAGGAAAATGTTTTAAAACCAAATGTTAACAACGCTTTTGAGGATTTTCACAGTCCCTTTCAGCTCCTTCTCATAGAATTTATGACTAAGGCAAATTGTTAACATGAATACAGAAGCATTTCTGCAGGAGGTGATAGTGGATAACTCCATGGCCTTGAGTGAGCTGTACTAGTGGGAGGTGTCCCTGCCTATGGTAGGGAGTTGGAACTAGATGATCCTTGAGGTCCCCTCCAACCTTACCATTCTATGATTCTTTTTCTTACATTCTGTAGGTAGAAGTTTTGCTGAGGGGAGACCCTGCTGAAGTAAAAGCCAAGTTCAGTGTTTTACAGAGCTTTCTAGCACTTTATCTGAAAACTGTCATATAGTAAGAGGAAAAAAAAAATAAAAATGCTTTGGCTTGGATTTGACACAAAGCTCACTTTTACAAACCTGAGGCATCTGTTAATCCCATTGAAGTCAAAAGGATGTTGCACAGAGCCTCAAAAAAGCAAACCCAAACTATCCTATATTAGAATCATAGAATGGTAAGGTTGGAAGGGACCTCAAGGATCACCTAGTTCCAACCCAGCCCCTATTAGCCCCTAACAGTAGAAGGGATCAATCAAATATTGAGCTTAGCACTTCATGAGTAAACTCTTTTTACTCCCCTACTTACACATAGCTATTTTGAGTACATTAAGCATATACTTCAAGTATACTCTATGCCTCCACTCCCAAATTGGACAGAACACTGTTAGTTGCCTGCCCAGTCAGAGCTTTGGTATTTTCACTGGAGTCAGACTTTGGCTGTCTGTAGCCAAAGTGCACAGTGTACTGACAGGTGAAAGCTGGCAAATTGAAAGTATTCCATCTTTTCCACAGACTGAGTCTATCCTTGTTCTGAACAGATTTTTTTTTTTGCTAGTGCAGTTTCCATTTTCCAAGCAGCAACACTGCCAAAGGTTTTAGTATGTGCAAAACATTCTGTTTAAAAAAAAAGAAAAGTTAAAGCTAGATCAGCAGCACGTTGAAATCAGCTGGTGGATGTGGAACAGTAAACACAAAAGGCAGAAATACGTCTGTAAAAATTCTTTATGTAGTTCAGTGGCTACATCAAGAGAATTGTGGCCAGCAGGGCAAAGGAGGGGATTCTGCCCCTTTACTCTGCTCTTGTCAGACCCTATCTGGAGTCTTGTGTGCAGTTCTGGAACCCTCAGCACAGGAAGGACATGGAAGTGTTGAAGCGGGTCCAGAGGAGGCCACAAAGATGCTGAGAGGCCTGCAACAGCTCTGCTCTGAGGACAGGCTGAGAGAGTTGGGGCTCTGCAGCCTGGAGAAGAGAAGGCTTCCAGGAGACCTGATATTAACCTTCCAGGATCTCAAGGGGGCCTCTAGGAAGGCTGGGGAGGGACTATTGACAAGGTCTTGCAATGACAGGGCAAGGGGCAATGGGTTTGAACTGGTAGAGGGGAGATTTAGAATGGGTTTAGAACTTTAGGAAGTTCTTTCCAGTGAGGGTGCTTTCTTCTCTCAGGCAAGTAGCACCAGAACAAGAGGACACAGTCTCAAACTGCACCAGGGGAAGTTTAGGCTGGAGGTGAGGAGAAAGTTGTTGACTGAGAGAGTCATTGACTGCTGGAATGGGCTGCCCAGGGAGGAGGTGGAGTCAGCATCCCTGGAGGTGTTCAAGGTGGGTTTGGACATGGCACTTGGTGCCATGGTCTGGTCTTGAGGGCTGTGGTTTCGGCTTGGACTTGATGGTCTTTGAGGTCTCTTCCAACCTTGGTGATACTGTGATATTGTGTGATACTGTGAAATCAAGATGTGGAAGCTGTGAAAAGGGAGGATGATGCATGTTTGGCTCCACATTACTAAGTTAGAGCATTGCCAGGATGTGTGTCTGGAACTGAGGGTGCTCTTAGATCCAGGAGTGTAGTTGTAGTTACAGTGACCCTTATGTGTGTCTGCCACATCCTAGCTATTCATGTTCTGGAATAATTTTTCATGGAATATAACCAAAGACAATACAAATCAGTGTTGTGTTTCCATCATTCCATTCACACAGCTCACTGCTGAGCCATCAAATATTCAGGTATATGTTAAATATTATGTTATTCTTATTGATGGAGAGCACAATTTCTCATATTGCTGTGGCTAATGTCATGGCCAGGCAGAGTCACCTTCTATCTCCAGGTGTGCTGGTTCCTGTGTCCAGTCCTGGGCCCCTCAATTTAAGAAGGGTGTTGAGGTGCTTGAATGTATCCAGAGAAGGGCACCAAGGCTGGTGAGGTGCTTGGAGCACAGCCCTGTGAGGAGAGGCTGAGGGAGCTGGGGGTGTGCAGCCTGCAGAAGAGGAGGCTCAGGGCAGACCACATTGCAGTCTACAGCTACCTGAGGGGAGGTTGTAACCAGGTGGGGTTGGGCTCTTGTGCCAGGCACCCAGGGACAGAACAAGAGGGCACAACCTCAAACTGTGCCAGAGCAGGTTCAGGCTGGACATTAGGAAGAAGTTCTTCAACACAAGAGATATAGCCATTGGAATGGGCTGGCTGGGGTGATGGTGGAGTCCCCATCCCTGGAAGTGTTTAAAAGGAGGCTGAATGAGGCACTTAGTGCCATGGGTTAGTTAAATGGAAGGGTTAGGTGACAGGTTGGACTGGATGTGCCTAGAGATCTCTTCCAACCTGGTTGATTCTCTGATTCTCTTCCCCAGGTCGCTGCAAGGGGATGTGGTATTTAACTACCTTATGGGGCTCAGCTTTTTTTTTTGGATGAGTTTTGTTCTGTGAGGTGTTACTATAGCACTGGAGATGAGCAGGAGAGTCTAACACAGCGTGGGGCTTGTCTAGAAGCAGTTGAAGTAAGAATTTGCAGCTTTTATGGATACTACTATTCATTCAAGTTCAAAGCCCAAAACCTGTTGAGGAAACTTCTCCATGGGATTAGTCTCATGAGCAGGAAAAAAAGGTTACATGGAAGTCATTTTGAATTGCTAACTCTGAGCATGCATGAAACCAACCAAGTTAGATGAAACAGCTGCTGCTTTATGAGCAGGCAGTGCTAACCAGGTCTTTTCCCAGTGACTGTGTGACTGGCTCGCTCTGTGAGGCAGTTATTCTAGACTCTCCGAGGAAAAATTTGTTTGTGCTTTTATTTAAGGAAAATATTTGAAAGCCTAGGTACAGCTTGGTCTTTCTTTTCCCCACTGGAAGAAATATTCCTGCTTTTAAACAATGTTAACAGCTGCAAGGAAGCCACAGTCATCTTTGATCTGTCAGTGAAATTAGTTCTAGCTGTTAATAAAACCTGATCTCTTGGACAGGGTGCGTAAGAAACGCGGAGCAGTTGTCGCTATCGACGTGCAAACAGGAGTCAGCATTGAATGTTTTTGGTGTTTAATAGACCAGATACACAACCTGAACACAGAACATGGAATCCTCCCCAAGAAGCACACAACCCACCTCACCCTGGGCCTGCTGCTGCCAATGACTGCCATAAACCTCCCCGTTGCCTTTATGACTTTGAGTTGTCGGCTGTAAGTGTCTAAGTGCCTTGGGTGGGAAGCTCGGGTACCTTGGAGCAGCTGACTGGAGGCTCTTAAGTGACTCTGGAGTGACTTCTGCTGAAACAGGACTTTGGTTGTGTTGGTAGGAATGTGGGCACTTGGAAAGGCAGATGTGGGAAAGGGATTTGTGAAGATCTCTGTGATTCACTTAGGTTTTGAAGTGCCTGTCTTGTAGGCTGTGTGTGATGATAGCTCTGCTATAAGGACAGGTGGAGAGAGTTTGGACTCTGCAGCCTGGAGAAGACTTCCAGGAGACCTTAGAGTAACCTTCCAGCATCTGAAGGGGGCTACAAGAAGGCTGGGGAGGGACTATTGACATGGTCTTGTAATGACAGGACAAAGGGCAGTGGGTTTGAACTGGCGGAGGGAAGATTTAGACTGGATGTCAGGAGGAAGTTCTTTGGAGTGAGGGTGGTGAGGCACTGGCACAGGTTGCCCAGGGAGGTTGTGGCTGCTCCCTGCCTGGAGGTGTTCAAGGCCAGGTTGGAGGAGGCCTTGAGTGACCTGTACTAGTGGGAGGTGTCCCTGTTTATGGCAGGGAGTTGGAACTAGATGATCCTTGAGGTCCCTTCCAACCTTACCATTCTATGATGCTTGGATTCCTCAGTGCCCCTCTCATCATAGGCTGTGTGTGACTGGATTCTCAGGTTCCTCAGTGATCCTCTTGTTGTAGGCTGTGTGTGGTTGGATTCTCAGGTTCCTCAGTGGCCCTCTTGTTGTAGGCTGTGTGTGACTAGATCCTTCTGTTTCATTGGTGCTGGTAGGGATATTTAATTGGGTTATGTGTGCCCTTAAATACTGTAAGAAAGAAGCTTCAGTAAGGTGCATCAGTAACCGCAAAATATTCTTGCAACTAATTTCTAGTGCCTCTTTGCATTGCACTACATTGAATTGAGTCAGATACACAACAGGACTTGACACAAAATGATGGAGGCGTTTTCTGTAAAATCAATGGCACCCTACTTGTCATCAGGTAAGGGGGAACAAAAGTTGAACATGGCTAAGTAGACTTTTTTAATATTTGAAAGCCAGTTCCAGAAAAAACTTACAGGGGGGAAAAAAAAAGAAATGATAGCTTATATTAGGAATGATGTTCAAAGAGACACCATAGCAGAGATGTTTGTATTTGGGAAGTACGAGAACTGTTGTTGATATGACATAGTTACGTAGTACTTAACCTGTTACTTCCAGAAAGAGTAAGACTAAATCCATGGTTTCATCCTCCATCCAGATGAGAGTGATTGAAAAGAGGCAGTCTCAGGAGGTGGAAATGTGGTATTTTTTTCCCCAGCAGCAGACAGATTGGAAATGAAAGTCATCTCTCTGTGCCCTTTTATCCTTTAAAGTATTCTGTAGGACCTCCAGTAGTTCCAGGAGAGCTTTGGTCTCCTCTGCAGCTATTTCAGATGTCCTTCAATAACTGTTCTCTTGTTTGGGCAATGGAATGTCAGAGTAGTANTTTTTTCCTTCTTTTTTTTTTTTTTTTTTTTTTTTTTTTTTTCTTCTTCCAGTGGTGACTCTTACATGTAAAACATGAGACTCACAGAAGTACTTATGCCCCTAAATTTTTGGTCAAACTTTTGGATAGCTAAATATAGAAAGCTGAGTGTGTGCTTGTGAATGTACTGTGGGGAGCAGAACTGGATCTCCTGTGTGTTTATTTGTTTTCATCATTTAATCCTTGTAGTAAAATGAGACCATCTGAATGTTTAACTGTTTCTTTTATGAAATACAAGAATGTTAACAGGAGCCTAAACAATGGTAACGACATGGCTCTGTCGACTGTGCTTACCCCTCCTGAATGTGAAGGGTGATGGTAATCTACAAAGCCAGCTATTTAAAGCTTCCCTGGAGTATAAAACCATGGATGAGCCCCAGGGCTCACAGTTGTGCCAGGCCAGCAGATGCACTGAACTAAAACGAAGTTGCATTTGCATTTCCTCACCTTAAACTGGTTCTGAGGAAAGCTCTGCTTTAAACCCAGGAGCACCTACTGCAGATCAGAGTCCACTTCAACCTTGCAAACGTTTTAATTTTGATATCTAAACATTTGAGTATTAACTGTGGTATATTAAATGTATATTGGTTTGTCCTTCAGTCAGACAACACAGAGGGAAACTGCACTTGTGAAGTTCAGGCTTTTGTTACACACACGGCTTGTCCATTACTCGTTTTATTTTAAGGAAACCCTGGCTGTGGTTGTTCCTCGCAGCCATTATTTCATTCGAGGTGTTTGCAATGTGAATGGAAGATACTTTTGTTGGAAATGCTTTATTTGTCTAGCTCTCCGCTCTTGTTTAAAACAAACACTCATTTACTCAAACTCCGCTAGCTGAAAACAAAACAAACCGCAAAATAAACCACCCCACAAACCCAGAAGGGCTGATTAAAAGCTGTTTAGTCCTGCTTTGTATGTGTGATCTTATCAGATCGGCCTTTTCCTTTCCAGATGTCACAGTTTTATGTGGTGTAAATGATACTCTCATTACCCAGATGGTCTAAGAAGGGAACAGCTTCTGGGAGGTATGCGCTGTTTAATTCTGAATGTCCAGGGTCTATAAAACAAAAGAAGAAACCAGTCAGTGAAGTGTCTGAATACCGTAATGGTCATTTGGGAATGGATGCCCTGAACCAACTGACTGCACACTTGACCAGATGTGGCCTCATCATTATAGACAACAACCAGACCACCAATAAAATTATTCAAAATAAGACTCGGAGTGACAGTCTCAGAGCTGCTATTCTCATCATAACAACCTCAGCTGCGCACAAACAGTGAGGGTCAAATTTAGTTCTCATTTACGCTGGAACACTCCAATGTAGAGGTAACGAAGGGAGGAGTTTTTTCTTTTTTTTTTTTCCCCCTGGCTTTTTCTTGTTTGTTGGGTTTTGGTGTGTTGTTTTTTTTTTGGAGGGGACCCAGAGTTTGGGATAATTTTTTTTTTTTTCCTGTTTTTGTTCGTTGTTGTGGTTGGTTTGGATTTGTTTTTTTGTGGGTCGGGGTGGGGTTTTTGGTGTTTTTCTTTTTTGGTTGCGGTTTTTTTTTGGTGTGGGTTTTTTGTTGTTTTTTTGTTTTGCTTTGTTTTTCTGGGAAGTATCTAGCAGTAAACTTAGGACTAACTTTTTGTAGAGAAGCAGACAAGAAGAAGTTTTAGGAAGAAGTTCTTTACAGTGAGAGTAGTGAAGCACAAGCTGCCCAGGGAGGTTGTGGCTGCTCCCTCCCTGGAGGTGTTCTAGGCCAGGTTGGATGAGTTCTTGAGCGACCTGTACTAGTGGGAGGTGTCCTTGCCTATGGCAGGGGATTGGAACTGAATGATCTTTGAGGTCCCTTCCAACCTTACCATTCTATGAAATGATTCTATAATTCAGCACATATTAATAGATCCAATAATTGGACACAGTGGACTTAATTAATTTTGTTCTTGAGCAATGACACAGAGTGCAGCAGTCTCACTGAAATGAGACTGTGCAGTTCTGGAACCCTCAGCACAGGAAGGACATGGAAGTGTTGGAGTGGGTCCAGAGGAGGCCACGAGGATGCTCAGAGGGCTGCAGCAGCTCTGCTGTGAGGACAGGCTGAGAGAGTTGGGTCTCTGCAGCCTGGAGAAGAGAAGGCTTCCAGGAGAGCTTAGAGTAGCCTTCCAGTATTTGAAGGGGGCCTACAGAAAGGCTGTGGAGGGACTGTTTAAAAGGTCTTGCAATGACAGGACAAGGGGCAATGGGTTTAAACTGGCAGAGGGGAGATTTAGACTGGATGTTAGGAGGAAGTTCTTTGGAGTGAGGCTGGTGAGACACTGGCACAGGTTGCCCAGGGAGGTTGTGGCTGCTCCCTCCCTGGAGGTGTTGAAGGCCAGGTTGGAGGAGTCCTTGAGTGACCTGTACTAGTGGGAGGTGTCCCTGTCTATGGCAGGGGTTTGGAACTAGATGATCCTTGAGGTCCCTTCCAACCTTACCATTCCATGATTCTATCTGAGGGCAGAGCTGACCCATATATAAAGCAACTGTGACCTGCCTCCTAAATGCCAAAAGCTGTTGGATAGCTTTCAGGATGTTTCCTTGGAAATTCTTCTAAGTCAGCAAATAATCAAACAGAAGTATTTCACATTACCTTGTTGTTGTAAATGCTATGTTAGTTTTCCTGGAAACATGCCTACATGCAGCAAAGTTTGCTCTTTAGCTGAAATAACTTTAAAAGCAGACTGAAGATAATGCTCACACAGTGCCATAGTCACAGCATCACAGAAATAATCAGGTTGGACAACATCTTTCAGATCATCAAATCCAACCTATTAACACCACCTAGGGCCTAGAGATGGGCCTAAATCTTATTAAGAGTGACTGAGGGAGATGGGGATGGTTACTGTGAGGAAGAGGAGGCTGAGGGGAGACCTCATTGCTGTCTACACCTACCTAAAGGGACATTGTGGAGAGGCTGCTGCTGGTCTCTTCTCATAGGTAATTTGAGGCAGAGCAAGGGGCAATGACCTCAAGCTGGGGCTAGGGAGGCTTAGATAGGACACTAGGAAAGAGTTTTTCGTGGAGTAAGCGGTCAGGGACTGCAATGAGCTGCCCAGGGAGGTGGTGGAGTCACCCACCCTGAATGTGTTTAAGGGTGGTTTGGATGTGGTGCTTAGGGCTATGGTTGAAGGTGAATCTTGTAGAGTAGGAAAATAGGTTGGACTTCGTGATCCTGGGGGGCCTTTGCTAACCTGAATGTTTCTGTGATTCTGTAATCAAGAAAATCATGGCACCAAGTGCCACATCCAGTCTCCTCTTAAACATCTCCAGGCACAGTGATTTTACCACCTCCTTATGCAGCCCCCTCCAATGCCAGCCTCTCTTTCTGTGAAGAACTTTTTCCTAACCTCCAGCCTAAACCTACTCTGTCACAGCTTGAGGCTCTGTCCTCTTGTTCTGTCCCTGGTTGTCTGGGAGAAGAGCCCAACCCCACCTGGCTACAACCTCCCTTCAGGTAGCTGTGGAAAGCAATGAGGTCTGCCCTGAGCCTCCTCTTCTGCAGGCTGCACACCCCCAGCTCCCTCAGCCTCTCCTCACAGGACTGTGCTCCAGCCCCCTCCCCAGCCTTGCTGCCCTTCTCTGGACATGTTTGAGCGTCTCAACATCTTTCTGAAATTGAGGGGCCCAGAACTGGACACAGGACTTAAGGTTCTCTGGACACAGGACTTAAGGTTCTCTGGACACAAGTCTAAAGAAAGAAAATTTTTGTGTTGTTTTTTTTTTTTTTTTTTTTTTTTTTTAAATACTGAAAGTCATTAAATTTGGCCTTGAGGCTTTCCTGACACCAAATTCTAATGACTCTCCTGTCTTAGATTTTCTGGTGATCTACTGGCTAGCTGACCTCTCAAACATTCATCTTCTGGAATATTTTCTTGCTCAGCATCTGTTTTTTTGGTTTTGGTTTTTTTTTTTTTTTTTAAGTGTAAAAGTGTGAGGAAAAATTACCAAGAAATGAGCAACAGAAACATGAAGCTGAATTTTACTTATGCTGCTGGTCAGAAAGAGCCTTTAACAACAGTCAGAGAAATAGAAGCACTAGCAAAATGTAACTTGAAGATACATGCTTGAAGGAAACTATGTGACAGCATAGCTGAACAAAAACCCATTAAAAACTGTGGAAGAGACTCTTGTTGATGCTAATATAAGTTGATAGCCAAGGCCTGGAACTAATAAGAGGGTCTAGCAAAGCAGGGCTTCTAAATTACTGAGAAGGCAGAAGGTGAATAGAGAGAGGAAAGTCCATTTTAGATCAGCTGATTTGCTTTAAAGCCAGTTGGTGTGCAAATGGTAGGAAATGAAAGTAGGAATGGAAGTGTTTGCTGAAGTATACTGAAAGGGTGCAAGTGAGCTGTAGCTGGATTAGATCTCAACAGGGAGGGAAAGGAGATGAGTCCCTAATGAAAAATCAGGGTACTAAGAGACAGTCCAGACTGGCTTGGTTGGTGAAATGTCTATGGGTGGCTAAGGAGTTGGGAAAGCTTAGAGTGCTGGAATGTCTGAATTTGCAGGCAGAGCGTAGTTCAGTGACAGGACAAGCTGTCACTCACCTTGTGGAGCTCCAGTTATCTTTCAAGAGGCAGATGGACTGTACTGCTTCTCCAGCAGCTTGGGCAAAGAGAAAAAGGCACACAACATCTGAACCTCAGCTGAAGTAATTGCAGTTCTGAAAGTTTTCATCTTCACTTCCCTCTGACACGCCTTGTCACTGGGAGAATTTAGTTTTTCTACTGGTTTCTCCCAGGAATCAGGTGCAGTTGTGTTCCCTTTGCCTGCTAGGAAGGTCTCCAAATCAAATCCCAGCTAGTGCCTTACCTCTGCTGCTTCTTTGTGTCCTGCAGTGGTGGTGATCTGGGAACAGCAAATTTCCAAGTTAAGTTTGTTGAAGGTTTTACCTCCACGTGAAGAGAAACTTCTTTATAGTGAGGGTGACAGAGCACTGGCACAGGCTACCCAGAGAGGATGTAGAGTCTCCTTCTCTGGAGACTTTCTAAATCCTACCTGAATACATTCCTGTGTGAACTACCCTGGGTAATCTTGCCTTGGCAGGGGGGTTGGACTTGATCTCTGGAGGTCCCTTCCAACTTATGATGTTCTGTGATTCCGTGAAGTTAATCTCCAGATCAGTGGCTTCTGGTGAAGACCAGAGGACTATCTTTCCCCTTGGGATCCAGTGACATAATTGCACTTTTCAAGAAAAAAATATCTTTTCTTCTATAGCAAACTAGCAAATCTGCCTCAAGATTTCTGTTTAACTAATTGGTGGAGATAGCCCAGAGGAAGACCATGAAGATGCTCAGAGGGCTGGAGCAGCTCTGCTATGAGGACAGACTGAGAGAGTTGGGGCTCTGCAGCCTGGAGAAGAGAAGGCTTCCAGGAGACCTTACAGTAGCCTTCCAGGATCTGAAGGGACCTACAGGAAGGCTGTGGAGGGACTATTGACAAGGTCTTGCAATGCCAGGACAAGGGGCAATGGGTTTGAACTGGCAGAGGGGAGATTTAGACTGGATGTTAGGAGGAAGTTCTTTGGAGTGAGGCTGGTGAGACACTGGCACAGGTTGCCCAGGGAGGTTGTGGCTGCTCCTTCCCTGGAGGTGTTGAAGGCCAGGTTGGAGGAGGCCTTGAGTGAGCTGTACTAGTGGGAGGTGTCCCTGCCTATGGCAGGGGTTTGGAACGAGATGATCCTTGAGGTCCTTTCCAGCCCTACTTATGATTCTTTATTTATTTTATGTATTGACTTGGCCTTATTGCAGCACCTAGGTGCTTTTTCAGTATTATTATTTAATATCTTCAGTGATTAAATCATTTAAGGTGAAGCAGGATGCTTCTATTAACTCTTTTTGTAACCCTTGTAATCTTTGGAAAGGGATAGAGAATTCTGAGATCATACAGGTTAAAAATGTTTTTAACTGAATTTCCCTGTTTTGATGTTGTGAGTTGGAGGAGATCTCATTGGAACTGATAAGTATGAGAGGTAGAAGCATTTATCTTGCTATTGTTTAGGCAACCTTCTCCTGTTGTGCAAATGCCTGGAGCACAGGGCCACGGGCAGCACTGAATCTTAAAGTTTTCTCTGAGGGTCTGAGTAAATGAACAGGGAATGTTTTTAGTGGAGGAGTTTGCAGATACAAGAAAGGGAAACTGAGTACAGAAAAAGAACTGTAGAGAGTACATTGAGAGGTCTGTGTAGCAGTTGAAAGTAAGCCAAAGAAATGCTGAGGTTTGTTGCTGCTTTTAGACCAAGTAACACATGTGAGAGAGAGGTGGCCAGAGCCAGGAAGCGTCCTGGGTAGCCTTTGGGGTAGAACATGTGATGGGAAAGTCTTGAAAGTATAAGCAAACACCCTCTATCTCTTCCTGATAGGTCTGTGCAGAGCTGGGGGAAGATAGAACTCAGTGCATGTTTGCTGTGACTGAAGTGGGACCGCATCAAAGAGATGTCTGATGCCACTGCCAGTTTCACCTCCTAATGCAAACAATATGAAACTCCCTAGATCTGTTGGCTATGTGCTTGGGTTAACTGGAGCAAGTTTCCAATTTGTGCAATTCAAAATGAAACATAAAGGAGGAAAGTACTGCTCAGATAAGAGTTGTGTACTTTCCTTAGCTGTTGAGGGACCTTACTGAAGTTTTGGATTCCATTCTCAAATCTACCGGCATTCATGCTGCAAAAATAATATGCCTCTTCTCAATTTTATAGAATCATAGAATGGTAAGGTTGGAAGGGACCTCAAGGATCATCTAGTTCCAACCCCCTGCCATAGGCAGGGACACCTCCCACTAGTACAGCTCACTCAAGGACTCATCCAATCTGGCCTTGAACCCCTCCAGGGAGGGAGCAGCCACAACCTCCCTGGGCAACCTGTGCCAGTGTCTCACCAGCCTCACTGTAAACAACTTCCTCCTAACATCCAGTCTAAATCTCCCCTCTGCCAGTTCAAACCCATTCCCCTTGTCCTGGCGTTGCAAGACCTTGTCAATAGTCCCTCCCCAGCCTTCCTGTAGGCCCCCTTCAGATACTGGAAGGCTACTATCAGGTCCCCTGGAAGCCTTCTCTTCTCCAGGCTGCAGAGCCCCAACTCTCTCAGTCTGTCCTCACAGCAGAGCTGCTGCAGCCCTCTGAGCATCTTCGTGGCCCTTCTCTGCACCTGCTCCAACAATTCCATGTCTTTCCTGTGCTGGGGACTCCAGAACTGCACACAGTACTCCAGATGAGGTCTGATGAGAGTAAAGGGGCAGAATCCCCTCCCTTGTTCTTATGTTTTTGTTTTGGGTTTTTTCCCCTGATCAACCTGCTAAACCTGGTGGCCTTTTTTCTTATGTATGTTTATGCTTCGGTGCTAATCTGTCTTGAAAATGATTATTTATCTTTCCAACAATAAATATGCTACAGTGCAGAAAATGCAAAGTCATAGAAGAAAAATGCATGTTGCAGCTGGAACTGATATTCAGTGCATTAATTAGATCCTTCCTCCCATCTTGCAAAAACACAACTGAACCATAAAAGAAGAACACAACATTAGCTCAACTAAATGTACATCAGTTACTCATCAAGGAGGGACTCTTAAAACTATTTTCAATTTTGGTCTCCAACAATAAAAGGAAACCAAATAGAAAGCTTGATATGGTTGGCTAGTGCTATTTATTGCTGGTGCACTCATGCAGGGGGAGTCTGAACAAGCCTTTAAAATATTAACTGAAGCAACGCTAGACCCCCTGCTGTCCCGAAACCAGCATTTAACAAAGCTACTTGGGGGAAAGGGATAAGGGACAGAGATAGAGGGGAAATTATCTCCAAATGTGGAGGGAATGAGAAACAAAACCCTCATGACTCATTGCAAAATAAGAGAGAAGCAGTGGCAGATAAAAAGAAGTAAAGCTAATCGCGGTCGTTAAATGACAATGACAGAAAGGGTGTCGGGGCAGGAGAAAAGCAATGTGGAAGTGCAAGGCTCGGTTACTAGGCAGTGGTGTAACCCAGCTGCCTTCCAAGGTTTGCTTACAAGACAGGGCTGCATCAGAGCTGGTGGATGTGTGCATTAGCGCTCAGTGTGCGACTGATGACTTTGAAAGGCAGGAACTGAGAGCGAAACCTGTCACCTGGGGAACACCTGCTTGCCTGGTACCTGTTTTAATAGGGTTTCTTTCTTATTTCAGTTTAACTTCCTAAGAAGGTAAAGCTTCGGTAAGTTTATACTTGTTGCTACTTAGTTTGTTCTTCCACAGAATGTGCAAAATCACAACAGCCTCGCTCCAAGATGCTTAAACCAGTTACTCACATTTGTCAGTGCATTGGGGATTCAGAGAGGTGATGATCCTGAAGAAAAGATAGCTAGCACTCCATATCCAAAGAGGTTGTACTAATGTCCCTCTAGAGGGGAAAATTCAGGAATAGCTGAACGCCCTGTAAGTCACACTTCATCATATGCTTCCACTTGAGTGTGGTGGATGTCTTAGTACCTACTTCGTGAGTAAAGCTGAACCCCCAGATCAGGTTTGTGTATGGGTCTTATGAGTAAGGAACACTTGTTAGTAAGTGTTTGTGTTTTAAGAAACCTTAAAATCATAGAATTATAGAATGGTAAGGTTGGAAGTGACCTCAAAGCTCACCTAGTTCCAACCCCCTGCCATAGGCAGGGACACCTCTTACTAGAACAGGTCACTCAAGGCTTTGTCCAACCTGACCTTGAACATCTCAAGGGAGGGAGTCAGCCACAACCTCCCTGGGCAACCTGTGCCAGTGTTTCACCACCTTCACTGTCAAGAACTTCTTCCTAACATCCCATCTAAATATCCCCTCTGCCAGTTTAAACCCATTGCCCCTTGTCCTGTCATTACAAGCCCTTGTCAGTAGTCCCTCCCCAGTCTTCCTGTAGCCCCCCTTCAGATACTGGAAGGCTACTTTAAGGTCTCCTGGAAACCTTCTCTTCTCCAGGCTGCAGAGCCCCAACTCTCTCAACCTGTCCTCACAGCAGAGCTGCTGCAGTCCTCTGAGCATCTTTGTGGCCTCCTCTGGACCCACTCCAATAGTTCCATGTCCTTCCTGTGCTGAGGACTCCAGAACTGCACACAGTGCAGTCTTTCTTCAGTGCTTCAGACCTTCAGTCTTTTCTCCCAGAAAATACAATTGCACACAGTGCAGTCTTTTCTCATGTCCTTCCTGC
The DNA here is from genome assembly GCA_013396675.1 of Eubucco bourcierii. Taxonomy (NCBI): domain Eukaryota; kingdom Metazoa; phylum Chordata; class Aves; order Piciformes; family Ramphastidae; genus Eubucco; species Eubucco bourcierii. The sequence goes on along the minus strand of VWZE01014659.1, from coordinate 104,577 downwards.
ACTGAGGGCTCCAAAACTGCACACAGTGCAGTCTTTCCTCAGTCCTTCAGACCTTCAGTCTTTCCTCCTAGAAAATACAGCTCTATAAGCTTCTATTCAGGTTTTGTCTCTAAGTGATGAATCTTGAACGCTCTGCTTCCAGACAGGAGAATCGAAAAGATGCGAACTTCCCTTCCTTGCCATGCAGTAATGTACAGCTGTAGAGGAAAATGAATCCCAGTCTGCAATTTCCTCTGTGCTTGTGGAGCACAGACCATATTCACTTCACGTGAAGTGCAAAAGGGCAGCAACGTTCTGTGTATTGTTTGTTCTCTGGCAAGCCATAGGATACCAACCATAAAGAAAGTAAAATGAGGCCAAATGAATAGATGCGCGTTAAGCAAATTCAGCTTATCCTGATAAAACTTCTCTGTAGAGACACACAGAAAAATTAAACAAGAAAGTCATCCAAGGGCTTACAGAAGGGATTAACTCTCTAACCCCTGGTCTGTCAACTGCCAACTGTTAATATCAGGGTTGCTTGTAATTGTAGAAGGATTTTCTCTCACCGCTGTTGGAGGGACAACAGATGATGGTGTAACAAAAGCACAAGGACCTAATCCCTAAAGCAAAACATGTTTTGTTTGTGTAAGTGGGGTTTTGGGATCTGTCTTCATCATTAATGTTGCTCAGGTGGTGACACCACAGGAAAGAAGACCCTTGAACCATATGTGTCCTAAGACATCTTTAAGCTCAGCGAACGCCGTCGTTATTCCTTGTGCCATCCCTCCCTGTTCTTGGCTGCCAAGTTGCATTGTGGCTAATTGATTTACTATGTACAGATGTAGTGAGCTCTTGCATGTCTTTGGACCAGATGTTCCTGAACCAGAGGTCAGTTGTGAGACTTGATGCATCAGTCTGGTTTTTGTGTAGCAGTGTAATAAATCATCTGTGCTGAAGTTCTAGGCACTAGGAAATTGAATAAACTGTTTTTAATGTCAGAGAGAAAGTAAATCTCTGCCGCTTGTCCTGTTTGTTGTGGCTTTCCTTCAGACAAAAAGTGCACCAGGACAGATGTTCACCTTGAATTTCAGAGTTGCCCAGATGCCTTTGCAGTGGAGAAAAACTGGAGGCTGGGACATGGCTACCAACAGCACTTTTTTTTGGTGATGTGATAGCTCAGGAATTTCAGGTACAGTTTCAGGTCATCTCCCGCACTGTTTTCAGAGTCAGCTTGTCCTCAGTCTTGTTGGAACACCCTGATCAGCAGGGTTGGACTAGATCACCTTTGGAGATCCCTTTTATGTCAGGCCATTCAATGATTCTGTGAGTTTGTGAGCAGAACAAGAGTAGATATTCTGTTTCTCTAAGTGCTTTGTTTCTCCTGGCGCTTGTTGTAGACAACCAAAGGAATGGAAGAGCAGCTGTAAGTCCATGGAGCCACTGGCTGTTATTTTCAAGAGACAAAGAAAGTATTTTTTGTTCCACTTATTAATGATAGTGTTAATGAAAAGCATTTGATCAGATCTTCAGACTTTTTGAACTAGGAGTTTGCCTCTAGTGTTAATATTCTCAGAGCATCTTGCAACTTGTCATAAATATCAAAGGACTAAGCTGGAATAAGACTTTGAAGTGTTAGGAGAAGAGGATAAACTGAGTCTGAACTGGCAGTTTCAGAAATGGGAAGATGTGAAGCTCTGTGGTGTATTTGCTAGTCACTTGTCCTGAGCATCTCATTTCCATTCTGTCACTTGCAGCAGTCAGTTTCTCCCTTCCCTACATGAGCTAACACTGAACGCCTGTCAACATCGAATGAATTAAAGTTGGTTGTTGTATAAACCATATGGCCTAGTTACATCAGAACACAAAGGCTTGATGTAGAAATCACTTGATGGGGGTCTGTACAGGAAGCTATGTGCTAACAGTTGTACAGGAAATCAGACTAGATAATCAAAATGGTACTTCTGGCCTCAAAATATACAAATCTGTCCAATGAGCTTTTTTTTCCCTGATGTTTGATGAGGTAATTGGTGGTTCCTTTGAACTCCCACAGACTCAGAAGAGATCTTAGCTGTGTTTTAAATCAAGTGGGAATCACTCTTTTATATATCAAAGTACAGTGACAACAACAAATTTCTGCACTTGAGAGCAAATAAACACTTATCTGTTTAATTCAAAGGCAGGGCTCTTTAAATTTTACGAGGCAATATTTACAATCATTTTCTCACCTCCTTAAGTGGAATATGTTGCTGTTATATATGACATAAAACTCCTTCTTTCTCTCTCTCTCTCTCCCCCTTTGTGTGTGTGTACAGTAAGATAGATCAAACAGGATTTAAGGATAAACATGACTAAATTTTTCTGAAAGATTATGGCATTTTTCAGATAGCTGCTAGAGCAAATACTTCAAAAATATCCATTTATGACATTTTTTTTTTTCCCTACCACCAGGCTGTATGTCCAAGATTGTAGTCATCATAAACATGATTGCAAGACTTGAGTGACCATTTGAATCATTCATTTTCCTTCTGGGATGGTATCCAGTTACTCTTAAGTAAAGCTACTCAGAAATGGTCTACTTTATGTATACATATGAATCAAATGGAAGCTGCAGTGCTATGGTCATGCTCTTACAATGGTAGCTTACTTCTATTAAAAACATCAGAAGACAGCAAAAGTAGTGCTTGCTTTAAATATGTAGTGGAATATTTATCTAAACCAAGATTCTCAGGATACATATATACATATATGCTCCTGATGCTCCCTCCCTGGAGGTGTTCAAGGCCAGATTGGATGAGGCCTTGAGTGACCTGTACTAGTGGGAGGTGTCCCTGCTTATAGCTGGGGGTTGGAACTAGATGATCTTTGAGGTCCCTTCCAACCTTACCATTCTATGATTCTATATATATGGAGGAGGCCACGAAGATGCTCAGAGGGCTGGAGCAGCTCTCCCATGAGGATAGACTGAGAGAGTTTGGGCTCTGCAGCCTGGAGAAGAGAAGGCTTCCAGGAGACCTTAGAGTAGCCTTCCAGGATCTGAAGGGGGCTACAGGAAGGCTGGGGAGGGACTATTGACAAGGTCTTGCATTGACAGGACAAGGGGCAATGGGTTTGAACTGGCAGAGGGGAGGTTTAGACTGGATGTTAGGAGGAAGTTGTTTGCAGTGAGGTTGGTGAGACACTGGCAGAGGTTGCCCAGGGAGGTTGTGGTTGCTCCCTCCATGGAGGTGTTGAAGGCCAGGTTGGACGAGTCCTTGAGTGAGCTGTACTAGTGGGAGGTGTCCCTGCCTATGGCAGGGGGTTGGAACTAGATGATCCTTGAGGTCCTTTCCAACCTTACCATTCTATGAAATCAGACAGTATAAATGGAAAAGGGATTTTATGTGATTGCAGCAGCACATGGCTGCAGAGTAAAATGGTTTTTGCAGCAATCCCAATTTAATACCATGTGTAATTAGGAATGTCACCAGACTTAATAGTTTTTACTATCAACTGTGATTTTATGCTCAAAGGTGTAATATGCTGGTATCAACTTCAGCAGCATTGTTGCTACTGAAGTTAGCATTCACACTAACTGTTTCACTTGTGTCAATTTCAGTATTTGACAGTGCTTGTAAAATATTTGCAAACATAACCATCTGAAATAACAACAGTTCAAGGGCTTGAGAATTTGTGCCCAACTGTTTACTAAATTGAACATGTGTGCCTTGGTAGTAAACCAGTTGCAGTGCTCCCGCTGTTGTGCTTGCTTTGAATTTGTGGCAGTGCATACCTGCTGGTTTTGGGTTTCTTCTTCATGTTATTCAGGAATGATTGCTGATCTGTCCTTGGTGCCCCTCTGAGAGATGAATAGAAATGATCCTAAGCACAAATCCAGGCTGAGTGGGGAATGGCTGAGAGGAGCCCTGAGGAAAAGGATCTTGGGTCTGGGGTGATGCAAAGCTCAAGATGAGGCTGCAGTGTGAGTGCAGCCCAGAGAGCAACAGAGTGCTGGGCTGCAGCAGGGCAAGGGAGGGGATTCTGCCCCTTTACTCTGCTTTCCTCAGACCCCACCTGGAGTCCTGTGTGCAGTTCTGGAGTCCCCAGCACAGGAAGGACATGGAAGTGTTGGAGCGGGTCCAGAGGAGGCCACAAAGGTGCTGGGAGGGCTGCAGCAACTCTGCTGTGAGGACAGGCTGAGAGAGTTGGGGCTCTGCAACCTGGAGAAGAGAAGGCTTCCAGGAGACCTTGGGGTGTCCTTCCAGTATCTGAAGGGGGCTGCAGGAGGGCTGGGGAGGAGCTATTGACAAGGTCTTGTAATGCCAGGGCAAGGGGCAATGGGTTTGAACTGGCAGAGGAGAGATTTAGACTGGATGTTAGGAGGAAGTTGTTTGCAGTGAGGGTGGTGAGACACTGGCACAGGTTGCCCAGGGAGGTTGTGGAGCACAGAATGTGACCACATTTGGTGATTCTGTGCTCCACAACCTCCCTGAAAGTGTTCAAGGCCTGGATGGACGAGGCCTTGAGTGACCTGTTCTAGTGGGAGGTGTCCCTGCCTATGGTGTAGCATTAGAACTAGATGATCTTTGAGGTTCCTTCCAACCTAAACCGTTCTATGATAGTAAATGCAGCCAGTCCTTGGGTAGAGAGAGTGTGCCTGCTGCAGCAGCAGGTGTCTGGTTGCAGGGTGAGCAGGATCTGATGGCAGCCCACACAGGCTAGGAGTCTGTGTGTGCAGTGGGGCACCTTGCATTGCCAATTGTTTTATTAAACCTTGTGATGCTTTAAAGTTTATGTTCTTGCTTCAACTGGAAAAAATGTTTTTATAGCCAGATGAATTGTGGCTGAAATTAATATATTCATAGTAACATCAGTACTTCAATATTAACATATTCTCACAAACTCGGTTTCCTTACTTTGCCATGCTGGTTCTACTTCTGTTTGTCTCTTTTTACTACTTCTCTCCTTTTTTCCCCTTTTGCTTCTCTTACCATTTTCTCTCTTTTTCTGTAATGTGTTTGAATCTGTGTACACACGTCGTAGAATAATCTGCCTCTGGGCTGGCAAGCTGAAGCTGTTTGAAGGAAAACATAAATTGTCAGTTGAAGGTTATGCTTCTTCCCAAAGCTAAAAGACTGGAACTGGTTCCAACAGCAGTAAACACCACCAGACCATAGTGCCTTGCTGTATGGGTAGTCAGATTAGCACTGTGATCCTGTATGGCACTAATTCCATTCCCCTATTCCTGGCGTTTATGCCATACTGGTAACCAGGAGGGGTTGTTAGAGTCACAGATACCATAAGAAAGAGTTTTATGTCAGTAGGTGTTTCTGCTGTTGCTTTGGCACAGCAATTAATCTGCATTAACCATTTTGTTTGTTTTTAACAACTGTCAGAAGGGTATTTGGTGATCAACCATGTGGTAACTGGCACTCATTTTCCTTCCACAGCTCTTTCAGGTAGTAATGGGTTTGCCTGTCCTCACACCTGATAATATTCTGTCCTAGACATGACTTTTCCGGATCTCCCAAGTAGTACCTGTGTTTATGAAAAAGAAGATGGGGCTGCAGAATTTTGTACATGAGTTTGTAGTATTAATGTTGAGCTACAAAGATGCTGAAGGGGCTGGAGCACTGCCCTGTGAGGAGAGGCTGAGGGACCTGGGGCTGTTTGGGCTGGAGAAGAGAAGACTTAGAGGGGATCTAATCAAAGTTTATAAATACCTGGGGGGTCAAGAAGGAGGGGACAAACTCCTCTCAGGTGTGCCCTGGGATAGGACAAAGGGCAATGGGTATGAACTACAGCACAGAAAGTTCCATCTCAACATGAGGAAGAACTTCTTGACTGTTAAGGGTGACAGAGCACTGGCACAGGCTGCCCAGAGAGGTTGTGGAGTCTCTGGAGTCATTCCAATGCTGTCTGGATGTTTTTCTGTGTGGCCTGAGCTAGATTCTATGGTCCTGCTGTGGTAGGGGGAATGATCTCTGGAGGTCCCTTCCAACCCCTAACATCCTGTGTATTCCCAAACTATTTACCACAGACAGATACATATTGTCAACTTCTCTTGGGATTGCCTCTAAAAAGTCTTCTAAGTGGTGCAATCAAGGACAATTACTGCATCATTTGCTTGTGTTCATAACATATTAGAGCTATTTGGGCTTAAGCACTGCAATCCATCCTGATTGCTACCAAGTAATCCTTTGCAGACTTGTAAATTGGAACTGTGGCTGATTTTCAGCAGCATGATTGTCATGTTTTTGAAACTTTGCTAATTAAAACTTTATGAGTAGGCAATTAAAAAGCCTGCAACAGTTTCCCTGCATTGCAAATGAAAATAAGACGTAGTGGTCTCAGCAGAAATAAACCTCCGTTATATTTGCTTTGCTTAAAAAAAAATGAATGACATTTGGTGGTTTCAGGCTTACCAAAGCATTTACTGCAGTTTGTCTTTGAAACTCTCTCTTCTGGTTGACTTCACTGCGGGAACTTAACAAATCAGAGTGCTTAGCTGGAGCTTCCAACCGTGCAGCAACTTCAGGTGCAACATTTGTTACAAGTTTTGTGTGTTTTAGTGAAACTAATTCTTCTAACTATGTTCCAAAGCTGTGTGTTTTAGTGAAACTAATTCTTCTAACAGTCTCCCAAAGTATAAAATGCTGTTAAAAAGAAGTTTCAGGGATCCACAGCATGAGCAAACATTACTCAACATTTGTAAAGGCAAAGTTGCAGGGAATGCCTTGAGTAACCTGTACTAGTGGGAGGTGTCCCTGCCTATGGCAGGGGGTTGGAACCAGATGATCCTTGAGGTCAGTTCCAACCTTACCATTCTATGACTCTATGAAACTACAAAGAAATTCAAGGTAAAAGCAACTAAATATTAACTGGCAGAGGGGAGATTTAGGCTGGATGTTAGGAGGAAGTTCTTTACAGTGTGGGTGATGAGGCACTGGAACAGGTTGCCCAGGGAGGTCGTGGATGCTCCCTCCCTGGAGGTGTTCAAGGCCAGATTGGAGGAGGCCTTGAGTAACCTGTACTAGTGGGAGGTGTCCCTGCCTATGGCAGGGGGTTGAAACTAGATGATCCTTGAGGTCCCTTCCAACCTTACCATTTTATGATTCTGTGATTCTATGAAATATAAAATGAATTGATCAAACCTGATAACATTTAGGATCTCTCTCTGTGGTGGGTTTCTCTTAGCTATGAAAAGTAATGTCAGGGTTCCTACTGAAGCTGTTAGACTAAACTTGTGTTTTGGGTCTCTTGATAAAACCTACAAATTATGCCTGCTCTGGTTTAAACTTCAGATTGGGCCATAGGTAGAATGCCAACACTTAACTTTTGAGTGGTGACAAATCATTAATTTAGAAGATGCACAGAACTCCAAATCAAAAATTAATTAACTTTGTAGTGCTCCATTCGTTCTCTATTAGTAAAGTTGTCAATGTAATGCATGGAAAAGTAAACTTCTGCTGAGCAGAGTAGTTCTTCTTTTACTGTAGTTTCCACTTAAGCAATCATTTCTGAGTGTTGGAATTGGAATCAGAAGAAGATGAGAAGCCTTGGTGAAGAGGTGTGGGTGTCTGCAGTGTGCAGGATGCATGTAGCAGCTTTGAATGTGATGGGATAGTTTCCTTTGTTTGCAGCAACTGGAACCCAGATGAGAGGTAATAATTCTTGGACTGGGAGATCTAGTGATCTCTGCTTCCTATTTTTCTTCTTTCTTCCCCCTTTCCACCTCTTCTCTGTGTACTATCCTAGCTTTGACAACTGCATCTTTGCCCAGGTGGCAAAGAAAGCCAATGGCATCCTGATTGGGATTAGAAATGCTGTGGCTGGCAGGAGCAGGGAGGTGATTGTGCCCTTGGGCTCTGGTGACACCACACCTTCAGTCTTGGGCATCTCATTACCAGAAGGATGTGGAGGTGCTGGAGCAAGTGCAGAGGAGGACAAGGAAGATGGGGAAGGACCTGGAGAATAAATCTGATGAGGAGGGCAAGGAAGCTGGGGAAGGGCCTGGAGAATAAATCTGATGAGGAGGGCAAGGAAACTGGGGAAGGGTCTGGAGAATAAATCTGATGAGTGACTGAAGGAGCTGGGGATAGTTTGAAGAAGGAGGAGGCTGAGGGGACATCTCAGCTATCTGAAAGGAAGTTGTGAAGAGGCTGCTGCTGTTCTCTTCTCAGAGGTAGTTATAGAACAAGAGGGAATGGCCTCAAGCTGCGACTGGGCAGGCTTAGACTGGACATTAGGAAACATTTTTTCCAAGCAAGAGTGGTCAGGCATTGGAATGAGCTGCCCAGGGAGGTGGTGGAGCCACCAACCCTGGATGTGTTTAAAAATTGTTTGGATGTGGTGCTTGGGGATATGGTTAAAGTATGCACCTTGTAGAGTAGGGATAATGGTTGGAGTTGGTCATCCTGGGAGTCTTTTCCTGCTGGAATGTTTCTGTGATCTTAATTTGAGAAGTCTGCAGTTTGTTGTTGTGAATCTTGTGTCTACCTATTTATTGCATTGGTCCTGTCACTCCCCACTTTCTATACATTCTTTGCTGTCAAACAGCTTTCAGTTTTCTTTCTATTCTCAGTGATTTTCCAAGAATCCTTGCTAGTATGAAGGTTGAAGGGCTACATAAATGCAGTGTAAGTACTGAAGGGCTATTGGGTGTTGTACGACCCTGTGGCCACCGATTTAAGACTTTCTGGGCTTTTTTCTTAGTGTCAATACTGGAACTTGGGGTTCCTCACCTCATTTTGCCTCACCCTCTAGTCTCAATCATCTCTCATCAACTGAGCTGGCAACTGTTTTGAGCTTTTTATTGACTGTTTTTTTTTTGTTTGGTTTGGGTTTTTTTTGTTAGGCTGAACAAAGAGAACAACTTGTGACTCTCAGCCCTGTGTCACAGGCTTGTTGAATTCTTACCACAATGGAAATCTCTGTACATGCTGGAACCCCTATTCCTGTAATAAAGCAAAGTAAAATGGATTACTTTTTTTTTTTTTTTTTTTAGATGACATTTCTAGATGAATAATTAGGCTGGCGTAATGCAGGAAGTGCATATACAGAAAACTGTAAATTTGATCAGAAAAAACCCAACCAAAGGAAGGCAAATCAGAGCAGAAGAGCAGAAGGCTTACTTTGACATTTATTAACATGCAAATTGAAGATATTGCACAGAAAGGGTAGTGCCAAAATGCCAAGTGGCAATTTTGCAGTATATGTTATGGATAGCAGTACTAATTATCTGTTGGTTCAGTGAGAACCAACCAGTGTGGAACTAAGGAGTTGGTAGTTCCCTGGAAAATGCGTCTGTATTACTGCAAAGTACATTATCCTAGCTATGCCCTTTGGTAGGTATTAAAAATACAGGCTTAATTCTCTAATTACTCTGTGCTTGCCTTTGTATAGTTGACATCTGCATAATGTGTTTTTCATTGTAATTTCATGGTTTGTTTATTTATTTATTTTTTTAAATGTTGCAAACTAGAGGAGGAAGGAGGAGTAAAAGATAGCACCATGTATTACAGTATCACCAAGGTTGGAAGAGACCTCAAAGCTCATCAAGTCCAACCCATTACCACAGACCTCAAGACCAGACCATGGCACCAAGTGCCACGTCCAAACCTGCCTTGAACACCTCCAGGGACGCTGACTCCACCACCTCCCTGGGCAGCCCATTCCAGCAGTCAATGACTCTCTCAGGCCTCTCTCAGGCAACAACTTTCTCCTCACCTCCAGCCTAAACTTCCCCTGGTGCAGCTTGAGATTGTGTCCTCTTGTTCTGGTGTTGCTTGCCTGAGAGAAGAAAGCA
>VWZE01014659.1:64265-81718 GCA_013396675.1 Eubucco bourcierii | reverse complement strand
TTGGTTGGCTGCTTGATGTGTTGTTGGAAAATACATTGTGTTGCTAAATTCCAGACACGTTTTGCCTGCCTTCTTAAGAAAACATTACTCCTGGAATAATAAATGGTTGGGGTTATTTTAAGCAGTTTTTTTACATTTTCTAGATCTGCAAAAGAAAGAATGAGAAGAATAAAATAATGGTGAAGGCTGAGTTTCTTTTGTTTGAACAGGCAGGTCATCAGTAGGCCTGTTGGCAGAACTCCATTCGTTGTTATAAACCTACATGGATTTCCAGAAGTTGCAGATTTGTATAATAGGTTCTGAAGTGTTGCAGAAGCCTTAGTTTCTCATCTGGCACTGCCAGCATTGCTAATTACAGGATCATATTTGTGATGCTAAACTACCCCTCTGTAAATAAAGGGAAGACATTTATATTTTTAAGCCAGTGGACAGTGGCATTGACCAGTATGAACCAACGTGACAGAGAAGTAAGACTTTGGATGTGTTAGAAATATACTGAGCCCCATATCAAATATCAGTAGTTTGTTCCTCAGTTGAAATACAGTTGTGATATCCAGTTGGGAAGGGGATGATTTGTTACAGTGAGGGTGGTGAGACACTGGCACAGGTTGCCCTGGGAGGTTGTGGCTGCTCCCTCCCTGGAGGTGTTCAAGGCCAGGTTGGACGAGGCCTTGAGTAATCTGTTCTAGTGGGAGGTGTCCCTGCCTATGGCAGGGGATTGGAACTAGATGATCCTTGAGGTCCCTTCCAACCTTACCATTCTATGATTCTATGATGTCTCCCAGTGGAAAGCATGGAAGTCTTAAAGTTTGGATTCACTTTTTTTAATCTCTGATTTCCAAGTGATTATTTAGAAGGGAAAAGAATTATTCCTAAGGTACCCTTTTGTCCTCCCAGGTGCTTGATATGTTCTGAAATCTAGCACTGCATATGTAGTGGAAAGTATAGAAAGGGAACTGTGAAGTGTTGGTGGTTCCATAAGATTACATTATTTTCTGATCCAATTCCCCTCAAAGACATCTACCTACTCTCCTTTTCCTAGCAACTATTTTTTTTTCCCCTGCTATTAAATGAATGTTTAGGAGCACAGTTAAAACCTGTTGATTTTAACAGCATCTTATTAAGATGGTGGCCAGTACCATCCTGGGGTGTATAAAGGCTGTCTTAGTAGGTCAAGGAAGATTCTTCTCCCCCTCTACTCTGCCCTGATGAGGCCACATCTGGAGTATTGTGTCCAGTTCTGGACCACTCAGTTACAGTCTCACAGTATCACCAAGGTTAGAAGAGACCTCAAAGATCATCAAGTTCAACCTGATATCATAACCCTCAAGACCAGACCATGGCACCAAGTGCCATGTCCAAACCCACCTTGAACACCTCCAGGGACGCTGACTCCACCACCTCCCTGGGCAGCCCATTCCAGCAGTCAATGACTCTCTCAGGCAACAACTTTCTCCTCACCTCCAGCCTAAACTTCCCCTGGCACAGCTTGAGACTGTGTCCTCTTGTTCTGGTGCTGCTTCCTGAGAGAAGAAAGCAACCTCCTCCTGGCTACAACCACCCTTCAGATAGTTCAAGAAGAACAAAGACAATGTCCAGTGCAGAGCCACAAGGATGATTAAGGAGTGGAACATCTTCCTTATGAGGAAAGGCTGAGGGAGCTGGGGCTGTGCTGCTTGGAGAAGAGGAGACTGAGAGGTGACCTCATTCATGCTTTTAAATAGGTGAAGGGTGAGTGCCGAGAGCCTGGAGGCTCTGCTTAGTGATGCCCAATGACAGCACAAGGGGCAATGATGGAAGCTGAGGCATAGGAAGTTCCATGGAAATGTGAGGAGGATTTTTTTTTTCTCTGTGAGGGTGACAGAACCCTGGAACAGGCTACCCAGGGGGGTTGTGGAGTCTGGAGATAGTCAAGACCCACCAAGATGCGTTCCTGTGTGATCTGGTACAGGTGATCCTACTCTGATCTGGATGAGCTTTCAAGGTCCCTTTCAGCCCCTACCATTCTGTGATTATTTCAATAATTGAGTGACTGTGCTCCCCCTGTGTGGCCTGCAGTACATAGGTATAACACAGTACCAGCAGCTGTGCAAACAGTCTGCCTTCTCTATGTTTAGATACCTATCTGTGGCTGGGGAGCAACAGAGGAAGTCAAAACTCCAAGGATAAAATGAGGGCAGAGAATGTACAGTCGGTGCATTTCTTCCAAATCTTGCTAAGAAAAGCAGTTTGAAGACTTGTCCTTTTGTCCTGCTAACTTCACCAACCTGAACTTTCTCAGACAGATTATGTGCCCATAATCTCTTTCTTCCAGTGCTGTGAGATGGTGGCTCAGGACTTAAATCTTCCTCCTGCAGAATCTGGTGTGATTTATCCCTTGCAGAGGCACTGGTAGAAGGGTAAAATAGGGCAGTGGTGGTTCCTCAGGAAATATGTTGAGTTCTAATGTCTGTTTGTAAATGATCTCGTAAAATGTGCAGTGGGTACAGAAAACCATTTTTGGACTTAGATTAGGATATAGGGTAAAGTTATGCAGCTCATTCAGTAGATCATGGGGAATTTAGTAGAGGATGATCAAGATAATAGAAACTTGGAAAAAACTAAGTTTAGAATCTCATTACAGTGATAATGTACTTTTCCCAAAACAACTCTTTCTAGGAAAAAAACCTTTCCTGTTGTTTTCTCCCTAGGATGTATTTTGGCTTTTTGAGCCTAGTGGCCAGTCTGGAAAAACTACAAAGCTGAGCACAACTTTTGACAACCAAATGGGTTCTGGGCTGCATCAAGAGAAGCGTGGCCAGCAGGGCAAGGGAGGGGATTCTGCCTCTTTGCTCTTGTCAGACCCCATCTGGAGTCCTGTGTGCAGCTCTGGAGCCCCCAGCAAAGGAAGGACATGGAAGTGTTGGAGCGGGTCCAGGGGAGGCCACGAGGATGCTCAGAGGGCTGCAGCAGCTCTGCTGTGAGGACAGGCTGAGAGAGTTGGGGCTCTGCAGCCTGCAGAAGAGAAGGTTTCCAGGAGACCTGATAGTAGCCTTCCAGTATCTGAAGGGGACCTACAGGAAGGCTGAGGAGGGACTGTTGACAAGGGCTTGTAATGACAGGACAAGGGGCAATGGGTTTGAACTGGCAGAGGGGAGATTTAGACTGGATGTTAGGAGGAAGTTGTTTGCAGTGACGGTGGTGAGGCACTGGCACAGGTTGCCCAGGGAGGTTGTGGTTGCTCCCTCCCTGGAGGTGTTGAAGGCCAGGTTGGATGAGGCCTTGAGTGAGCTGTACTAGTGGGAGGTGTCCCTGCCTATGGCAGGGGTTTGGAACTGGGTGATCCTTGACATCCCTTCCAACCTTATCATTCTATGACTCTAAATGTACAGATGCATTTGAAAAGATGCCTCTTACTTCTTCCATGATTTTACTGCTTTCTGTAAACCAGTGACTGGAGAAATGCCTTAAAAATCATCCTCTGATCTTGAGAGTAAGGCACGAGCATCCTGGTGGGATTTCAGCCCTCTGATGTGGATGTTAAATAAGGTGTCAGCAGAGTATGCAGCCTTCCCTCTGGAGAGGATGTGTTATCAGTACCTGTCTGGTGATGAATGAACAGATTGTACAGATGTTGCAGCATCAGTCATCCCCTGGAGCTGTTTCAGTGTCCTTACATTTACCATTCTAGCCTTTTGAAGGTCGATACTGCTGTTCTCTTAATTCACAGCCCAGTTATTCCTAGGGGAAGTGCAGTATTCTCTTCTAATTTGCTTTAATTTGTTTACTTTGTTGCACTAGAAGAAATAAAATAATCAAAGCCTAGATAAATATCATAGCAGGCTGGTGAACTGCTTTGAGGACCCAATTTTCTTCCACAAATTGTAAGCTATTCAAATGACAGAATTCTGCTGTGTTCTATATTTTGTCTCTCTAGTTACAGATGCTATTCAAATCACTATCACCTTTGCAGCTAGACTACAGGTTTTTTACCAATGCCTTTGAACTTAACTGTTCTATAGAGTCATAGAATGGTAAGGTTGGAAGGGACCTCAAGGATCATCTAGTTCCAAACCCCTACCATAGGCAGGGACACCTCCCACTAGTACAGGTTGCTCAAGGACNCCTGTCCTCATAGGAGAGCTGCTGCAGCCCTCTCAACATCTTGGTGGTCTCCTCTGGACCCACTCCAACACTTCCATGTCCTTCCTGTGCTGGGAGCTCCAGAACTGTACACAGGACTACATATGGGGTTTGAGGAGAGCAGAGCAAAGGGGCAGAATCCCCTCCCTTGCCCTGCTGCCCACACTGCTCTTGCTGCAGCCCAGCACACAGTTGCTGTCTGGGCTGCACTCACACTGCATTCTTGAGCTTTTCATCAGCCCAGACCCCCAGGGCCTTTTCCTCAGGGCTGCTCTCAGCCATTCCCCACCCAACCTGGAGTTGTGCTTGGGATTGTGCCTACCCAGGTGCAGGACCTTACACTTGGCCTTGTTGAATGTCATGAGGTTGGCCTGGGCACACCTCTGCAGGCTGTCCAGGTCCCTCTGGATGCACCCATGCCCTCTAGCAAGTCGACTGTGCCACACAGCTTGGTGCCGTCTGCGTTACATTGTTTTTCATCTCCTCGTCTTCCCCCTCATGTCTGTGTTGCTCTTGTCCTTGTATGCTACCATGAAAACTGCAGTGTTAACACATAGCATAAGACATATATATATATATATATATATATGTAGTACATGATGCAGGCTTTCAGCAGATGAAGCACTCAGCAGCATCTTTACTCCCTGCAGTCTCGCTAGCCAAGGCTCCGTTTTGCTTCTTGTGTCCAAGCTGATATTCCCTCATCCCCTTGGTATTCATGTTTTAAAAACACAGAAGCTGATTTTAGAAACACCAAAGCCAGTGGGAACTGCAAGAGCACCGCACCTCTGGGAATGCAGCCCACATCCCTTTTGTTTTGAGTGTAGGATAGAGCCTAAATGCTGAAACCTTTTGTGTTTTGGAAACTAAGAAGGGGCCGAAGCGAATTTCTTCATACTTGGCAAAAACAGAATCGCTCTTGATGGAGACCAAGCATGGAAAGTTCTAGTTTGAGAGGATTATTTTTGTCAAACTCATGACAAGTCTGAACATAGAGTATTGTGCAGAAATCCTTCTCGTTTTACCGTCTACAGTGACAGTAAAATGCATTTATACAAAGGATAAAATACGAGAAGCTAGATTTATATTCACCAAACAATTACTAGTAAGCAAAAACCAAAACCAGATCAGCATAATGATGTTTTTGTCAAGCATAACAATTTTGGTTTGGCCCAAAAGCACAGATACAGATTTGGACCTTCTGTCAGAAGTTGCCAAACATTTGTTTTCATTTAGATCTGTGTATTTGTGCGTGTGCTTATTGACAAAGAGGGTTTGACTCCAAGAAGAAGAGAGGTATGATCCAAGTCCCAACACAAATCCTTCCTTTGACTTCCCTGGCAGTTGGATCTGCACCTTAGTGAGAAATGCTCAGAAGAAAGCCTCCAGAGTTAAATTATCAGTTCTTCATCCAGATCTCATTGAAATCAATTAAATCTTTCCATTAACTTCACTCATTCTTGGATCTGACTTTAAAAGATGGATTTTGTGTGATGGGACATATGGAGACTATTCTCTTAAGTATGTTTTGAACAGACAGGGGCATGAGCATTTAAGGACAGAAGGCTGAACACCAGCATTAACTGGACACAAGACATCAGAGGTTAGAAAATGAAGAGTTGGTTGCTTTTAAAAGCACATGATTGTTGAAATAAATCAGAAACCTTCATTCTCTTTAGACGGCTTTTAGGGTTTAAAGAGGACTGAACTGTGGCTGCCTTTTTGTTGGTTCTGGTTCAGAAAAGCAGAACCATTCAGACAGCAGTTAAGCAATGCAACTTAAGTGTAACTCCTTTCTTGAGGAGGGGTGGAATTAAACACATGCTTTAGTGATTTCCTGACCTGGGGCTTTTATTTTCCTTCTGTGAATATTAGTGAAAGTACCTTTTTGTTCCTAAGAAAACTCATGAAAAGCACATTTGGAGCCCCTGGCTCAGGTTTTCTTAATCTAATCAAGAAGGAGAAAATCAGATGATGTATATTAGATAACCAGTTGCACAATTTGTAGGTGACCATTAAATAATTTCAGATAGTAAAAAGTGTAAGGCCTTGCAGCATGCTCTCAGATAATTCATAAACAGAGAGCTGCTCTCCAGCCTTGGATACCCTCTTAGTGAGGAACACTGCAAGATAGGGAATCATTTCTGCTAGCAAATAGAAACACCTGAAAGAACCTTCAGATGGACTGTTTTCTCATAAAGCAAACCAAGAACATGATTTCTTCCAAATGTGGAAAAAGCTTCCATTGTCTGCATTGCTCAGAGGTTTTCTGGTTGAGAAGAAATAAAGCCAGGCTAAACAGGCTTGCAGAAAGTTGTCCTGGGAGTGCACCTGTGAAAATTACAGCAAAGCTAACAACCCTCAGAGATACCTGCAGGGTTACCTTTTGGGCAGTGTTGCCATACAGAATCATAGAATGGTAAGGTTGGAAGGGACCTCAAGGATCATCTAGTTCCAACCCCTGCCATAGGCAGGGACACCTCCCACTAGTACAGGTCACTCAAGGCCTCCTCCAACCTGGCCTTCAACACCTCCAGGGAGGGAGAAACCACAACTTCCCTGGGCAACCTGTGCCAGTGTCTCACCACCCTCACTGGAAAGAACTTCCTCCTAACATCCAGTCTAAATCTCCCCTCTGCCAGTTCAAACCCATTGCCCCTTGTCCTGGCATTGCAAGACCTTGTCAATAGTCCCTCTCAGCCTCCCTGTAGGCACCTTCACATACTGGAAGGCTACTGTAAGGTCTCCTGGAAACCTTATCTTCTCCAGGCTGCAGAGCCCCAACTCTCTCAGCCTGTCCTCATAGGAGAGCTGCTGCAACCCTCTGAGCATCCTTGTGGCCTCCTCTGGACCCGCTCCAACAGTTCCATGTCCTTCCTGTGCTGAGGGCTCCAGAACTGCACACAGGACTCCAGGTGGAGTCTGAGGAGAGCAGAGTAAAGTGACAGAATCCCCTCCCGTTCCCTGCTGGCCACACTGCTCTTGCTGCAGCCCAGGACTCGGTTGCTGTCTGGGCTGCATGCACACTGCATAAATATATATTTATGCAAGCTCAAATGAATGCAGCATTTGTGTGGAGGAGGGGAAAAAAAAAGTGCATATTTGTGAGATGCCTGTGAGAACACATGGGAAAGCAGTTCTCTGTGGTTTATATCTTTATGTACATATTCCATATGTTTGACTTAGACAAACATTTAAGCAAAGATTTCTGGGTCAAATGCCCTCCTTTATTGTTTGTAAACTCCGTTATCTAATCTGCTTGTGTCTTTTTATCGTATGGTGTGAGTTAAACTTTTCTGTTGCTCAGACTTGAAATTTATAGGGAGTTTTCAGCTCAGTAGTTAAATTTGAGCTTTGGTCAAGACAAGGGACATAATGCAGCAGAGATGGTATAGAAAAGTACTTCAGGCCCCAGAACTCAGGGCCATGAGATTACTCATTTTTCATTATTCTAAAGGCAGTTCTTAGCTCAATTTGCTTCAGTCTGCTGCAGCTGATGCCAACCTGGCATCTAGAATCTATAAATCCCCTGTAAAAGGAGTAATGCCAGGAATTGTGAACTGGCTCAAGCACCTCTGTGCCTCTATCACAGAAGTCCTCTCATTATTGTTACAGAAAATCCTGCTGCAGGCTGACACAGCTGCCTGCTACCCACATCCCTATTCCAGTGCAGAATGGTGTGAGATGGCAGCTCCTCATTAGCGGTCTCTGCCTTGGCACCTCTCATCTGAAGTTTGTCAGAAGTCTTCATCCAGCCAAGCAGGGGAAACGGTGCAAAAGTTGTTGTGACAATAGGTAGAAGAGAGTGAGGACAAAGAAACCTAAAGATATTCTTTTCCTTTTTAATTTTGCTTCCTTTAAGAATCCTGTTAGCAAAATAACTGACCTGTTCTAGTCTCCTCCTGTCTGCACGTGAGCAGAGGAAAAACACTTTCTTTATTCCTTGTTCAGCAGAAATCAGTTCATCCAATGTTTTGGAAAGAGGATCTTGTAGTTCCTCCTTTCACAGCAAGGCACTCTTGAGTGTGCTTGACAGTTTCTACAGACTCCTACAGTGAGATGGTAACTACTGGGAGCAGCTGTGGTTATTGTAGTGAGTATGTTTATTGAAGAGCTTGGCTGATTCAAAGCTCGTGGTACACAGGATCTGCTGAACAGCATCCTGTAGTTTTTCTTCTACTCAGTCCTCTCAGGGCTTGCAACTTGCCTATTGCAGCTTCAGGGGATGTTCAGCTGGAATTTCTCTCAAGTCCTCTGTCAAATCAGAAAGACAAACTTTCCAATTAATCTGTCAAGGGAAAGGGTTGGTTTTGTTTTTTTTTTTTTTAAGGTTTAGATCCAACCACTAGAAATGAGCAAGCATTGGGACATAGCAGGCTTCAGGTTCCTGGTCTTGGGCTATTCTTTTCAGCTCCCACTAGTACAGGTTGCTCAAAGCCGCATCCAACCTGGCCTTGAACACCTCCAGGGAGGGAGCAACCACAACCTCCCTGGGCAACCTGTGCCAGTGTCTCACCACCCTCACTGCAAACAACTTCCTCCTGACATCCAGTTTCAATCTCCCCTCTGCCAGTTCAAACCCATTACCCCTTGTCCTGTCATTGCAAGACCTTGTCAATAGTCCCTCCCCAACCTTCCTGTAGGCATCTTCAGATACTGGAAGGCTACTCTAAGGTCTCCTTGAAGCCTTTTATTCTCCAGACTGCAGAACCCCAACTCTCTGTCTGTCCTCATAGGAGAGCTACTCCATTCCTCTGATCATCTTTGTGGCCCTCCTCTGGACCTGCTCCAACATATTGCAAGAAGGAAAAAGTGACCCATAATGGACTGAAATCATCTATAAAGTAGAGGCCCAGATGTTTAAAGGTGTCTGACAGGTAAATCTCATGGATGTCATTTAAAGCCACGCTTGTCCTTATTTAAACACCAAACTGGAGACATGGATGAAAGTTCTGCAATTCATTTGACATTCTTTGGTATTGCTTTTGAATTTCTCTGTCTTCTGCAAGTGGGAATTCTTTCAAGTAGGTCCATGCATATTTAAATTTGTAGTGCTTAATCCTTATGAATATATCTACTGTAAACATGTGGATTTTTTTTTCCTACTGCTTGTATGTGCTGGTGCTGATTTAAAATCTAAGATTCCACCAGACCCTTATGATCTGTGCAATGTTCATGAAACCACTCCCTAACAAAAGGTCAGCCAATAAATTCTGTGAGCTTTAATGGGGAAAAGTGTTAATGTTCAACAACTGGAAAATCATCTTTACTTTAGGAAGCAAATACTGTCAAATAGAGTTGAGAAAGTAGAAAATGCAGAATACAATAACCAAGATTCCCAAGCATTTCTGAAATCCTAAGTCCTTGTGCAGGTGTAAGTACACATAACTGTTATTGAGACCGACTTGAATAGCAGTGTGGATGTGGTGTTGAAAGCAGGAGAGATCAATAGCAAGTCATGGTCCCATTATGGAAGCAATATATTTTGCTTAATGTTCAAGCACATCTGTCAACCCAAAGACCAACAGCTAATTTCAGTCATTAGGCAGAAGCTAGCAAGCTTGATAATAGCAGCACTAGTTTGCTTCCCAGGATAATTATTAAACTGAGCTAAGCCTTTCTTGGATTTGATGGTCTGCTGAAGGTATAAACACATAAGGCTTTCTGCAAATCATCAGTGAAGCCTTATCCAGCTTCTGCAGTACTCAGCCACCAACGTTGCCAGGAACACTCACATCAAACTATTTACAGTAACTGTGAGAACGTCACCACTGAGAGACTGCATGGGTGGCTCTCTCTGCTCGTGCCCCTCTGCAGTGCTTCCACAGAGCTGAGCTCCATCCAATTCAATCAACAGCACTAGGCATTCTTCTAAAACTACACCTTCATTAGTTGCAGCTTTCCACAGCGTTTTCCATAATGGACTTTGGTCCTGAAAGTTGCTATTAGTTTTAATCCTTTTGGATTGGTAAGATGTGCTTGTGCTTTTGAACGGTCACAGAATGGCAGGGGCTGGAAGGAACCTTGAAAGCTCATCCTTTCCAACTCCCCTGCCAGAGCAGGATCACTTAGACCAGGTCACCCAGGAACACATCCAGGCAGGTCTTGAATATCTCCAGAGAGAGAGACTCCACAACCCCCCTGGGCAGCGTGTTCCAGGGTTCTGTCACCCTCACAGGGAAGAAATTCCTTCTCGTGTTTACGTGAAACTTCCTTTCTCTCTGAGGTCATTCCTGATGGCATTGCACATGTCTTTCATGTATGGTGTGGTAGTGTGGGACTTACCCAACCTCCCAACACAAAGAAATCACCCAGACTAGACTCAGCCAACTAGAAGCTAAGGACTGAAGCTCTATTTACATCTTAGCACAATGTACAAGCAGAGATATACACAACAGACAGGAATAGTTACAGAGATAGACAAGTTAAAGGTAGTACACAAACACAATCCCCCTCCCAGAAATCAGAGACCCCAGGAGGGGCTCCCAACCACCCTGCCATCTTCTTCCCACCCCTCTACCTTACCCCAGGATCTGCCTTACATGCAAGGTGAGTTCAGAGGATCTGCCAGGGAGGTTAGAAGGAAAATGGTTAGTTAGGTTAGCAGAGAGGCTAGCAGGCAAAAACTGCGGCTAGAGAGAGACTCTCTGAGTGCTATCTATGTTTGTGTTCTTGTACACCTCAGCAAGCTCGTGAGTGAAGTAGACATCCCCACTGTTTTCTTTTCACAGCCTAGAATCTATTTATTTTCATAAAAATATTCAAATTAGCCTCAAACCAGCACAAGGAAATAAAGGGTTAAGTTGGATTAGAGTTAAGGCAGAAGCAACCACACAGCCAGCCAGAGCAAAGCAGCAGAACTGAGCAGTGTGTGAACAGTGAGTGTCAGCTGTATTTTGGCTAGTTGCATTTCTCAGCTGAAGAATGAGTGGTATAGGTTACTGTTGGTTTTGTTGGGTTTCTCTTTTTTTTCTTTCTCCTCACAGGTAAGGATTTAATTTCTTTCAGTAAAATATTCCATATTTTACTGAATATAGTATATGTTCAGTACCTATAGCCATGTTGCCTCCCAAACATGTTTTGGTGGGTGAGGAGTGTAGTGGAAAGGAGTAATTAATTACTGTGAGATGATATTTTAAAAATATTAATAGAATTTATTATTATTAAATATTCAGAACTGGAGGCTCCCCGATCACCAAAATGATAATAGTTACAGGTTCTTGCATCATTATGGAAACTATATACAGGTTATAATAGGATCTAAAAAGAACTATTAAATATAGTCTGGGCTGCATGTGCACACTGCAGGCTCATGTTGAGCTTTTCATCACCCCAGACTCCAAGCTCCTTTTCCTCAGGGCTGCTCTCAGCCATTCACCACCCAACCTGTGTTTGTGCTTGGGATTGTGCCTACCCAGGTGCAGGACCTTACACTTGGCCTTGTTGAATGTCATGAGGTTGGCCTGGGCACAGCTCTGCAGCCTGTCCAGGTCCCTCTGGATGGCAGAGAGATCTAAAAATAACTCTTAAATATATCTATTAATTGAACTCGACTAAAGTGGCAGAGAAAGCTTTGCGGTCAGTGTACGGCTTGCGGTCAGTACTCCGCTTGCTCACTGGATGGACTCAAGGAGCAACTTTCTGCTTATGGCAGAAGGCAATTAATGATTATTGGAGGCTTTTAGTATTTACTCACAAAAATATTATCTGACAGTACCCAAAGCTCGTGGCAGGGTTGCTGTTGGTAACTGTCAGAGGCTTTAGAGTTTCCCCAGGCTTCTGGGCGCTGGAGAAAGGAGACAGACGATCTGTGACCTGTTCCTGGCTCTCTGGATGTTTTGTGTTCTGCCTGCACAGCCTGTGTGACACCGTGCCCAGACTGCACACCACAAGACATCTGCCTGCACCTGAAAGCTTTCTGCCCAGGGGGAAACCCTGGAGGGAACACAAATCATCCAGAGGATACGGAGGTCACATTGATGCTTGCAGTCATTGTCCTCAAACATACTAATAGTGCTTCAAAATGTGTGAAGGACACATAGGCAAACTGCAGAGCTACTCTGGGACTAAGGAGAAGTGTACTGAGAAAGCCAAGCTTGCTTTCTCAGGTTGCTCTACAGTGTGAGATCACTGGCAATAAGGGAATTTTGGAAAGATCACTGGTTATGGTCATTAATAGACTGAGTTTTGCCTTCATAAATGAAAGATATAGTTTCTGAGGGCAGAAGGAAGGAGTGGGGAAAAGCTATGTTTTTGAAACTGTCTCTGATATTCCTAACCTTACTTTGACGGGACCTGAGGGGCTTTTTGGTCTGGCAAAGAGAAGACTTTAGAGGGGATCTAATCAATGTTTATAAATAGCTGAGGGCTGGGGGTCAAGAGGGAGGGGATAAACTCTTCTCAGTTGTGCCCTGGGATAGGATAAGGGGCAGTGGTTATGAACTACAGTGCAGGAAGCTCCACCTCAACATGAGGAAAAACTTCTTGACTGCAAGGGTGACAGAGCACTGGCACAGGCTGCCCAGAGATTGTGGAGCCTCCTTCTCTGGAGGCTTTCCAGTCCTGTCTGGATGTGTTGCTGTGTGACTTGCGCTAGATTCTGTGGTCCTGCTGTGGCAGGAGAGTTGGACGCAATGATCTGTGGAGGTTCCTTCCAACTCCTAACATCCTGTGCTGCTGTGATGAAAGTCTGTTTAATATAGTTCCACTTGCAGAAAGAAGCATGGCATATGCTAGAGGTGGCTATGAGGAGATGAAGATGCTGGCAAGCCAGCTGCTGATTCCTGAGCAATACCGTTGGCAGTGACATGTGAAAATGCAATTTTCTTTTATTGTGATATAACACAATATAGGCAGAGAGTTGAAGAAAAGCCACTCTCCCTAACAATGAAGACATGGATCTTGACCCCTGTTTCACCTCAGTGCTCTCAGACCCTGATTTTGTTTCATGAAGATTTGGGTTTGGTGTTTGTTTTGTTTTGTTTTGTTTTTCCACAGAAGGTGATAACTCTGTGAGATAGAAATAGCACAAACCACTAGCAGGGGGAGATATGTGTGTAATGGCCTCTCTTGCATTGTGGTCTGGTACTGATGGTTCCATTGGAAGTTTTTATTGGAAAAGCTGTGCAGGAGAAATAAAAATTCTAGCAAACAATTTGCCTAATGCTTTAACTGTAAAGCCTAAAGAGAACAAGTCCCTGACTGGTAGAAATGTTTCTGGAATGTCACAAAGTCTGTTTTATTTGTAATATTAGGGTCTAGAAAGACCAAATCATCAAGTCTAGTGCTTACCACCCACCACTCCAGCAAAACAGAATTTTAGTCTAGGATGGATTTTTTTTTTTTTTTTTTTTAATAGGAGGTTTATAATCCATATCAAAATAAAGATTTATAAAGGAAGTGCTGACACATTTAGAACAGGATCCAATAAAAACATTGTATGAATTCTGGAGTAGAGAAAGCTGCATAAGGTCACAACCTTTGTTCTCACCCCGTACTGACACCCCCCCCAAAAAAAAAAAAATTCTTTTTTGGGATGTACCAAAACCCAACAAAAGAGAAAATAAAATGAATATGGCCTCTAATGACAGCAATGCAAATGTGTCCCTCCATGTGTTTTGCAACCTTTGCTTGTAAGTGACATGAGATTCCATGCTGGAGAATAAGAAACAATTTCCTGACACAGAAGGTTAGAGAGAGAAATAAGATTTTATGGGTTAGATTTGAGTGAGTGGCAGATGGAGGGAGAAAACCAGGTTTATTTAATGTTATTTCCACTTTAAAAAAAATTTAAAAGGGGGGGGGAGGTAGTGTGCAGAGATTGGGTTGTGATTTTTCAAGCAAACACAATCTGTATGTAGCAACAGTGCTGTGTGGCAGGAAATTATCTGAAATAATGAACTGGTCAAGTACACTAAAACTGATACTCTTCTCATCAGCATCCAAAATATGAAACCTGCCAAAAAATTCTAATTGCAGTGTACTCTGGCCAAATTATTTTACTACTTGCCAAGAAGGGCTTTGGAATATTTGGCTGAGTCTTCTACCAGGAGAAAATGAAACAAAAGAGAATGAAGTGAAATAGAATAAAGAAGTACCCCCTCCTCCTTGCAAAATAGGAGGTTTGGGAGGTTAGTCCTTTCAAGAGGAGCTGATGACTCAGTCACTCATACTAAGTACCTAATCAGAAGTAATTTGTCAGAGATAAACAATGGACTCAAGCTAAAACCCCTTCCAAATGTAAAGGTGTTTCTTGTTAGAGCAGCTGCTTCCATACTGTGATGTTCACAAAGCCTGTTGATATTAAACATCAAATAAAGCATCTTTCTATTCATTTACCTTAATGCACAGCTATGATCCAACAAGTGATGTACAGAAATGTCACTAATCCAATGCTAAGTCAAACTATTGTGAAGAACTTTAAATGTAGTTCCAGAAACTTACTTCACAGCCCCAGAAAACAAGGACCATAGACCTTGTTTGATTGTAAGGACAGTCAATTAAATTGATTTCCTGTTCCTGTTTCTTGTGCACACACAGGCAAGGTACAAAGTATTGTCTTGTCTTCATCTACTTATTTGTGTGAGGACAGTAGGACAAATTGCATGCTGAGGAGATGTCTGAAAAGCATTGTGAGATTTCTGTGAAGGTTTACAAAGTGTAACCTGAGCAGAAAGATGCTAAACCACAGCTAATGAAGAAGAGACCACACCCTATGAAGAGAGGCTGAGGGAGCTGGGATTGGTTAGCCTGGAGAACAGGAGGCTCAGGGGGGGCCTTCTTGCTGTCTATAACTACCTGAAGGGTGTTTGTAGCCAGGAGGAGGTTGCTTTCTTCTCTCAGGCAAGCAATACCAGAACAAGAGGACACAGTCTCAAGCTGTGCCAGGGGAAGTTTAGGCTGGAGGTGAGGAGAAAATTGTTGCCTGAGAGAGTCATTGACTGCTGGAATGGGCTGCCCAGGGAGGTGGTGGAGTCAGCGTCCCTGGAGGTGTTCAAGGCAGGTTTGGAGGCGGCACTTGGTGCCATGGTCTGGTCTTGAGGGCTGTGGTAATGGCTTGGACTTGATGATCTTTGAGGTCTTTTTCAGCCTTGGTGATACTGTGATACTAATAGTTCTTTCCAACTGCATTCAAGGATCTGTTTGATGTAATTGTTCTTTAGAATATAATGAAGTACTCTCAAAATAACGTCCAGGCTTTCATACCTACCAAGCCCTTGATGCTGTATTCATGAGCTATCATGGAATCCTAGAATGGTAAGGTTGGAAGGGATGTCCAACCTTAGATGTAGATGGAGGAATTTCCAGTTCTCCTTCAATTAACCAAAACATAAACCCCAAACAAAAAACCTCAACTCATTGTTGCCTTTGGTTTTACACACACTAATACCTACAGGGAGACAATTACTTGAATAGAATTTTAATTTTTCTCTTTCTTTTTTATTTCTCATTAACCTACATAAGTCAAGGTGAAAGTGTAGTCTTCTGCTGTAGTACTGGAGCCAACGCACATCACTTGTGAGGAAGCTTGAAAGGAAATGGTGTAGGAATCACTTCAAGGTAAGATTTCTCAGAGTTTTCCATCATGTGATCATAACTTTGCAGAGTATTACATAGCTGATCAGTGTATTCCTTTCGTTACTTTGATGATCTCTTGTTTCCATTTGCATTTGCACAGCAGGCTTGTTGGTGAAACCAGACCAGTTGGTGCATGGAAAAAGTGTATTGTAGAGAAGGAACAATACCAGTTTTCTATTCATCTGTTGGTTTAGTTGTTGGTAGTGGGGGTTTGTTTCTTTTTTTGTTTGGTTGGTTTTGTCACTTGTGTTTTTATTTTTAATGGGAGGGCCATAACAATGGTTACCCAGGGAGGTGGTGGAGTCACTGTCCCTGGAGGTGTTCAAGCAAAGCCTGGATGGGCACTTAGCGCCATGGTCTGGTTGATTGGATAGGGTTGGGTGATAGGGTGGACTGGGTGAGCTTGGAGATCTCTTCCAACCTGGTTCATGCTATGATTCTCTGTTGTCTTTGCAAACCACTGGAAAAGGTTCTGTGAGTCACTGAGGCTGCTGGTCTTCATATCACAATATGTTTTCCAAGGAACAGGCACAGGGAGCGTCTCACTGTAAGTTTTACTTAGAATCATAGAGTCATAGAACGGTAAGGTTGGAAGGGACCTCGAGGATCATCTAGTTTCAACCCCCTGCCATAGGCAGGGACACCTCCCACTAGTACAGCTCACTCAAGGCCTCCTCCAACCTGGCCTTGAACACCTCCAGGGAGGGAGCAGCCACAACCTCCCTGGGCAACCTGTGCCAGTGTCTCACCACCCTCACTGCAAACAACTTCCTCCTAACATCCAGTCTAAATCTCCCCTCTGCCAGTTCAAACCCACTGCCCCTTGTCCTGGCATTGCAAAGCCTTGTCAATAGTCCCTCCCCACCCTTCCTGTAGCCCCCTTCAGATACTGGAAGGCTACTCCAAGGTCTCCTGGAAGCCTCCTCTTCTCCAGGTTGCAGAGCCCCAACTCTCTCAGCTTGTCCTCATTGCAGAGCTGCTGCAGCCCTCTGATCATCTTCGTGGCCTCCTCTGGATCCACTCCAACAAGTCCATGTCCTAACTGTGCTGGTGGCTCCAGAACTGCACAGAGGACTCCAGATGGGGTCTGAGGAGAGCAGAGCAAAGGGGCAGAATCCCCTCCCTTGCCCTGCTGCCCACACTGCTCTTGCTGCAGCCCAGCACACAGTTGCTGTCTGGGCTGCACTCACACTGCAGGCTCATGTTGAGCTTTTCATCAACCCAGACTCCAAGGTCCTTTTCCTCAGGGCTGCTCCCAACCATTCCCCACCCAGCCTATATTTGTACTTGGGATTGTGCACAGATTCCTCTGTCCATGTCACTGACAAAGATATTAAGCAGCACTGGTGCCGACACTGACCCCTGAGGGACACCACTTGGCACTGGTCTCCAGGTGGACATTGTGCCCTTGATCACCACTCTCTGTGTGCCACCATCCAACCAATCCTTTATCCAACAGTGCTCCAACCATGAAGTCCATGTTTTTCCAGTTGGATGACCAGGATGTCATGTGGGACAGAGTCAAATGCCGTACTTCAGCTCAGGAGTGCTCTTCTGATGAGAATCTCCCAATTGTCCCCGTTTACCTTGCTTTGATGTATATTGGCAGATGATCTTGGAGCAGATGAAATGGATTCCTGTGAGATGAAACTAAGCTGTAAGATATGATCCAACATTGCAGCTAATGCATTCCAGCTGCTACAGGGCTTTCAGGTAATGAGACCTGACTGATGCAAAGGTTAACAAATAAGCAA
>VWZE01014659.1:24341-41126 GCA_013396675.1 Eubucco bourcierii | reverse complement strand
TACTAGTGGGAGGTGTCCCTGCCTATGGCAGGGAGTTGGAACTAGATGATCCTTGAGGTCCCTTCCAACCTTACCATTCTGTGATCCTATAAGTTAATTATTTATTTGATTGCCTGTAAATATCCACTCAGAATTAAAGCAGAATCCTTATGCTATAACAACATCAAGCTCTTCTTTTCCTACAACTTCTATTTGACCATTGCTAATGACTTTGAACGTTTTCATTAGGCCCACATGACCTGCAGAAAAGTTAGCTAAATACTGCTAATCTATCAGTGTGGGATTCTGCCCCAGTCTGTCAGATATCTCTGACAGAAGAAAGGATAAGACCAGACATCTTGACTTGGAACCAAAAGCAGCTGATGTCTTTTCACACGAGTGGGACAAACATTTCTATTCATCAGTGGCACTGCAGTCATCCATATGCATGTGCACGTCTATGGGATTACAGGCTCCAGATCTCATATGGGGAGTGTTGGTGTGGAGCTGGCAGCAGTCAGCTTTCACTCTCCAGTTTTCTGTGGAACAGCTTCATAGAATAGAATAGAATGGTAAGGCTGGAAGGGACCTCAAGGATCACCCAGTTCCAACCTGCAGGGACACTTCCCACTAGTACAGCTCACTCAAGGCCTCCTCCAACCTGGCCTTCAACACCTCCAGGGAGGGAGCAGCCACAACCTCCCTGGGCAACCTGTGCCAGTGTCTCACCACCCTCACTGCAAACAACTTCCTCCTAACATCCAGTCTAAATCTCCCCTCTGACAGTTCAAACCCATTGTCCCTTGTCCTGGCATTGCAAGACCTTGTCAATAGTCCCTCCCCAGCCTTCCTGTAGCCCCCTTCAGATACTGGAAGGTTACTCTGAGGTCTCCTGGAAACCTTCTCTTCTCCAGGCTGCAGAGCCCCAACTCTTGTAGTCTGTCCTCACAGCAGAGCTGCTGCAGCCCTCTGATCATCTTTGTGGCCCTTCTCTAGATCCGCTCCAACACTTCCATGTCCTTCCTGTGCCTGGGGCTCCAGAACTGCACACAGGACTCCAGATGGGGTCTGAGGAGAGCAGAGTAAAGGGGCAGAATCCCGTCCCTTGCCCTGCTGCCCACACTGCTCTTACTGCAGCCCAGCACACAGTTGCTGTCTGGGCTGCACTCACACTGCAGCCTCATGTTGAGCTTTTCATCACCCCAGACCCCCAGGTCCTATTCCTCAGAGCTGCTCTCAGCCATTCCCCACCCAACCTGGAGTTGTGCTTGGGATTGTGCCTACCCAGGTGCAGGACCTTACACTTGGCCTTGTTGAATGTCATGAGGTTGGCCTGGGCACAGCTCTCCAGCCTGTCCAGGTCCCTCTGGATGGATCCCTGCCCTCTAGCAAGTCGACTGTGCCACACAGCTTGGTGTCAGAGAACAAAAGTCAGCTAATTTTTGTTTTCCTGATGACAGAGCTGTTAATTTCGTTCTCATTCTGACTCATCTTCTTTCTGAAGCACGAGCATATTGATTGAGTGACAAAGGGTAAAATGTAACCAATCACTGCTTATATTTTAAGACCTATATTGGCTTGATAAATATGCCCATATGTACGACTTCCCTGTCAGTTCAGCTGGAGGAGATGTGCAGACCTCTCTGTGTGAAAAAGGTGTCAAACGGGCCTTTATAAAATGTGCTTTAGGCAGACAGGAACTGCTACTTCTGGTCCTGCACCATCAATGTTGATTGGGGTTTTGCCCCCAACCCTCCAATAGGCAGTGAGAATAATATTGCTCAGTGCTGAATTCTTAAAGAGAAATCAGAGTCCATATTCCAGAGCCACTGCTGACATCACTTATTGGATTCAAAAGGAGGCAGTGATTTCTGCTCGTGATGCTTTTTTTTTTCTCCTTATTTTTATCCCTTTGCATTTCCTGATGAGATTATTGCTGCTGTAATTTTATCCTCTAATTGGTAGATAGAGTAAAATACAAGTTGTCATCACTGAGAAAATGACTGTGTTTGAAAGCCCCTCTGTTGAGCCACAGCTGAAAATTTGGCACTTAAGAGCGCAATAGAAAAATGTGACTCGTTTAGACCATTCAGAAAGTAAAAAGTTCAATCAGCAGTAATTTTTTAATGTGCTGCACATTAGCATCAACTCTAACTTGCTGCTTTTCAGCTACATCCAGGACATTCTGTTGTTAGTTGTTAATAACCTGAAGACATGGTTACAGCAACACAGATTGCATCGTGTTGGAAGGGACTCTCAAAGGTCACCTTGTTGGATCTCTCAACTGGGACACCTCCAACTAGATCAGGCTGCCCAGGACCATATCAAATCTGATCTTGACTGTTTCCAGGGATGGGACCTCAACCACATTCCTGGACAACCCATTCCAGTATTTTACTACTCATTGCAAATAACCTCTTCCTTAGGTCCAACATAAATCCACTCTGTTCCCAGTTTCAAACCATTACCCCTCATTCTGTTGCTACAAGTCCCTCCTCAGCTTTCCCGTAGGTCACCTTCAGATACTCAGAGGTAATTTCAAGATCTCCCTAGAGCCTTCTCTTCTCCAGGCTGAACAGCCCATCTGTTACAGGAACAAAGATAACTAAAAACATAATGGGCTTCTATCTGTGGCTTGCCTTGGAAAAGGCAGGAGGTGCAGTCCATAAACCACAATCAAGGAAAATTTACTGAAGTGGAGTTTTGTTAGTGCGAATTATTGATAGTCAGGAAGAATAGGAACCAGAGAGAAGGCAACAGGATGGATGTATCTTGCTGAGGGTAAAGTCAGACTTCACCAAAAGATAGTGAAGTGCACACAGTTCACAGTTGCAGTGTGTGCACACTCCAGACAACCAATCGAGTGCTGGACTGCAGCAAGAGCAGTGTGGGCAGCAGAGCAAGGGAGGGGATTCTGCCCCTTTGCTCTGCTCTCTTCAGACCCCACTTGGAATCCTGTGTACAGTTCTGGAGCCCCCAGCACAAGAAGGGCATGGAACTGTTGGAGCAGGTCGAGAGGAGGTCACAAAGATGCTCAGAGGGCTGCAGCAGCTCTGCTGTGAGGACAGACTGAGAGAGTTGGGGCTCTGCAGCCTGCAGAAGAGAAGGCTTCCAGGAGACCTTGGAGTGACCTTCCAGGATCTGAAGGGTGCCTACAGGAAGGCTGGGGAGGGACTGTTGACAAGGTCTTGCAATGCCAGGACAAGGGGCAATGGGTTTGAACTGGTAGAGGGGAGATTGAAACTGGATGTTAGGAGGAAGTTCTTTGCAGTGAGGGTGGTGAGACACTGGCACAGGTTGGCCAGGGAGGTTGTGGCTGCTCCCTCCCTGGAGATGTTGAAGGCCAGGTTGGAGGAGGCCTTGAGTGATCTGTACTAGTGGGAGGTGTCCCTGCCTATGGCAGGGGGTTGGAACTGGATGATCCTTGAGATCACTTCCGACCTTACCATTCTATGATAGTGTACTGGTTTGAGGCTAATTGGAATATTTTAATGAGAGAAATCAGGTCATCGGTTGTAAACGAATAATAATGATGAAGTCTATGTTGTTCACTGATTTGCTAAAAGAGATAAAAAGCCAACATGTAAATAATTTGTCTATCTGTACTCTGAGATGCTTCTTCCTTTCACTTCTGCTTTGCTCTGCTCTAATAGCAGATAGCAAATAAGCTCTGCTGATTGTCTGGGAGAGAGGGTGGCTTTGAGTCCCTCCTGGGCAGTTTCCTTGTCCAGGAGGGAGTTTGGATTTCTGAATGATTTCTAATTTATATCTGATTGTAAACACCTGTAAATATATTGTGTATATATGTTTGTAAATTTAGCTTTGCTGCAAACAGAGCTTAAGCTTCCGAACCACCTGAGCTGCTCTGGTAAATTTCAATTGTGTGTGTGTGTGTGTGTAAGTTCCTAACCCACTACAGTTAGTTCAATTTCTGTCTGCCCTTGAAATTTGTCATCAGTATTCTCCCTTACCCAGTGAGAATCTCTGTTACTGACAATGGAATTATTACTGTCACCACAGCTCTGGGTGATGCAGTGCAACTTGCAGCGCTGCTTGTGCAGCGAAGTTATGCAAAACTAACTGCCCCTTCCGCATGTCATTGCTGCATTTGGAGCCTGATTCCTGAACTCTGCCATTAAACACTGCTGAATATCTTCCCCCCATACATGATTTTCTCTCTTGCCTGCTTTTATTTCCTGTGAAGATTTGGACCTCTGTTCTTTGCATCTCCTGCCACAACTCAAAATCCTGCGTCTTGGTTCTTTCAACCTGCCACGTCCAATAATCACGCACAGAAAATGCTTATGCAAGCCAGTTGGCTTAGGTTTCTGTCTTAAGGGAAGAGTGCATCTGTTTTTTGGATTGAATCGTGCTTATAAAGGCATGCTCATTCAGTTGACAGGGAGGAAAA
This sequence comes from Eubucco bourcierii, assembly GCA_013396675.1. Lineage (NCBI taxonomy): Eukaryota > Metazoa > Chordata > Aves > Piciformes > Ramphastidae > Eubucco > Eubucco bourcierii. Next base: position 36,736 of record VWZE01014659.1, on the reverse strand, counting down.
AAAAATGCATAATTTAAAGCTTTCATTTGCTCTTGTGCTAAAAGATTTCAGAGCCTTAATTCACCCTCGTTTCATCCTTCTAGAGCAATACAAAATTAGAGTTCATTATGGTGATCCAGTCTTTCCTTTTGTCTTGACTGCAGACACGGTAAGCTCTTTGCCAGAGATGTCGACTTTCCTGAACAAGCCTTTCATGGCTTGCAAGCTATCTGTTGTTTTCCCAGTAGGCTAATTAGGGTGGATTAGTGCCCATCAGATATACCCTAGGGATGAGCCAAAAGCTGAAGGGGAAGATGAGTTGCCATGCCAAATACTTCCACCTTTGCAAGCACTGCTGCTTTGACCCTCAAGGTGAGACGCCTGAGGAGAGCAGGATGCAATTGCAAAGGTAATTCTGTGCTGTGGCAGGATAAAAGCCTAGATGTGGAATACAAGCTCATGACTAGAGCTGTTGGCTTTTCACTTGGCTTGTTCCAATAGCATTTGTTTTGTGATGGAAACGCAGGCAAACTTCAAAATAAAGAGTGGCTCTGAATGAAAAGAAAAAGAAAAAATCATCAGAAGACCATAAAAATGGAAATGTTTTCCTCAGTAAGAGAAATTTTCTTTTTTTTAATTTTTTTTTTCCTGACCAAAGCAATTAATTACAAACACCATTTTGGGGTGATTTTAAATTATTTGTAAACTTAATTATTATATTTTTTTAAAAAATTCATGACTGATTTGTGTATTTGGTGATTTTTAATTATTTTATTTTCAAATATCTCATGACTGATTTTTGTGCTTGGTGATTTTTAATTAATTATTTTTTTAATATTTCAAGACTGATTTGTGTGTTTGGTGATTTTTAATTAATTTTTTTCCAATATTTCATGACTGATTTGTGTGTTTGGTGATTTTTAATTATTTTGTTTTCCAATATTTCATGGCTGATTTTTGTGTTTGGTGATTTTTTTATTAATTTTTTTTTAATATTTCAAGGCTGATTTGTGTGTTTGGTGATTTTTAATTATTTTTTTTTTAATATTTCAAGGCTGATTTGTGTGTTTGGTGATTTTTAATTAATTTTTTTTAATATTTCATGACTGATTTGTGCGTTTGGTGATTTTTAATTATTTTGGTTTTAAATATTTCATGACTGATTTGGGTGTTTGGTGATTTTTAATTATTTTCTTTTTAAATATTTCGTGACTGATTTGGGTGTTTGGTGATGTTTAATTGTTTTATTTTTAAATGTTTCATGACTGATTTCTGTGTTTGGCGATAATTAATGTTTTTTTTAATTTAATATTTCATTGCTGATTTGTGTGCTTGGTGATTTTTAATTATTTTATTTTTAAATATTTCGTGGCTTATTTGTGTGGTTGGTGATTTTTAATTATTTTATTTTTAAATATTTCATGGCTGATTTGTGTGCTTGGTGATTTTTAATTATTTTATTTTTAAATATTTCATGGCTGATTTGTGACTGATTCTTTCTGATTTCTTTTAGGACAAGTTTGGCCAGAAAAAGTCTCTCAGATCTCCTCTTCTCAGTGAGGCTGAAAGGAAGATTCAGTTGAGAGGCTTGCACAGCAACTCTTTTGAAATATACTTGTAGGGATTCTATTCATTGAAAAAGTAGGTTAGCCATGGTGCCACTTACCTGTCTTTTAGACTGTCTTGATGGTCAGCACAGGAAAAAAAAAGCAGCATCTAACACTAGATGCTTAAGTTAGGCTTTAAAATGTGTAATGTGAAAGTGTTTATTCATTCAGTTGGCTAAAGGGGCAGTTCAGGCACTGACTCCTGCATTGGTACAGTGACATTTGAAGTGAGATGGGAAGAATCCTGTTTTGAAATTCTTTGGAGGTCTTAGGTTTCAGAAACAAGTAAAGAAGTAGAAGAAAAAGTAGAAGTTTAGATAAACCTTACACTCAAGAAAAAGTAGGTCTGTGTTGTGAGAAGAGTGTGAGAAATTGGAGGTCTCTGGGAGAGTTGCATCTCTACCTGAGCTCTAGCAATGAGTGTGGAAACTTGGTTCTCACAAGTGGAAGTGAAAGCTACATTGTGGATAACTAGAAAATGTATTCAGGGTCATATCACAGTATCACCAAGGTTGGAAGAGACCTCAAAGATCATCAAGTCCAACCTGTAACCACAGACCTCAAGACCAGACCATGGCACCAAGTGCCACATCCAAACCTGCCTTGAACACCTCCAGGGACGCTGACTCCACCACCTCCCTGGGCAGCCCATTCCAGCAGTCAATGACTCTCTCAGGCAACAACTTTCTCCTCACCTCCAGCCTAAACTTCCCCTGGTGTAGCCTGAGACTGTGTCCTCTTGTTCTGGTGCTGCTGCCAGAGAAAATAAAGCAACCTCCTCCTGGCTACAACCACCCTTCAGGTAGTTGTAGACAGCAAGAAGGTCTCCCCTGAGCCTCCTCTTCTCCAGGCTAACCAATCCCAGCTCCCTCAGCCTCTCTCCATAGGGCTGTGCTCCAGGCCTCTCCCCAGCCTCGTTGCCCTTCTCTGGACACGCTCAAGCACCTCAATGTCCTTCTTCAATGGAGGGGCCCAGAACTGGACACAGGACTCAAGGTGTGACCCAAGCAGTGCAGAGTACAGGGGGAGAATGAGCTCCCTCCTCCTGCTGGCCACACTATTGCTGATGCAGGCCAGGATGCCATTGGCCTTCTTGGCCACCTGGGCACACTGCTGGCTCCTGTTCAGACAGGTGTCAATCAGCATATGCTACATTTCAAACAGAATTAGAGGAATTATTTGGTGATTATTAAGAATTAGGCAGAGTGATTACATTTTGTTAGTTGCTGCTTATTAAACACAAAGTTGGAGAAAGTTCTTTCCCATCATCTTGATGCCTGTAAAGTACTGAACTACTGAAGAGACTAAAGGCTTTGACAGACCAAAAGGAAACCTTCCTCAGCTCTGATAGCTGTATTTGTCTTCAGGAAGCAACATAACGATTGACAGCATCTTGGTTCATGCATGCTTTGTGTGATAGCACCTAGATTTGGCTGAAACATATGGTGACAGGTAGGTATTCACTGAGATTTACAGAACATTCGCTGTAATGTGCATGCATAAAGGTAAATCTCGCAGACTGAGCTCTTGCCACTGCAGATTCACTGAACTCTTCCTCTGACTCTTTGGCTCCTGCCCCAGTCCCGAGGTCTGTATCTGTCACGGGGAAAGATTCATTAGTCTGTGATGCGCAGTAGCTGTGGGATCCCTTTGCATGGCCTCGCAGCATCCTGCCTTGAACTGTGAGTGTTGCAGCAGTTCAAAGCTGTAAGCTGGGCTCTCTGCCTTTGAGAGGGTTTTGTGAAGGGAAGAATATTATGATTTTGAGACTTGTTTTGGAATCTCAAAGGCCTTTTAATTTGTTAATTCACTCAGTGGCTGTGTCTTTTTTGTCTCTTTTTTTTTGTTTGGTTTTTTTTTTGTTTTTGTTTGCTTTTCTCCTAAAAATTTTAAAAGATGGTAGGTAAAAGGAAGGAAAAGACAAAGTGTTCATTGCCTATAAGGTATATAGAGCCAATCATCATCTTAATTATGTGCCACAGACGAATGAACAGCCACACACACTTTTATCATGTGGGGCATAACCTGGGGTCGGTCAGGTGAAGCTTTGCGCATAACCTGGGGTCGGTCAGGTGAAGCTTTGTGCTTTAAATGAACACTTTCCAAACAGAACTTTGTGCAACTCCAATTATGTGAGGACAGACTCTGGTTCAGTGCTTTCTTAAATCTTAAAGCTTTACAGTCCAAGCTAAAAGGTAAAGCATGCATTTTGCATTGCTGATTGGCTTTGTAGTATTCATCTATATGCTGCAAGAGCCTAGCAGTGATGAGGATAAGAAGTAAAATAAATCGATAAAATTCTTCAGAGCTGGAAAAAAACTGTTACTATTGCAATGTATTATTTTGCAATTGTCTCATTTTGCAGCTTTGGAGAGTGTTTATGTTCTCAAGATTAATTAATGTGGAGTGTAACTGCTTTTAAAAACGTCATTGCCTTCAAAACTGTGTGGTTGAAAATCTATGCCTCAGTGAATATACACTTCAACATTATTGAATATAAAAGTTTATTGTTCATTACGTGGAAAATTGCAGTTGAGGCATTTCACAGCTTCAAGAATGGTGATTATCCTTGATTAAATTATGGAAAGATTTTTCATGGGTCAGTAAATTGAAATAATTTTTATTGGGAATGTATTCAGAGAAATATTTATGCAAAACAGAAGTGAAGGCAATTACCGAAGGGCATAAGTGAGTGGACAATTTAGGGGAATGCATCACAAAAAGACAACTTAATATACATTTCTGGAAAATACTTCCTGCTGTAGTGTGGAAAAAAATGTGCCCTCAAAATTGCCCAGGGAGGTTGTGGCTGTTCCCTCCCTGGAGGTGTTCAAGGCCAGGTTGGAGGAGGCCTTGAGTGAGCTGTACTAGTGGGAGGTGTCCCTGCCTATGGCAGGGGGTTGGAACTAGATGATCCTTGAGGTCCCTTCCAACCTTACCATTCTATGAAAATCTGGTCCCAGTATGATTCATTTTTTATCTTGTTAAAGAGTCTTATTGTCCTGGAGCTTGGTGTTACCCTTTGTGCTAACCTATGTGCAAGGTAGATTGCCAGTTCAGATGCAAATGTGTGCAGGGAAGTGATAGTGCTCTTGCATCATCAGTTAGGTGTACAGTGGTTAATGGTGCCTAAGACTATATGGAGCACTGTGAGTGCTTATTGACCTCTCCAAATCCAGTAAGGAATGGAGTCCTCAATGGCTGGATCCATGCAGACCGTTCAGACTGTGCTACTCGCCCTGAGCCAGCTTGTCTGTACATGTCCAGAGCAAGGAGGTGAGAGTACAGACTTGGGCAAGGTGCTCCACACTCAGCTACTGTTTGATGTCTATTTCTGGTTGTCTTTGTGCTACATCTCTGTTTTTTTGTGTGGCCTCAGTGATCTCTGTGTGTCCCAGCCTCATCCTTCTTCTTCTGATAGGTGTTGACAACCAACAGTGCCGTTGGCAGGAGGCAGGATGCTTGTTCCTGTTGTCCATGTATGATTTCTGTGTGCTTCATGCTCTGTGGATGCCCTCTTGGAGGGCTTCTGGTTCAGAAGAAAATTTTCACACTGCTGCCTACCTCAGTTCTGGGAGATGGGAAATGAGCTGCTGGCTCCTCAGTTCATATGAAATGGCAACTTCAACAAGGCAGAAGTGCTTTGGAACTGCAGTTGTGCATTGTTATGTTGTTGCCTTTGTAGATGTAGAACTATAGAGCAGAATCATAGACTTATTGGCAAAGACCCTTAAGATCATTGAGTCCAATCATTATGTCTCATTTGGGAGTAATGGTGACTCCTGAGGACTGTTGTCAGGTTTATTCTTCCTCTCTTTTGGCCTCCCTAAGCTCTTGACATTTCTGTAAATCCCTGGTTTATCTGTTATCAGCTCCTGACTTTGCAACCACTAATTTTTTTTTTTTTTTCTTTCCAGTTAAATAAAAATGTCACCAGGGTGAGGACTTAGGCTTCCTTAGTGCCTTCTTGTACTGGTTAATATTAAGTGTATGGATCAGTGCCTCTAGCAGTTGCCACAGGTGGTTTATTACTTTGAAAGAGTTGTGCAACAAGCAGTTTTGGTGATGTGGAGTAGGAATATTTATGTCTAAACTCAACCTTTGCTGAAAAGTGGTTGAAATCATGCTCTGTCATCTGCAGCCAATGCCATCAAATTTAACTTGCTTAGGAAGGACTGATTTTACTTACAGGAACTGATTCTCCTTGCAGGAGCATGGGGTATGTAACTACTCTATACCAACCCTAACATATTAGAACTAAGTCTAGAGCAACTTCTGCCCAGCTAAGCTATCTGGCTGGTCTTGCTGCACTGACTTAACTTTTCCTGTTCCATGAATCATAGAGTCATAGAATGTTAAGGTTGGGAGGGGCTTCAAGGATCACCTAGTTCCAACCCCCTGCCATAGGCAGGGACACCTCCCACTAGCACAGGTCACTCAAGGCCTCGTCCAACCTGACCTTGAACACCTCCAGGCAGGGAGCATCCACAACCTCCCTGGGCAACCTGTTCCAGTGTCTCACCACCCTCACTCCAAACAACTTCCTCCTAACATCCAGTCTAAATCTCCCCTCTGCCAGTTCAAACCCATTGCCCCTTGTCCTGGCATTACAAGACTTTGTCAATAGTCCCTCCCCAGCCTTCCTGTAGGCCCCCTTCAGATGTTGGAAGGCTACTCTAAGGTCTCCTTGAAACCTTCTCTTCTCCAGGCTGCAGAGCCCCAACTCTCAGCCTGCCTTCATAGGAGAGAGAACAGATCCTGGCTTGTGTTTCTGGCATGGGGAACAAACCTTGGCAGCTTTTTCACTGCTGTTGGCCATCTGAGACCAAAATGAATGTCCCTTGCCCTCTCATCCATTTTCTTTGATCCCTAAATGACCTAATGAACTTGTCTCTAATTTTTCTTGCACGCTTTTCCTGCACAAATGACTGACTGCAATCACTCTGATCCAGTTTTGTCAGTATTTTTCCTGTTAAATTGCTCACTCTGAGTATCCATCAATGGAAATGTGTTTAATTATGCCACTGAATATACAGATATGGTTTTATTTTGCCTCAGTTAGTCATGGTTGTTGTATCCAGTCTCAGTGAAGTATTGTATGAAGCAGAAATATGTAAATGGACAAAGCCTGGTTTGTATTTGCCACCTAACAGGGAGATGGTGTGCACTGAATGAATGCACTTGTGAGCACAGATTGCAGGGGCAAACCATGTAACCAGGGCCTTTGTGGTTGGTTGGTGGTTGTTTTGGGTTTGAGGTTGGTTGGTTTGTTTGTTTAATGTGGGTATAGCTCAAAGGAGGAGGCATGGCACATAGAGAGGCATTATTAATCCTGAATTTCAGGGAGCCAGATTACATTCCTGTTCAGACTCACCTTCTTAAACCCTGTGCTATGCAGAAAAGTGAGTGCCTAGCTCAGGAGATGAGAAGCTTTAAACCTCTCTCAAAAAAACCCCCAAACTAACAAACAAAACAAAAAAAAACAAGCAAAGGAAAAAAAACCCAAACCACAAAAACCTCTCCAAACAAACAACCCCCCACAAACCCAAACAACACAAAAAAGCAATCGCCCCCAAACCCCCCAACCTCCCCAAGACAACCCCAAACCTCCAACCTCCTCAAGACAACCCCAAACCTCCAACCTCCTCAAGACAACCCCAAACCTCCAACCTCCTCAAGACAACCCCAAACCTCCAACCTCCTCAAGACAACCCCAAACCTCCAACCTCCTCAAGACAACCCCAAACCTCCAACCTCCTCAAGACAACCCCAAACCTCCAACCTCCTCAAGACAACCCCAAACCTCCAACCTCCTCAAGACAACCCCAAACCTCCAACCTCCTCAAGACAACCCCAAACCTCCAACCTCCTCAAGACAACCCCAAACCTCCAACCTCCTCAAGACAACCCCAAACCTCCAACCTCCTCAAGACAACCCCAAACCTCCAACCTCCTCAAGACAACCCCAAACCTCCAACCTCCTCAAGACAACCCCAAACCTCCAACCTCCTCAAGACAACCCCAAACCTCCAACCTCCCCAAGGCAACCAAAAACCCCCACCTCCCCAACACAACCAAACCCCCCAACCTCCCCCAGACAACCAAAACCCCTAACCTCCCCAAGACAACCGCAAACCCCCAACCTCCCCAAGACAACCCCAAACCCCCAACCTCCCCAAGACCACCAAAAAATACCCCCACAACACAAACCCAACAACATCCCCCTGAAGAATCATCTGCAAAAACCATTGCAGATGCTGTAATCATCTGCAGAAGGCAGCAATAAAACCCTACTCATTTTTTTTTCTGCGCAGTCTGTGGCAACGCTATGAGGCAATTCATCAACTTCATCATCCTGACTCCACCTCTTTGGAAGAGCTTCATGTAAATGTGTCACATTTCTGCATTGTCCTATTGGATGTGAGTCTCCTGGAAACTTATTGGTGAAGTGAGCCTCCTTTTCAGGCCTCTCAGCAGTTTCTTTTCCTCTTAACAAACATTTTGGTACATTTGCTGGTCCTCTACGCGTGGGCTGGCATCCTCACGCTTAGTGAAGCACAATTCCTTCCTGCTCTGGCCTTCCTCTTACTTGTGCTTCTTGGATAACCACTGACTCTGGAACATCCTAAATGGTCAAAACTTTCCAGAACAGCAGCGTGGGGAAACATTATGACCATTTTCCTATTTATGCTGGCAAATTGGCAACTGGTCACAGTTTTGATGGCAAACGTTTGAATGGAGACGAGCCACGTGAATTGCATTTTATATTCCTTTTTCCAAAGCCCCTTCAAACCTGATTTTATGATACACATAGAAGTCAAGCACCATGACCTTTTGGTTGCTGCTGCTTGAATATGGCAGCTTTCCAGAGCATGTCAACTTGAGAAGGCTTCCAGGACACCTTAGAGTAGCCTTCCAATATCTGAAGGGGCCCTACAGGAAGGCTGGGGAGGGACTATTGACAAGGGCTTGTAATGACAGGACAAGGGGCAATGGGTTTGAACTGGCAGAGAGGAGGTTGAAACTGTATGTTAGGAGGAAGTTGTTTGCAGTGAGGGTGGTGAGACACAGGTTGCCCAGGGAGGTTGTGGAGCACAGAAGCACAGAATGTGATCTTTGATCACATTCTGTGCTTCTGTGCTCCACTATCTCCCTGGAGGTGTTCAAAGCCAGGTTGGACAAGTCCTTGAGTGAGCTGTACTAGTGGTATGTGTCCCTGCCTAAGGCAGGGGGTTGGATCTAGATGATCTTTAAGGTCACTTCCAACCTTACCATTCTATGATTCTATAAATGTCTTAAAATGGGCTAGAATAAAGTCATCATTTTGGGGGGGGGGGACCAAACGCAAAAGGCAGAGCCTAGATTTAGCTGGCACTGACAACGTCTGGGGAGAAGAGACTTTTACATTCCAAACAATCTGACAGGCAAAGATAAGCCTTCTGCTTAATTTCTATATCCTTGAGGGAAAAAATCTGTGCCCTAGCAGATAGTGAAATTAATGGTGTAGGAAGTGTGGCAATGAAAACTCTTAAGGCACAGATCTTGAAAACGTAACAAGGATGATTATGTAGGAAAAGGGAAATAAAAAGAAAAGGGTCACCTTTGTTGGTGAGAGATACACCCTGAAGGATTAAAGCATATCCCTATGGGAGTGCAGCATGTTTACTTTGGGGTGGGAAGAGTTGAAATTCTTGGCAGGCCACTGATTGCCCAATTTGTAGCCAAGGGCAGTGCTAGCAAAGTGTGAATTAAATGAGATGAGTTCTTCCAAAAGAAAAAATAAATCTACTGCATACAAGTTTCTCTGTGTTTTATCTTTCTTTTTCATAGAACGGTAAGGTTGGATGGGACCTCAAGGGTCACCTAGTTCCAACCCCCTGCCATAGGCAGGGACACCTGGAGAAGAGAAGGCTTCCAGGAGACCTTAGAGTAAGCCTTCCAGTATCTGAAGGGGGCTACAAGAGGGCTGGGGAGGGACTATTGACAAGGGCTTGCAATGACAGGGCAAGGGGCAATGGGTTTGAACTGGCAGAGGGGAGATTGAAACTGGATGTTAGGAGGAAGTTGTTTGGAGTGAGGGTGGTGAGACATTGGCACAGGTTGCCCAGGGAGGTTGTGGTTGCTCCCTCCATGGAGGTGTTGAAGGCCAGGCTGGAGAAGGCCTTGAGTGACCTGTACTAGTGGGAGGTATCATAGAATCATAAACGGTAAGGTTAGAAGGGACCTTAAGGATCATCTAGTTCCAACCCCCTGCCATAGGCAGGGACACCTCTCACCAGTACAGCTCACTCAAGGCCTCCTCCAACCTGGCCCTCAACACCTCCAGGGAGGGAGCAGCCACAACCTCCCTGGGCAACCTGTGCCAGTGTCTCACCACCCTCACTGCAAACAACTTCCTCTGACATCCAGTCTAAATCTCCCCTCTGCCAGTTCAAACCCATTGCCCCTTGTCCTGGCATTACAAGACCTTGTCAATAGTCCCTCCCCAGCCTTCCTTTCTCAAGAAACAAAACAAGAAGTTATTTCTGATGCCTTGGAATAGTCTCAAGTTAGGCTTTGGTATTAAGTGCACATCAGTGCTGATCTGTTGCATCTTCCAGCCCATGAGGTGAGTGCATAAATGCCACTGAAACTTTTACTGATTTTTAGATGCTTATAAGCTTCACTTTGGTCCCTTCCAACCTCTAAGGTTTTGTGATTCTGTGATGCTAAAAAAAAATGATCTGAGAAAACCTTCAGTGTTTGTTTTGATTTGTTTTTCTCATAGATGTTTGAGCTGTCTTCAGACACAGAGCCTTCACAGAACATTCAGTGTCTCTGTCTACATGGAGAAGAGAAGGAAAAAGAAAAGGTAGCATGGGTTGCAGCAAGACTTTTTAAATCCAGCTGTGTACATTGGAAAGGTAATTTATGATATTTTAGGAGTTTTCCAAAGACTTTGTTAAAATGAACACTTTGGTGGAAAAGAAGGTGAACCCCATCTGAAACTTGGTTAATGCTGGTCTAGATTAATGCTGGGTGATAGGTTGAAGTGGATGATCTTGGAGGTCTCTTCCATCCTGGTTGGTTCTGTGATAATGCTCTTCAGAAATCCTTTCAGAATCACAGAAATAGCAAAGTTGGAAACTGGACTCATCCAGTCCAACCTGTCACCTAACACCTCCTAATTAACTAAACCATGGCACTAAGAGCCTTGTCCAGTCTCCTTTCAAACACCTCCAGGGATGGTGAATTCACCATCTCTTTGGGCAGCCCAGTCCAATGCAAATCACTCTTGCTGTGAAGAACTTCTTCCTGAGGTCCAGCCTAAACCTGCCCTGGTGCAGCTTGAGACTGTGTTCTATTGTTCTGTCCTTGATTGCCTGGGAGAAGAGACCAACCCCACCTGGCTATAGTTTCCCTTCAGGTACTTGTAGAGAGCAATAAGGTCTCCTCTGAGCCTCCTCTTCTCAGAGTCTCACAGTATCACCAAGGTTGGAAGAGACCTCAAAGCTCATCAAGTCCAACCCAATGCCACAGATCTCAAGACCAGACCATGGCACCAAGTGCCACGTCCAAACCTGCCTTGAACACCTCCAGGGACGCTGACTCCACCACCTCCCTGGGCAGCCCATTCCAGCAGTCAATGACTCTCTCAGGCAACAACTTTCTCCTCATCTCCAGCCTAAACTTCCCCTGGCTTGAGACTGTGTCCTCTTGTTCTGGTGCTGCTTGCCTGAGAGAAGAAAGCAACATCCTCTTGGCCACAAGCACCCTTCAGGTAGCTGTAGACAGCAAGAAGGTCTCCCCTGAGCCTCCTCTTCTCCAGGCTAACCAATCCCAGCTCCCTCAGCCTCTCTCCATAGGGCTGCGCTCCAGGCCTCTCCCCAGCCTCGTTGCCCTTCTCTGAACACACTCAAGTACCTCAGTTTCTCCAGGCTGAACAACCTCTTTCTTAATTACAGCCTGTTGTCTGAAAAAATTGAGTTTGCAGATATGACCAAACCTCAAAAATCTTCCTGATTCCAACCAGTCACCAAGCTGACTGTTTGGCTGTTTCTGGCCAAGCACATAAACACCAGGATGATGCATATGAGCATTACAGTCTTTTGTGTGCAGAAACAAAGCCAGATACATCTACCAAGCATCTTGACACAAGACAAAACACAGCAGTCTTTTCACTAAGCTACTGCAGTCAAACATTCATCTTTTTTTTCCCTTTTTTGCTCCTGCACCCTCACCATAAAGAAGTCTCTCCTCATAATGCTGTCTTTTGAGGACAGGATGTTTCAGTAGATCTGTTTCTCTATAAAACCAGAGCAGGGCAAATATTTATTATCTGAACACTGTTGAAAGCATCATGAAGTTTGGACTAAAACAAGTGTTGGCATGTTTATCATAACAATGACATATGAAACACAGGCCACGAGTCTGTAATATTTTTAATTGCACAGGTTGGTACACTAAACTTTCCTTTCTTGTGGTTGCTACTTACTAGCCCAATATTTGTTTTTAAACAGCTACAGTCAGTGCTTTTTTTTTTTTTTTTTTTTTTTTTTTTTTTTTTTTTTCCTCTGATGTTCTAACTAACCTCAGAGTTGTGATAACCACAGACACCACCTACTTGTGTAACATTGAACATAGAATCATAGAATGGTTTAGGTAGGAAGTGACCTCAAAGATCATCTAGTTCCACATCCCTTCATAGGCAGGGACACCTCCCACTAGCACAGGTCACTTAAGGACTCATCCAACCTGACCTTCAACACTTCCAGGAAGGGAGCAACCACAACCTCCCTGGGCAACCTGTGCCATTTCCTCACCACCCTC
>VWZE01014659.1:1212-14781 GCA_013396675.1 Eubucco bourcierii | reverse complement strand
TCTTCTCCAGGCTAACCAATCCCAGCTCCCTCAGCCTCTCTCCATAGGGCTGTGCTCCAGGCCTCTCCCCAGCCTCGTTGCCCTTCTCTGGACATGCTCAAGCACCTCAATGTCCTTTTTAAATCAAGAGGCCCAGAACTGGGCACAGGACTCAAGGTGTGGCCTGGTTAGTGCAGAGTACAGGGGGAGAATGAGCTCCCTGCTCCTGCTGGCCACACTCTTGCTGATGCAGGCCAGGATGCCATTGGCCTTCTTGGCCACCTGGGCACACTACTGGCTCATGTTCAGGTGGGTGTCAATCAGCATCCCCAGATCCCTTTCTGTTTGGCTGCTCTCCAGCCACTCCCACCCCAACCTGTAGCTCTGCATGGGGTTGTTGTGGCCAAAGTGCAGCACCTGGCACTTGGATTTGTTGAACTCCATCCCCTTGGACTCTGCCCATCTGTCCAGGTGGATACTGGGAAGTTTTATTCATCTTGACCTATCTTTTAATTATTCATTACACTTGAAGATTACCTTTAGGACTCGGCATGTAAAAAGCTTCTAAGCCTTACCTCTAAGATGGTCTAACCAAGCAATTCATCAAAGTGTCTTGAAAAGATAAAGTGAGATAATTATTTTGCAATTGAAATTTTACTGACCCCCAGTTAATACTCTTCAAAGACTTATTTTGATGATATTTTCTATTCCTGGGCTTACAGAACTATGCTGAAACAATTATGCAGTGTTACATGAAGATGAAGACCTTAGAAATAGCCTGGAGCAAGCCAGGTAAGCAGTTGAATGTACTTTTTTTTTTTTTTTTTTTTTTTTTTTCCTTCTTTTCCTTATTTTTTATAACCAGATAAGTCTCAGTTAAAGACAGCTTTAGCTTACCCCTCAGGAATGCTCTGTTTGAAGCAGCCCCAGCTAGCCCATGAGTCATTATGAAAGAATTTACAGTATATGCCGATCCATGCTGCTCTCATTCCATACCATAGCGTGGGACAGATGTGTGCAGCTATTTGTTTCTTTGGAGTGATTCACACATAGGCCTAATGACACATACAAATTAAGTCTACAGCTAAATTCATGGATTCACAGACTGCATAGGGTTGGAAAGGACCTTCAAAGGTCATCTTGTCTCCTTCTCCTGAGACTTTCAAAACCTGCCTGGATGTGATCCTGTGCAGCCTGCTCTAGGTGATGCTGCTTTGACAGGGGGATTGGGCTTTATGATCTCTGGAGGTCCAGATCCTAACATTCTGTGGTTGGCCAACCTCTCTGCAGCAAGCAGGGACACCTCCAACTAGATGAGGCTGCCCAGGGCCACGTCAGATTTGGTCTAGAATGTCTCCCAGGATGGGAGTCCAACCGCATCCCTGGGCAGCCCTTCCAGTATTTTACTGCTCCCATTGTAAAGAACTTCACAGGATCACAGGATGCCAGGGTTTGGAAGAGACCTCTATAGACCATCTAGTCCAAGCCCCCTGCCACAGCAGGGACATAGAACCTAGCTCAGGTCACACAGGAACACATCCAGACAGACCTTGAAACTCTCCAGAGAAGGAGACTACACAACCTCTTTGGGCAGCCTGTGCCAGTGCTGTCACCCTTGCAGTCAATAAATTCTCCTTCATGTTGAGGTGGAGCTTCCTGCACTGTAGTTTATACCCATTGTCCCTTGTCCTATCCAAGGGCACAACTAAGAAGAGTTTGTTCCCTCCCTCTTGACCTCCAGTCCTCAGATGTTTATAAACATTGATTTGATGCCCTCTAAGTCTTCTCTTCAGCAATCCAAACAGCCTCAGGTTCCTCAACCTCTCCTCACAGGGCACATGTTCCATCCAGCCCCTTCATTTACTTCTTCAAGGTGAAGCCACATCTATTAATTCAATTGCACTTTCAGCTAAGGCTCAAACTTACCACTGATGTAAGCAACCAGCTCTTCCTGCCTTTACCAAAATCTCCTGGATACAGGGTGTGTTCTGAGATGTTAAGTGTTTTAACAACTTAAGCATCTGTGTTCTGTTGAGCTGAACTGGCATCCAAAAGGGGTCAGAAGATCCCAATCTGATTACATTCCTCTCAGTGGTATGACAATGGTCTCTCCACATCTTGTTTCCATCATTATTGCAGTCATATCACCAGAGTATCTTAGCGTTCTGCCAATTTATGTTCTTCAGATTGTTGGGGTTTTTTTGTTGTTGTTGTTGCAATAGATTTTTTTTTTTCCCTTTTCTCTGAGTTAATAACCCACTTGGGACCAAATTTGGAAAATTTAGCCCAAGGACTCTGAGGTTTTTGTCTCATTTGCATTTAGTTATTTTCGAATTCAAGCAAGTGGAAGATGCTGAATAAATTGGTGGTTGGAATAGAATAAAACCGTTAGCATACAATAGCACTTTTGCATGGTATTCCATTTTGTCTTGGGAAAAACCATCTTTTCTGCTTCAGTCTCCCTTTGTACTGTAAAATGAGAACACTAATGCCTTTGTGTTTCCCTAACCAAAGTGTTTTCAGGATCACACTGAACCAGACATCCCCACTGATGAGCACTTTCATGCATGAGCTCCATCGCTGGGGTCGGTGCAGTCGCTGGTTTGACTTGGGCTGCAAAATCTCTCCCTGCGTCATCTCCAGTTTCTGATGAGCAGTGAGGTGAGCACTTAGCAGAGGAAATAGGAGCATTTAGGCTATGTAACTCTTAGTAATATCAGTGGAAACAAATACCTAAGCCCTCACACTTCAGTATTTGGAGCACTTTACTTTTTGACAGTTTGACAATTTTCTAACGTTATCAAGTTACAGCTATTAGTCCAAATCCCCCAGACTTCTACTCAGTTTAACACAGGCAAATCTAGTTAGAGCTTTAATAGTGGAATGGACTTCAGTATGCTCTGGGTCATTACAGAAAAAAGGCAAACAAAGGACTGATTGGCAATTTGCTTAATGAAAGGTAAAGTGGCACGGTTGAGGGTTGAGTTTTACCAGAGGCAAATCAGTGTTTGTTTTCACAGCAGGCACTTTAACCACAAACAGTGAAACTCTGATCCAATTGTGTGAAAACTTAGAAGCCTTTGTGTGTTTGTTGTTGTTGACTGCTTTTTGACAGGTCCTCAAACCAAGGGACGGAATAACACCGACACATAAGGGGTGATCTTTTCTAATTTCCAGATGAAAGATGTTCTACAGGCTTGTCTTTTGTTAGTTGTTTATAGGTGGAGCATCTGGTGTGAAATTCACTTATGAGATCAATTTAAGCATTACCTTCTCTTCTGCAGCTCAGCAATTTCACATTGCAAGTATCTGAAGAACTTGCACAATAATGATCATAGAATCATAGAATGGTAAGATTGGAAGGGACCTCAAGGATCATCTAGTTCCACCCCCCTGCCATAGGCAGGGACACCTCCCACTAGTACAGCTCACTCAAGGCCTCCTCCAACCTGGCCTTGAACACCTCCAGGGAGGGAGCAGCCACAACCTCCCTGGGCAACCTGTGCCAGTGTCTCACCACCCTCACTGCAAACAACTTCCTCCTAACATCTAGTCTCAATCTCCCCTCTGCCAATTTAAACCCATTGCCCCTTGTCCTGTCATTACAAGACCTTGTCAATAGTCCCTCCCCAGCCTTCCTGGAGGCGCCTTCAGATCCTGGAAGGCTACTCTAAGGTCTCCTGGAAGCCTTCTCTTCTCCAGGCTGCAGAGCCCCAACTCTCTCAGCCTGTCCTCATATCAGAGTTGCTGCAGCCCTCTGAGCATCCTCGTGGCCTCCTCTGGACTGGCTCGAACAGTTCCATGTCCTCCCTGTGCTGGGGGCTCCAGAACTGCACACAGGACTCCAGATGTGGTTTGAGGAGAACAGAGCAAATGGGCAGAATCCTCTCCCATGCCCTGCTGGCCATACTGCTCTTGCTGAAGCCCAGGACTGATATCTGGATGTATAAGTTTGCTGCTGTTTATTAATTCTATTTCTTTCTTTATTTTACTCTAGACCTTCATGTGCTGTTTCCTCTGTTTGTGATAATTCTGCAGACAGACTCAGGGTTGGGAGCTGAGCTGCCTGTAGTTTGCCAAAGCACTACCAGCAACCCTTCCTGCTCTTTGTGAGTGACAACTGAAAACCATGGTGAGTGGAAGAACCTGCCCTGTGCTCAGCTTCTTACTGGGGCATGTGAGCTATCATGTCAACAGTCTGGACTACTCTGTGAGATACATGTGGAGGAGTTTCTTCGAAAGACTTGTAA
The DNA here is from genome assembly GCA_013396675.1 of Eubucco bourcierii. NCBI lineage: Eukaryota > Metazoa > Chordata > Aves > Piciformes > Ramphastidae > Eubucco > Eubucco bourcierii. The sequence continues at coordinate 10,552 of VWZE01014659.1, read as the reverse complement.
GATATCGATTGCCTGTGCTGAAATGTTTAAATGCTTACAGCCATCATTCTGGCATGGCAGCACTGCTGGCTTTCCCTGAGAATTCCTGTTCCTGCAGCACAAACCTAACTGTGGTGCAAGGTGTTCTGAAGGGAGAGAGACTGCAGATGAGTAATTACAAGGGTGCCTTTGGGTTTGTATGTTTAGATTATTGGTTAGTTTCTGTTAATCATTTTTTATTCGCCACGTAATATGTTCTTTCCATTCTATCTAAGTCATACTTGGGTTGCTGCAAGAATACTGCATTACACATTGCAAAAGTTGTACTTTATTTGGTGCTATTCCTTCTTTATTAGTATTGTTTGATTTATTTATTAAGTGCTGGCAATGTCTTCAACAGAACCAGACTTTTGGTGTTACTTTCCAACATTTGCCTCTTGTCTTGCTGAAAATGATTAATGCTTTTGTAGATATAAGGGAGGGGATTCTGCCCCTTTACTCTGCTCTTGTCAGACCCCTTCTGGAGCCCCCCAGCACAGGAAGGACGTGGAACTGTTGGTGTGGATCCAGAGGAGACCACCAAGATACTCAGAGGGCTGGAGCAGCTCTGCTGTGAGGACAGGCTGAGAGAGTTGGGGCTCTGCAGCCTGGAGAAGAGAAGGCTTCCAGGAGACCTTAGAGTAGCCTTCCAGTATCTGAAGGGGGCCTACAGGAAGGCTGGGGAAGGATTATTTACAAGGTCCTGCAATGACAGGACAAGGGGCAATGGGCTTAAACTGGCAGAGGGGAGATTTAGACTGGATGTTAGGAGGAAGTTCTTTACAGTAAGGGTGGTGAGGCACTGGAACAGGTTGCCCAGGGAGGTTGTGGATGCTCCCTCCCTGGATGTGTTCAAGGCCAGATTGGATGAGGCCTTGAGTAACCTGTCCTAGTGGGAGATGTCCCTGCCTATGGCAGGGGGTTGGAACTAGATGATCCTTGAGGTCCCTTCCAACCTTACCATTCTATGATTCTATGATTCTATGTTACTATGGTTGAAGTAGGTGATGATTGAGAAGGTTTTTTAGGTCTTCTGACTATGACATTTCATAATTAATAATGCATAAGTTTACAAGTAAATTATTTCCTGCACTGCCACTGAGTCTTGTCTGTGTGTGTCTTAAGATGAGCTTGCCTGTGTTATATATCTGAAAGCAGACATGCAGTAGGGAGTGTATTCAGTCACTCGTTGTTGTTAGCAACTTGAACTCCTCTCTCAGAAGTGTGCTATCTTTGTTGGAGCTGTAGAAGTGGTGAGTTTAGGGCAGCCTTACAGACCTTCCCCTGAAATACTGAACTGTGTATTTTATGTGTATTCCATGCTTCTTTAGAGTCAATTGTGCAGGCAAATTCCACCATTAATGGTGTGTAGCCTCATTAATGGTTTAGGCCAGAAGCATCTTAAATCGTGCTTGCATTCTTCAGGATAATTTACAGCAGTCATACAAGTTGTTGCTATTTGAATATGTCCCTGAAGTGTAGGATAAATGCATTAACAGATTTTGGACCCAAAGACTTAAAATAAAAGGGAGATGGAGGGGAGTCATGGGAAGAAAACAACAACTCCTAAACCATGAGGTGATAATGAAAAGTAGGCTAGCCAACATATTGATTTTTCCTTGAGGAGACTCAGGCAGCTGGGGTTTGGCTCTTGTATTTTATAAAGCACTACCTCTAATCTTTTAGCTGTTGGTTTGTTTTTGTTGGGTTTGGTTTTTTTTAAATATAATATTCCAGTTCAGTTTCTCCCCACTGCTCTGCAAGACCTTTTTTCCTACTAGTAGGTGTAGTCTGAAGGAAAGACAACTCTCTTGTTCTGGAGATGGAATCTGATGTGTGTTGATTCTTTCTTTTGCAGACAGGGATGACATTTGGATGGCAAGTTTTAAGTAGCGTTAACTGAAATCTATTCAGTTAAAACGCCTCAGTGTTTTGTTTTTGCGTGAGGAATGTGCAAGTTTTGTGAAGCTGTTGTCACTACAACTAGCAATAATGAATCATGGAATTGTCAGGGCTGGAAGGGACCTCAAGGATCATCTAGTTCCAGCTCTCCTGCCAGGGGCAGGGACACCTCACACTGGATAAGGTTGCTCAGAGCCTTGACCTGCAGGGATGAGACTTCCAGCTCCTCCCTGGGCAACTCAGTTTCAGGGTCTCATCATCCTCATGGTGAAGAACTACTCTTTAACATCCAATCTAAATCTCCCCACTTACACTTTTGCTCCATTCCCCCCAGTCCTATCACTACCTGATACCCTAATAAGTCCAGTTCCAACCCCCTGCCACAGGTAGGGACACCTCCCACTGGCACAGGTCACTCAAGGACTCATCCAACGTGGCCTTGGAAACCTCCAGGGAGGGAGCAGCCACAACCTCCCTGGGTAACCTGTGCCAGTGTCTCACCACAAAGAACATCCTCCTGACATCCAGTTTAAATCTATCCTCTGCCAGTTCAAACTCATTGCCCCTTGTCCTGGCATTGCAAGCCCTTGTCAATAGTCCCTCCCCAGCCTTCCTGTAGCCCACTTCAGATACTGGAAGGCCACAATAAGGTCTACTCAGAGCCTCCTTCTCTCCAGACTGAACAGCCCCAACTCTGTCTCCATAGCAGAGCAGCTCTAACCTTCTGATCATCCTTGTGGCCCTTCTCTCGACACGTTTCAGCATGTTTAGATCTTCCTTGTAACATTGGCTCCAAAACTGGGTGCAGTACTGCAGGTGAGGTCTCACCGGAGTGGAGTAGAGGGGAAGAATCACCTTCCTTGCCCTGTTGCCCATGCTTCTCTTGACACAACTCAGACTGTGGTTGGCTTTCTGGGCTGCAAGTGCACACTGGTGGCTCATGTTGAGCTTCCCCTCCACCAGCACCCCCAAGTTCCTCTCCCCAGGGCTGCTCTCAAGCCAGTCACTGCCCAACTTTTATCAGTGCTTGGGATTGTCTGCATGTTAACTTCTAGTTTTCCTGACTTACATTCTGACATTTATATCCCAGACTGCTGCTTGTGATTTTGAATAATTTATTTTCTGAAAAAAAAAAGATTAAATGTACTTTCTCCTTTGTTTATATTTGAACTATATATATATATATATATATAGAGAGAGAGAGAGAGAGAGATTGAATAGGCAGCAGAGGAGTAACAGAATTATTCTTCCACTGATCAAGACCCTGATTTCATCTTTGAACTGGAGCGATTGGGATAAACCACAAAATAAATCCCAAACTATGGACTAGTGAAAAATGCAGGTGGATTCTGGATGAACTTCTGTCAGTATAACATATATGAACAGGATCTTTAAGAAATACCCAAAAGTGAGCTGGTTTTGTTCCCTGAAGCCAAACCTAAGAAGAAAGTCCAATTTAACTTTCACTGTTCACAGTTCTATTTATAAAAAATTATTAAGCCTTGAAAGGCTTCTAAACCTGACACATTGCAGTGAAAATTCTTCCATAAAAAATGTTGGTTGTTTTTTTTTGTCAGAAAGTGTGTGAAATATTATTATTTTTTTTAATTTTAGAAAAGCCACAACCCCTCTTTTCTTTCAGAAATAAAGCTCCAAGGCTCCAAACCATTTGAGCACTTTCTGTAGGCGCAAGGGAATTCCGCCCTGTGTATAAAAATACATAAGCACATGCTTAACTTTTAGCAGGTATTAAGTCCCATTCACTACCTTAGGACTTAAGCATACACTTACATCTTTGAGAAGTGGAGCCTGCCTCATGTTAACTTCCAAACTGAAAGCTTCATAAGGTGTTGAAGGTGGTCCAATGTTCGCTGACCAACGGTACCAAATGCTTCCAGTGCAGCGAGCCAGATAAAGAACCTGGTTTAATGGGATTCTGAATTACAATAAGTAAATTATAACAAACCCTGCTGACAGAAGTCTCTGGGCCAGGGCCAGGCCTGAAGCCAGACTGAAATTTCTCATGTAGCAGGTAATCAGTAAGAAGAGAAACCAGCTGCAAGGGAAGGGCCTCTTTTATGAAACAAGAAGGTGCTTTGGGAGCCAAGTCTTATCCCGCTAACCTTTTCAGTAACACAGCAACAATTGATGCTCTTCATTAAGCTGGACTTCAAAGGAGCTGGCTTAATTGGAGAGAAACTGATTCTATTGTTGTATTGGGCCACTCTGTGTGTCTGCAGAATGGCTCATTAGGCTTTGCCTGTTACTTTTCTAAACAAAGCTCATAAGTCATCTCAGACGAAGGTTACTTGGTTATAGGGGGAAAGGATTTCTAGACTGGCATTATCCTTGCACCATGTGCTGACATTTCAAAATCACCTGGGACTTTCTTTTTAAGTGACACTCTAAAATGAACTGTTTTACTTGAAAACAGTGAAGTTGGTGCTTCCTTGTCCTCTGTGCTAATGCTTTTAAAGCAGTTGTCTCTAGGCTTTGGCAAACAGCACAACTGTAGCCAACCACTGGGTTGATTGATGCATGTAGATGACTGTATCTGTCAGCTGCCATTTACCCTTTCTTGTATGGAGTTCCAAAAGCATACTAGAAGTGTGCCAGTGCTGTAGAAGGGCATAGAACAGTTGGAATGTAACTTGAATTGATTTTGTAGAATACATGATGATTTGTGCTGCATATTTGGATTGATTCTTCCGATTAGGTTTCCCTGTGACTTAGGACCATTGCTCCCTCTGCAAGATTCTGGAGTGTTTCTTTGAGGAAAATGAAGTTCCTGAATTCTTGCTCTTCATCTGACACCTGTAGTGTCCATTTCTGATGGTGGGGCTGAGGTCTTGCAGTTATTGTCTTCCTGAAAGAATTTAACTTTCTTAATAGTAGCTTGTACACATGGAAAAGTAGGAGGAACCATATGAAATGAGAGAAGCAACATATCATGGAGTATGTAACTACCACCAAAAGGAGGTGGCTTAGTAAGCAGCAAGACAGGGTCCTGTGCACGGTTCTGGAGCCCCCAGCACAGGAAGGACATGGAACTGTTGGAGCCAGTCCAGAGGAGGCCACAAAGATGCTCAGAGGGCTGCAGCATCTCTGCTCTGAGGACAGGCTGAGAGAGTTGGGGCTCTGCAACCTGGAGAAGAGAAGGCTTCCAGGAGACCTTGGAGTGGCCTTCCACTATCTGAAGGGAGCCTCCAGGAAGGCTGGGGAGGGACTATTGACAAGGTCTTGCAATGCCAGGACAAGGGGCAATGGGTTTGAACTGGCAGAGGGGAGATTTAGACTGGATGTTAGGAGGAAGTTCTTTGCAGTGAGGGTGGTGAGGCACTGGCACAGGTTTCCCAGGGAGGTTGTGGCTGCTCGCTCCCTGAAGGTGTTGAAGGCCAGGTTGGATGAATACTTGAGTGATCTGTACTAGTGGGAGGTGTCCTTGCCTATGTCAGGGGGTTGGAACTGGATGATCCTTGAGGTCCCTTCCAACCTTACCATTCTATGATTCTGTGTGTTAGGATCCATTGTACTCTGAGAGTAGCCTGTTGGGTAGACAACACAGGTGTGCTTACACAGCTGCAGAGATAGAATCATAGAATACCCTGAATCATGTAGATACCCTGATAGCCTGCACAGCAGAGCTCCAGTGTGGAGAACCTTCATTGCAGCATTTCAGAGACAGACCTGTTGAGAACTGGAAAGTCTGGTTGCCATTCTGAGTCTAGAGGAGCACAGTGATCTGTGCAGGTGATACAGGAAACTCACGAGGAGAACACATGCTGAAAAGAAGCATGGCAGCCACTGGCCATATCAGAAACAGGGGTTCAGTTTAGAGTCACAGTATCACAGTATCACAGTATCGCAAGGGTTGGAAGAGACCTCAGAGATCATCAAGTCCAACCCATCACCACAGCCCTCAAGATTAGACCATGGCACTAAGTGCCATGTCCAAACGTGCCTTGAACGCCTCCAGGGACGGTGACTCCACCACCTCCCTGGGCAGCCCATTCCAGTGACAAAGTGACTAGTGTCCTACTAGTTTCTCCTGCACAGCCTTTCAGGTGCTTCATTAATAAATTTGGGTAGGTGCTACTCATCTATTTCTGGCAAAAGTTAATAAGTAGAGTTGATTGAAATAGCTTCCCTTAAAATGGCTGCGTCAGAGAAAATTGATGCTCTTGACCAAATGAAATTTCCACTGCAAGTCTACCTTCTGTGGAAATGTTTGATCTTTTTGCTTGAGCTCAGTGCCCCATCCCACACCCTTCCCCCTGGGTTTCTATCTGGAAAGTCATAATTTTCTGGGCTTGCAGAACTATAGGCAAACAATAATAACAGTAACAGTAAAAATAGTTGCCAGATCTTTTTATGAGAGCTTCTTCCATAGTACTGCAAGTATAATTAGTAGAAAGAGTTGGATTACAACTCAAGATTATCTCCTGCCCTGAGTCTGATGCCTTGTTCTGAGTGCATAGCAGCACCATCTGTTGTATTCCTTGTTAGAAAATTGTTTGTGCAACTCACATGGGCTACCCAGTGCAGCTCAGGTCCATTCCTGTTTGTTTTGGCATGCCAGGGACTACTGGGAGCAGCAGCTTGCTCTTATCAAATTGTGTGTGAAAAGTTTCTAGTTAGTAACCCCTAAGAAGCTCTACTGAATGTGTCTGAAGGCTGAAGTGATGCATTCAAATTTGGGTGGGTTTTCAGGAAGTACCTTAAGAGTGCATGACTTATCTTGGCCTATAAATTAAATGTCTTTTTCACATGGCAGTAGTACTGCATCTCTTCAAAAAGCACTTGGGGTAGAGGAGGAGGATAACTGTGGACAAGATACTCCTCAAAAATTCCACTGCTGTATCCTGAACATCCCATCCTCTTGAACATCTTCAGTGATGATCTGGACGAGGGCATCGAGTCAGTCACCAGCAAATTTGCAGCTGACACCAAGCTGGGGGCTGATGTTGCTGGGTTGGAGGGCAGAAGGGCTCTGCAGTGAGACCTCGACTGCCTGCACAGATGGGCAGAGTCCAAGGGGATGGAGCTCAACAAATCCAAGTGCCAGGTGCTGTACTTTGGCCACAACAACCCCATGCAGAGCTACAGGCTGGGGTGGGAGTGGCTGGAGAGCAGCCAAACAGAAAGGGATCTGGGGATGCTGATTGACACTTGCATGAACAGGAGCCAGCAGTGTGCCCAGGTGGCCAAGAAGGCCAGTGGCATCCTGGCCTGCATCAGCAATAGTGTGGCCAGCAGGAGCAGGGAGCTCATTCTCCCCCTGTACTCTGCACTGCTTAGGCCACACCTTGAGTCCTGTGTCCAGTTCTGGGCCCCTCAATTGAAGAAGGACATTGAGATGCTTGAACGTGTGCAGAGAAGGGCAACGAGGCTGGGGAGAGGCCTGGAGCACAGCCCTATGGAGAGAGGCTGAGGGAGCTGGGATTGGTTAGCCTGGAGAAGAGGAGGCTCAGGGGAGACCTTCTTGCTGTCTACAACTACCTGAAGGGTGGTTGTAGCCAGGAGGAGGTTGCTTTCTTCTCTCAGGCAAGCAGCACCAGAACAAGAGGACAGAGTCTCAAGCTGTGCCAGGGCAAGTTTAGGCTGGAGGTGAGGAGAAAGTTGTTGCCTGAGAGAGTCATTGACTGCTGGAATGGGCTGCCCAGGGAGGTGGTGGAGTCAGCGTCCCTGGAGGTGTTCAAGGAGGGTTTGGATGTGGCACGTGGTGCCATGGTCTGGTCTTGAGGGCTGTGGTAATGGGTTGGACTTGATGAGCTTTGAGGTCTCTTCCAACCTTGGAGATACTGTGATAACTGGCATGGAACATAGGAGGCTGAAATAGCCATTTTGAAAAAAAAACAACCAAAAAACCATACCTCCTGAGTGACTGAGAACAGCAGATAAAGAGAATTCTTTGGCAGCCATGTCTGTAGATAGAGCTACTACTTAAAACACAAATGTTTCCAAACTCTAAGTGCTTATAGTACAGAGATTACTATATCATCACAGGCTGTCATTTGTCCTCTTATCAATGCGATGTGAAATCCCTGTGAACATAAATACAGATTAGTCTTCAAGATACTTGGCATACCAGCTCAGTAGGCTACTTCTTCAGTACTGTCAGAAAAAACACACTCAGCACAGCCACCACATGGCCTCCCTGAGGCTTTTAAGTGATAGCAGGGTCAGCATCCAGCGCCTGCCCTTCTCCAGTCACAAACATTTCAACACTGGCTGAGCAATGGATTTGTCTCCATTCCGGTTATGACTAACACTCCCTTGCACAGGAAGCAATAACCAAAGAGTAATTATCTACTACTATTACTAACCTCCTAATAGGGGCTCCTACATGATAATTTGGTCTCTCAAATGTATTTTTGGGCAGCATGTATTTTTTTTTTCCCCTAGCCAGCTTAAAAGAAGGTTTTTAAAACCCAAATCCTTTGTGATTAGTAATGTACAACTAAAGACATTTTGAGCATTAAACACCCGTGCATGTGAAATCCCTGGAGCTTCACTGCAGTGTGGCTCTAAAATGACAATGAAATTTCATCCCTGCACTATGGCTCTAAAATGACAATGAAGTTTCATACCTGCACTATGCCTCAAAAATGACAATGAAGTTTCATCCCTGCACTATGGCTCTAAAATGACAATGAAGTTTCATCACTGCACTGTGGCTCTAAAATGACAATGAAGTTTCATCACTGCAGTGTGACTCTAAAATGACAGTGAAGTTTCATCCCTGCAGTATGGCTCTAAAATGACAATGAAATTTCTTCACTGAAGTATGGCTCTAAAATGACAATGAAATTTCTTCACTGAAGTATGGCTCTAAAATGACAATGAAATTTCTTCACTGAAGTATGGCTCTAAAATGACAATGAAATTTCTTCACTGAAGTATGGCTCTAAAATGACAATGAAATTTCTTCACTGAAGTATGGCTCTAAAATGACAATGAAATTTCTTCACTGAAGTATGGCTCTAAAATGACAATGAAATTTCTTCACTGAAGTATGGCTCTAAAATGACAATGAAATTTCTTCACTGAAGTATGGCTCTAAAATGACAATGAAATTTCTTCACTGAAGTATGGCTCTAAAATGACAATGAAATTTCTTCACTGAAGTATGGCTCTAAAATGACAATGAAATTTCTTCACTGAAGTATGGCTCTAAAATGACAATGAAATTTCTTCACTGAAGTATGGCTCTAAAATGACAATGAAATTTCTTCACTGAAGTATGGCTCTAAAATGACAATGAAATTTCTTCACTGAAGTATGGCTCTAAAATGACAATGAAATTTCTTCACTGAAGTATGGCTCTAAAATGACAATGAAATTTCTTCACTGAAGTATGGCTCTAAAATGACAATGAAATTTCTTCACTGAAGTATGGCTCTAAAATGACAATGAAATT
>VWZE01014655.1:83972-130649 GCA_013396675.1 Eubucco bourcierii | reverse complement strand
CTCTTCCAACCTTGGTGATACTGTGATAGTGTGAAGAAGAAAAAGCTATCTGCAGGAGTTCAGACTGGTGTGTGGAAATCACAGTGCACCAAAATAATACGACCAGGAAGTGCAAGAGACAGATAAATACTTGCATAGAGTGCATGAGGGGTCTGGGTTTGTTGTGATATCATGACATGCCGATAGAACATTTGCTTGTCCTTTTACATTCTTCTGGCAGTGCACTTAGCGGTTAACGCAAACATTTTAGCACAGGAACCAGATCTGTTTCTCTTCATGTCTGCGAAGGTCTCAGAGTTGGCACTCCCCTCCTCTTCCTCTCCTTTTCCTCTCCCATCTGCAGCTGGAAGAATCTGTGTGCTGCTCCAGCTGTAGTTGCCTCACCATACTCAGTGCCCTGTGTTTAACAAGTTGCTGTATATTTTGCTCTCATGAGAGTCATGGTCCTGTCCTGCTCCCCTGGTGTGGCAACCACACCCAACTTCAGTCTTGACCCTGGCTATCCACATTCTTCCCATACTCACACCTCATACCTACAGTCCCCTGCCAGGCGACAGATACTGTTCCATATCAATCATGGCTTTCATGGGCTCTCCCAGCTAATCTAACCCAGAGTTGCACCACAGGCCGTTCCCCTTCTAAAGCACTGCTGTCCAGCACTGTGAGAACATTTCTGCATTTCTGAACTTGCTTGGTAGGAGCCACCACCAGCTTTAGGAAGGGCTAGAATGTTTCTTGGCGCTCCTCGGACCTAAGACCGTGGTGCAGCTGCTGTTGGAAGAAGTTCAGCTGTGGTCCAGGTTTACCAAACTGAACTAGAGATAGACATGCTCTCTAGGCCACAGCACAGACTGGTGTAAAAGTGCACATAGTGGGATTTTCAGAGCTAACGATGGTAGAACAGGTTCCTCATGCCAATTTTCACCCTTGCACTAGGGTCTGGAGTGTGGTGTGCACAGCAGCAATCCTGGCTTTGCAGGCACTCAGCCTTTACCAGCTTTCACCACACTGCAAGAGCCCTAAGAATAATTCTTGCCAAAGCTAGGGAAACAGATGGAAGAAGGCGTGTGCTCAGAGGGCTGTGGTTTTTCCTCCTCACTCCCTTCACCCTCTCCTTGCAGCTGCTTTAGGATATCTGCCTAAATCCAAGCCCAGCTACTCCCCTTTTTAACACAGGCCTCTTTCCACGTGCCAGACTGTTCTTAGCACAGGGCTGCCATCCTTTACTGTTTGCTGCCTATTTGGAAACTCTGCTGCAAGTGTTCCCCAAATCACAGGGGATGGAGCAGTTAAGGAGTTCAGCTTGCTTAGTCTCTGGCTCTCCTTGGATATCTATTAGAGGCCAAAATTCTGCTTGGCCTCAGAGGGCTCCTCAGCCCACAGTCCTGGTGCAGCTCAGCAGCTCTGAACCGCAGTGATTGTCCAGGTGCTCCTGATGGCTCTGGAAGGCCACAGAGAAGAGTTTACAGGCACTCTGGAGTAAGTCATGCTGCTGGTCCTGACAGTTTCTGAGATGACACATGGTCTCTCTTCTATGCATTTACTTATCTTCATTAGAAGAGCTGCACTGTTAGCTGCTTTTAGTTGTAATGTTCTCATAATTTGGTTTATTTTCTCTTTGATCTTTTCCTGGGGATTTACCCTCTTCAGGCTTAAGTTCTATGAGTACCTTGACTTTTGTGGTTTAAATACCTTATATTCCCATTTTCCCACTGCTCCTCAGAAGGCTTCTGCTAAAACACAGCGCTGAAATTTCCATTGCTTTACTCTTGTTTTGCTTGTGAGCTGTTGCCTGGTGACAGTTACCCAGGTGTGCTAGTAGTTAGGCAACAAGTTAAACTGCAAATAGTGTGTGACTCCACCAGAGGAGCTGGGGGTAGCAGATGCCTATTTTAAGAGACTGCCTCTGCTTTGATTTATAATGCACCACTGGTGTGTGGAAAACTCTATCACTGGGGACTTGCTGCTGCAGTGTTCCCTGTGCTTTGATTTACAGTGTAGCCTCTAAATGATTCTGTTGCTATAATAATATTGAATGCAGTCTGACATGGATAACTAGGTGTTCTACAGGTACTGTAATGAAGGATAGATTTCACAGAAAATATTTTGGAAGGATAAAATAATACCAAAGCCCCCTCCTGTGAGGGCACTTGTTGCCAGTAGTACAGTGATTTCACAGTAGCAGAAACAAATTACATGACATACAAATGAGTTACACCTTACTTAGCAACTAATCTGAAATGAAAGATTTAAGAGAAACATTGGCCTGGATACATTTCCATTTCTGGCCAGTTAGGCATCCCTGGAATTTGAGTCTTTGATCAATATATTTTAGACATCCAAGAATACATACAACTCAGTCAGAAACTGGCTGCCAGCTCCGTGTTGGAGTGCGCAGTAGGCATGCTCAGTACTGTCCGCATGTATCTCCTGGACTCCACATTGCCCAGTGGTGGGGCCTTACCTCTCATTTTCCAGTCACCAGTGGTTCTAAGGGAGACACCCCCTTCTCTTTGCAACCTCAAGGGGTTGCACCAGAGACAGGAGCTAACTCCACCTGAGTTGTATTCAGGAGATGACACTCTTGGCAGCAAGTCCTTGCCCCTGGGTTTCCTTGAGGAAGAAAGCTACCAAGTGACCACAATGTTATCAGCTTCAAATCTGAAGACTACTCCTTTTAAAAAGCATTCTCATTATCAAAGGTTTGAACTCAATGCTTTTACAAGACAGTCTGAGAAGATGGCTTATCTGGCTACTCTCTGACACCAAAGCATGCATGCATCTTGATGTTCCTGCAGATAGCTACCTACACTTTGATCCAAAACCTCAAAGTCTGGACTAGAACCACCTTTTTTTCAGTGAAGCGTGTGGAGTCGTCATCTTTTTATTCCACCAGTGTATGTCCTTTTGCTCTATTTTTAGATTTGCCTGATGGGTAACTTGTTGTCAGACTCCCAAAATGCTTCACATTTTGAAAATTGTCACTAGCACCTGTTTTACTACACGGATGTTTTCTCTTCAGTTAAATAGAATGTGTCCTGTGTGTAAATTACAAAAGATTAAGTAAGAGTAGATGCATGGTCAGCTAATGATGTCTTAACTTTCAAGCTGAACAAGGTGGAACTGAAATAATCTTGTCATGTCTAGTTAAAACCACAGAACTGCCTGGGTTGGAAGGGACCTCCAAAGCTCATCCAGTCCAACACCCTCTGCAGTCAGCAGGGGCATCCTCAGCTAGATCAGGCTGCCCAGAGCCCCCTCGAGCCTCACCTTGAATATCTTCAGGGACAGGGTCCCAACCACCTCCCTGGGCAGCCTGTTGCAGTGGTTAGTTGGGTGGCTTTTTGTTATTGAACTTGCACTTTGCTTGTTTTCTGAAGCAAGAGCAGAGCAAATCCTGACAGACCTAAGCATCTTGTTTCTTAGTGTGCTGCTTTCTGTTTCCTTTTTAAAGCATGACAACATAAACGAGGTAGGACAAGGAGGTTATGAAGGTTGCACAACCAGGCACTTAAAAGCCGGGAGCATCCCAAATGGGGTTTGAAAGTAAATGAAATGTACATGTAGCAAAGTGGGAGGAGGTCTGAATCAAGTGTAGAGAAACCTACTGCATATAAAAAGTTCTTTAAAATTCTGTTCAGTACATCTGGAGAGAAAAACCACTAAAAAATGCAGAGCACCCTGGAGAAAATGAATGCCAAAAGAGGCACAAGGTGTCAGAGAATAAAAACCAAGCCAGGAGTTCAGCTGGAGTTAGGTAACTAAACGGACTAATGAAATTCAATGCATGGCTTTGAGCAGTGACAGTCTGATGTCATAAGCACTAATCACACACTTAAAGCTCTCACATGCTACGTGCTTTGCCAGCCTGAGCCTCCACAGTGAGACATTATGGGAGAAGTAGGGAATGTGGTAACCACATGTTGCAGCCACGTGGCTCAAGCCAGGGCACCGCTCTGCAAAGCAGTGATCGACAGAAGGGGCCTCGAGCAGAAGCAGCCGCAGAGCTGACACGGGCATGGTTACTTTGGGCTTCCATAGGTGTGAAGAGGAATGAAACTGCTCTGTGAGATCTTGTATTATATGCAGCATTCATTTGGCATATATAGAACGTGTATGAGTTCTGTGTGATACATCACAACCTTCAAGGAAATGAAGTACAGTGCTTGGAAAAAAGTGAAGTGCAAGGGAATGACAACTGCACAAATCCAGGTGGGATCCTGTCTGGAACAAAGCCAAAAGGAACCTTGGCGCTGAACCTGGATATGGGCAGGATTTTCTTCAGCTCTTAGATTACAGTATGCCTGTCTGTCCTCCACCTTGGGAAGTGCTTACATACTCTGCCTCTATATAATCTCATATTCGTATCTGTCCCAGGCATTCCCCAGTACTGCTGCAAAATCCAACCATATTTTCCTGCTTTATTTCAAGCAAGAGCACTTGAAAGGTGGTCTCTTAGGGAAATACTTTAAATACTAGAGTTCAAAAGATGAAGGGTGAAGCTGATTCTAAACCCAGGATCTCACAGAACTAATGCTGTGTAACAGAATCCACTGTAGGCCCTAAGGTTTGGTAGGTGCTTGACCTGCAAGTAACAATGTGGTACAATGCCTTTCCTACACTGGAAATCTCCAGATTCATCTGCCTCAAAGGCACCTCACATTTAAAAGGTCAGCTTCTTTACCAGTCTTTTCAAGCCTTGACTGATTATGGTAATGAGTGAGGGAATACCGGTGGAGATCTGATGCTGTGGATAAGTAGTCTGCAGAACAGCCACTGAACTCAGTGAATGACACCTTCTAGACATCTGTGTGCTGGATCTGTTGTGTATGTGAAAAAGAATGCTCTGTGCTCTCGAATGAGTTACATTCCTGGCAGTTAAACATGGCTGAGACAAAGAAAGAATGCTTTGGGAGTCTGTGCAGCAGAGAGACTTAGAGAGGAGGAATACAGGAAAATGACTGTTCTGAACACAACAAACTACAGCAGGTAAGAGAAAGAAGCCTCCTAACCCCAGCTTGCATTCTGCACAGTGCTTCTCTGCCATAAAATGGAACTTGGTTAAATTAAAGAGTTCCCTCACTGCAATGTTATAAACTTCTTTTGTAGACTTTTGCCCAGCCAGTGAAGTTTAACTCTGACTTTGGGGTTTTTGAAGTAGTTCATGATGCCCCCCAACACCTGGAAAGCCAGCTGAAAAAAAGTCTGGATGATGAGAAGTCTCCAGCCGCCGTTTACAGCATCCCGAGGAAAGCAGAGAGTGCCAGGCAGACCTCCAAACCCTGCAGCGCTTCTCTGGCCCTCGCTACTGATCTGAAGGACAAGACTGTGGTGAGCATCTTACAGCCCCCCCACTTCATATTTAGGCCTCACTGTAGAGATACTGGCAGTTGTTGTGTTTGGCTTGGTAGCCTGGGAAAATTGTTAATTTCTGTTAGGAAAACAGAGTGATGGGCCAGGGTATGCCCTGCCCCACACATGTGTCTAGCAGTGACTGGAATTGCAGCTGTGCGTCCTGCAGCACAGAATGCTGAATACTCTGCAGGGCAGGACACAGTTGTGTGGTCTGAATACTTCTGAATATTAAAAGAAAAAATATTATTACAACAGTTACTTTAGAAGTGATCCCTGGAATGTGCAAATTGACTGAAACTAATGCATCTCAGTCTTTCCTTATTAATTAATTTCCTTGTGTGGCTATGAGCTCATCTGTGGTCTGGCAAAACAAGGCTCTCTCTTCCATTAATTCCCAAGGGATTTGCATAGTCAACATCAGTTAAAATAGCTAGAGAAAAATAATCTTTGGCAGCAAGAAGACGAAATTAAAGGACAGGTGGGATGGACTTCAGAAAAAAAAAAAAAAATCTTGTATAGGACTTCTTCAGACAGCATCAGTTTGAGTCCCCTTTCTACTTTTAGGGCTTTCTTCATCCCCACATTAGGCAGGTTAAAAGCAGGAGCTGAAGCACTGTATGCACCTGGGAGAATACAAGACAGTGGGAGTTTAGCTGTAAGCAGCAGCTTTGGAGGAGACAAAAATACTTCTGGGATACTTCATTTCTTCCTTTGTTGCTTACTTTACACTGGTGTGACTGATGTGACTTCAGTTCATTTCACTCAAGGCCAGGCTAAGGTCTTGCTCTGTTTTTAGAAGCAGCTGCTCTAAATGATGTCATAGCTGGAAAGCTGAAGAGAGAAGCAGGGAGCTGAAGAAGGCTCTGCCCAGTGTAAACTTAATGATTTTTTTTTTGGAAAAGAAAACAGTGCTGAGAGGGGTCAAAAGGCAATGACATGTAATGAAATAGTAATGTGAGATTGCAATTATCTGCATCTGAACTGCACAGATGCTATGCTAGGACAAGGCTCCCAGCTCTCCCTGCACTGCTAGATAGCTGTTTTAACAAACATTTCACCTGAGAGCACAGAAGCAGAAGAGCTGCTCTTGATTGTTTTATTTGCTCCCAGGATTCAGCTGAGGAAATGCTGTGTGCCTATGCAAGTGTGACTAACATTGCTCTCTGGGATGACCTTGCATCACAGACCCCATGGATGGCCTTGACCAATTCAAACCTTGTTGCCTACATCTTCCGTGTGGCTTGGAGCAATGCGGCTCCTGTATTATCGAGAACTTTCCTTTCCTTGTGTGTTTCCCCCAGATGGGGAGCACTCTGGCCTTTTGAGGAGCTCTATGCCTACTTTCCCCTTTCCCAAAAATAGGGGAAGAATGTTTCTTCTTTTCCCTTCCCTGTTTATGGGACAAGTAACAGGTGCCTCATCCCCTTCAGCTTGAGGTCTCAAAGCTGAGCTGGAACAAAATGGCCTGCAAAGAGCAAGCCAAGAACTGTAACTAACTACTGAAGTTGGAAGTCAGCTTGGCTCATTGTACCAGGCTGTGACTGAACCAGAAGAAGCCATCCCAGACTAACTACATCGAGTAGTTCAGTTAAAATCAAGCAGCATATGATATTGCAGGCATCAGGGGATGCTGCCTTCTTGGCTTTGACTTTTTTCTTTACAAATGACAATTGCTTTGAATGTTAAACCCCTAAAAAAAATTCCTACGTCCCTTGCATGGCCAGCAGTAGCACATTGCTAATGGAAGTGAGCTAGGATTGGAGAATCCTAGCAGTTCCTTCAGGGTACAGCCTGAATTGAAACACTAATCTTGTGAAGAAGTACACCCAGCAGTATATTTCTCTGTGCTTCCCTCTCAAACTGTTAGAAATTTGCAGACAAGCAAAAATTACCTGCACGTGTGCAGATTGTTGATAGGGAGGAGTGCATCTTCTCCTTGGCACTCCAAATCAACCTGGTGTAAAATGTAGGGTGAAAAAAACTTGCAGCACTGGGTAGAATTGATCCTGCCTATGGAAAGTAACTGGCTGGCATCCCACATACCTGACTTGAGAGAACCCCCAGCTCAGCAAAGCACTTAAGTATGTGTTTAGCTTTAATCAAGGGAAGTTAAACACATACTTAAACTTAAACACGTGCTAAAAGCTTTGCTGGATTGGGTCCCAACAAGGCCTAAGGCTGACTGGGTAAGGAAGCTCACCGAGGTAAGAAACCCCATGGGATTAAATGCAGCATCTTTCCCTGGGTAGAGGAGAAGTAGAGATTCTGTCCTTCTGACAGGAGCTAGAGTTTTGTGTAGCAGCCATGCACAGATGTGAACGTGTTGTGAATCACTCAGGCACAAAAGTGAACTTCGAGTCAGTAAAGACATAAATGTGAAATGCCAAAACAAAGAGACAATCTCCTGCACTTGAAAAAAGCATTGTCAGCTACCCAAAAGGGGCAGACACTGTGTGGTGGGGAGCAATTAGTCTCCATCTCCACAAATTACACCGTCTGAGCCACTGCCAACATAAGCTTTCCATATTTTGAGATATTTTCTTCTCTCTAAATGAAACCACCCTCTTTCTGAGTAATGCCCCCCAGATCTAGATGAGGCAGGAATAACCCTTGTCCCTAATGGAATATTAGCTCATGGAAAGAACATGTAGAATGCAATCTGCATACACTGATTATTTGATATAGCAAGTACCACCCATCCCTGCTCAAACTTTGCCTGGTTTTGTGGACAAGGGGAATGACTAAATTCTTCTAAATCATCAGCCTCACCTCCTCACTAAAAGGAGAAATGGGCCTCAGATTCCTCCATGCTGAGGGAAGCAGCTGTGTGTCTCTGTGTAAGGACCGGGCACAGTTCTTTGGCTCTGTGTAGCTTGTCCCTTGACCTGGTTTTAACTCAGCTGGCAACTGAGTGCCAGCAGGCCACTTACACAAGAGGGGTTTTCTCCTTCCCTTTCCCCTCTGGGTGGGCAAGGAGCTGGGAAGGCTGAAATGTCCGTTGAAATAAGGACAATCTACTGCTCTACTGCAGGGATGTCAGATTACAAAAAGGGAAAACAAAGGCGGGAGAAAAGGTACCCTGGTACGCAGCAGAGGAAACCACCCCTCCCATGCACTGCCAGAAGAAAGAAGGGCGAGCCCCAGCTCGGAAGCTGGAGCGGAGACACACGAAGCCCAGCAGAGAGAACGTGAGACAGGTCCCGGCACTGCGGGGCAGCCCCTGTCCTGCCCGGCCCCTGTCCTGCCCGGCAGTGAGCACGCTGTGGAACACGGCATCCAGCTCGCTCTGTGCTCCCATCCTGTGCTCCTTGTCCCTCCTAGAGGGGCACTCAGCTTAAACCGATGCACTGCTCAGCATCTCTCTCAGCCTGCCAAACGCTCTGCAGGCACTGGTGCTTTGCCGAGGCACTGAAGCTTAGCCTGCCTGATTCAGCGCCCTTGGGCTGCCTCTGGAGAAGTTACTGTGGGCAACGCAGCTCTGCAGTGCTCCAACTGGATCAGGAAAGGTGACAAGTGATCAGCTTGTGGCTGCGTTTTGATTTTGATACCCACTGTTCTCCTTCAGGGGGTGTGATTTAAGAGTTCCTTATTCTTCAAACTCTTGAGCTAAAAATGTGATAGCGTTTTGTTACAAATGTGACCAAGTCAGAAACATCAGCAGGTTCCTCGTGAGAAAATTTTACAGAATCCTGGAATGGCTCAGGTTGGAAGGGACCTCACAGATCATCCCCTCCACCCTCCCCACCATGCCCAGGGACACCTCTCAGCTAGACTTAGCTGCTCAAGGCCTCATTCAGCCTGGCCTGCAACACCTCCATAAAGGAAGCAGCCTGTGCCAGACTCTCACCACCCTCACACTCAACAACTTCTTCCTCAGCTCCACTCTAGCCCTGCTCTGCCTCAATTCCAAACCATTCCCCCATGCCTGTCTCAGACCCTCTCAGGAACAGTCTCTCTGCAGCCCTCCTACAGGATCTCTTCAGGCACTGTCAGCGGCTCTGAGGTCCTCCTGGAGTCTTCTGTAATGATCATTTAATTTGCACTTGGTATTGTACAATCCAAGCACGCTTCATGCCTGCATCCTTTCTGAAGGCAGAGCACCCATGATGTGATTTAAAAGTGCTCTTACCATGAAATCAGATTCAGGGGTCTTTAGCTGTGAAAAGGAAACTCAGTTGTCCCAGTAAGATCCAGGCCGAACGGAGTAACAAAGGTGATGTTCTCTGTGTTTGTCCTCCTGACACAGTGCTTCTGTGGAAGGGGATGGAGGGGGCAGACGAGCTGGCAGACAAAGCAGGACAGCCAAGCACGCTGCTGAGCTCTGGCATTTCTCTTTCAGCAGTACCTCGAGCCAGAGCAGGCAATGCGGTGGGTGAAGGAGGAAAGGCTGCCAGCATTTCTGGAGAGCGACTGCTACTTTGAGTACAGGTACTGCAAGCCTCTGCAGCCCCTCAGCTCTGTGCGGCTTTCTCCTCTGTCCATTTCATCTCGCCACTACTCTTTGTATGCTTTCTCCCACCGCTGGTCAGCTTTGTTTCATTTGAGAGACCTGCATAAAGTAACACCAGAGACTTTTTTCACGTGGTGATCAATACTTTGAAGTCTCCATGCAGCGGCCAGCTGAACGCGACTGCTGAAGGTGCAGTGAGTGCCAGCACTGCTATGACGCTGCTGCTGGTGCCAGGAGCAGGAGCTGTAGTGGCTGGTGGTGACGGGGGGGATTCTGCAGTCCGAGCCAACACCTCTGGGTCAGTCATCAGAATATTCAAAAGCTGCTTGGCACGGCTTGGGATTGCAGAGATAGCCATGAGAGCAACCTGGCAGAAATCAGTTCTACTCATTGTTTTGTTTGTTAGTACAAAGCAGCCACCACCTGTAAAGCTGCTGGGCTGTGGGATGGTAGTGCTGGCATTGACAAGTGCCAACAGCCCAGGAGTGAAATAACTCAGCAGGTCATGAAGGTCTCTGTAGCAATTTATTTTTAGTTCAGTCACTGTTTTTGATTGCCTGTTCTGGGTCAAAAATCAACTGGTTAAAAGCTAAACTGAACTATTTGATTGTCTCAACATTTAATTTCAGGCTAGCTAAATTGATATCACAGGTGGAGTGGAGCAAGACTGGCATTGATTTCATTATTGATAGTGACTACTATCCTTGGATAAGGAAGCAAGACTCAGGTGCTCCCCCTCCTGAGGAAGATGACTCACTGTTGACTCTGAAGAGCCTTGGCCAGGTAAAAGCAACATGTTTGGGTGTAGCATCAAGACCGTGAACGCTTCAGGTTAAACTGTTGTAGCTGAGGACATGACCTAACTGGACAACTGATTCTCTGAATATCCCTTATTTCCCAAGCTCTTTAGAGAAGGTTCTGGAAGAAGGTTAATGGGTCGTGATACAGCTTAAACAGAAGGTGTTAGAAGCCTGCTCAGCTACTGCCATAGAGCTGTCTTCACTGGGAACTACCCTTACAGAAACCTACACAACCAGGCTGCACCAGATGGCTGCAGATTCAGCCCTCTGCTGTCAGAAGCATTGCAGTAAAGAGAGAAGTTGGAATTATGCTGCCACATTTCTCTTCCTAGGCCACAGGTTCTCAGATGAGGCCAGCAAAACAGAGTGAGTCCAGGAACACTGCAGGTTCACTTCTGCATCCTCAGGATCCTGGTCACATTCAGGACACTCAGTGTTTGCCTGGGCAGCCTGTAAAAGAGGATTCCCTAAGCGAAAAGGAGAGCTTTCTGGGTAAGTAAGAGGGGCTCAGCCACAGCCATTGTAGCACAACTCTGCAAGAAAAGGCATTCCAGGTAACTGCCTGTTCCAGTCATTGCCTTCTGAGCATCACCTGCGGTCTCAGGCTGCAGATGGGGACTGACTGCTGTCCATAGCCACAACACTGACACCTGACCTGGTAGCCAGGTTACTTCTGCAGTGGTAGAAGCCTCTTTTCATATGTATTTGTGTCCCACAGATATCTGTACCTTCCCCTGGAGGGTTTGTTAGGGCTTTTCCCCATTTGCTGTGTTTTTAAAGGCTTTCTTGCCTTGATTCTTTGGCTCTTTGATACTGTATGACTTGTATTGCAGCCACAGGGATATGGTTTAGTGTTGACCCTTCAGTGCTGGGGTAAGGGTTGGAACTGGATGATCTTGAAGGTCTTTTCCAATGAGATGTATTCTGTGATTGTTAGATGTTTCTAGAGCCTTTGACATAATAATTTCTTTGCTGTCCTGTGTACGTCAAGGTCTTACCCAACTGATAGAGGCCTGTTGGATGTTGCAGCCTTTTGCAATAGCCAATATAAGTAGAGAGAGAATCATCACTTACTGGCTTCTACAGACCTAAAATAAAACCAGTCCCATGACATACTGGGGCCTTGATCAAACTACCCCCAGGTGCTCAGGAAGCAAGCAGGCTGTGTGCCACAAGGTGTTTTCACCAGTGCCGGAAGCCTGGATGCTCAGCTGAGCAAACAGTTGTCTCCAGAGGAAGCTGTTCCTGAGCTGGAGTTCAACAGCCATGGGGCTGGCTTTCTAGTGACAGCAAAAGCATTTTTGCCATTCTCTGCTCCCCTGTGTGACACAGCCTAACCCTTCTGCAGCAGCAGCAAATAAGTTACCTTTTTCACTTTGGAAATGTTGATGTGCAAGAAAGCAGACCAGAATTAAAAGACCCCAATGATATTTTCTGATTTAATGCAGAAGCAGGTTCACTCTCTGGGGAGTGCCATCAGCAGAGTGTCCTTTCCCCTTCAAGGCCAACCTCACCAAAAGCTGACATCATTGAGGAAAGGTCCAGAGAGGATGAGAAGGATTTTTCTGTTGCCATTGCTGAATCTCCTTCCCACAATCAATTAAGAGTTTACCTGGACCTGAAATATGACTGTGGTGCAAAAGAAGAAGTTGGACAGGAAAGCACAACTCGGACAGCAGAATCACTCCTACCAGCTCATGCTCAGTCTAGAATGAAAGAAGCTGTTTCAAAGCTGCCCCAGCAGACAGCTGCTGACACTGAGAGTGATGTGGACTTCTGCCAACAGCCTGAAGCATTGAAACGTGAGTTAGCAAGTAATGAATTTGCCCCCACAACCGCAGACTCACTCTTGCCCCGAGGTTCTGCGTGCACTGCCTTGGACACCAAGGAAGATGCCAGAGAACAAGATACTGAAGAAGTTAGCTTGAGATCAAGTTCTGAAAGTGATGGGGCTGGCAGCAGGGCTGCCTGGTGTGTTAGTCACAGGACTTACGACACTGGCAACAGACATCAGTTTGAAAGGTTCAAGAAGTTCATCAAAGGAACACTTGGGGAAAGGTACTGGTGGCTCTGGATGGATATCGAAAGATTAAAGTCTCTTAAGGACACCACAAGGCAGCAAAGGTACTTCCCATCATTTAACAGTTATTCCCATTGCTTTAGTACTTGTAGCCCAGCTGGATTAGTGCAGGCTTGGGGATTTTGGAGTAAACGGTAGTCTTGGAATAGAGCAGAAACAACTAGTTGGGACACTCGTGATTAGGTAAGTCAGCAATGGTTCTGCTTAAACTGACAAAACTCTTTCTGAAGGGTCATGTTTACGTGAAGTCAGAAGCACCATAGTATTTGAGCTGTGTTAGAGAGAGATGTGGAGAGACACCTGGTAAGAGAAAGAAAAGAAAAAAGGAAACTGCTTAAATTCTTAAGCAAGGCATTCAGCCTGGCTAACTGCTGTAATGAAAGGCTCTGCTGGACTCAGCTTGTCTCTCCCAAGGCACTGTGCAGTTGGTCTCACAGAAAAAACCTGTCTCTGATTTGCGGAAAACCCCTTTTGGCTTCTGCCACTTGCAGTTAAAGCCATGCTGCGGGCCAGCACTTTAAGCAGTGAGATAAGCTCTGCTTGGTTCTCTGTAGCATCTGACACGTGCTTGTGTGATTGGTTTTGTTGACTGAAGGCAACTCAGCAAGATGAGAACACTGTACCTGCTGAGCAGTGGAGACTGTTGCCTCAGCTCCGAAGTGTTGCTCAGGCTCGGCCTGCTGCATGGAGATCAGTGGAACACAAAGCATTTGAGACGGATCCAGCCTGAAGTAGTGAAACCTCTGCTGCTCTACTGGTATGGAAATAAGCACAGC
Organism: Eubucco bourcierii; assembly: GCA_013396675.1. Classification (NCBI taxonomy): domain Eukaryota; kingdom Metazoa; phylum Chordata; class Aves; order Piciformes; family Ramphastidae; genus Eubucco; species Eubucco bourcierii. Next base: position 117,188 of record VWZE01014655.1, on the reverse strand, counting down.
AGCTAAGACTCTGTTGTCTCACGAATGTCCCTTTTCCCTGATAAGCCTATCAGGCCTGTCTCATCTCTCTTAGCCCACTGCAGTCATGGGAAGCAATGTCACCCTGAACACCAGCAGAGGTTGACTCTGAATTTTCAGTTGAGCCTAAAGTAAACTGCAGTCTGCTGAGAGGCCAGGGAAATCTGCCCTTGTTGTTACACTGCCAGCACATCTGAGCTACTTTGTGTGCTTTGGATACCATTCAACTAAACTTTAGGCTTCAGGGTAGAGAAACCCCTTCAGGTACAGAAGGTTAATTCTGTCCTAACCTATTCCCCATGCTGCTCTTCTCAGGTTTCTGAGGGTGCTCTGTGTATGTGTCTATGTGGAATTTGATCTTGAGACTTTACTGCTCCATGTCTGTCATACAAAATGTCTTTTGCATACTGACAGCTTAATTGAGGATGCAAAGTCTAACCTTGTTCCAAAACACAAGCTTAGTTTTGGCTCCCTATGGGGGATCAGCAAGTTGCAGGCATAAACGAATACCTGCAACTAGGAATTTGCTGTAGTGCCACATGAGAGCTGTGCTGTGTTCTGTGACCTCCAATCCTTTCCTGTTCTTTGCTGTAGGATGGATGGGGCAGACTGCTGCAGACTCATACAAAGGCAACTATGTAGTGGTGCTGAATCTGCAGCTGAACTTCACTTATTTGTAACTTAGGGTTAGAATTGGAAGAGTGCAAAGCTAAACCTATGCCTATCACTAGCTGGTCTTAACTCTCAGCATGCGCAGTACGGGACCCTGAAACACCATGCTGGGGAGAAAGCAGCCAAGCAGCCCAGCATTTTGTNTTTTTTTTTTTTTTTTTTTTTTTTTTGTTTTTTTTCCCTTCTTCAGGGGTCCCAGGTTTTGTGTCACTCATTCAACAGCAATGGAGACTGCCAGTGCAAAACTGAAGCTCTGGCACACGTACCAAGACAGACCAAGGGTGGACATTGATCCTTTTCCACAAATAGTATCATTGGTACCATGGACACCTAAGTCTTGCATGCCAGGGCTGCCACCTTCCCTTCCTCAGGTAGGTGGGATTGCAGTGTTGAAAACCAAAGCCTCGTCCCATCATAGGTAATGATAAAATTCCCTGAACTCAATTAAACAAAGTTTTGGTGCTTAGCTGTTAGGAAGCTGACCAGAGAGTCACAAGAATGGTAGGGGTTGGAAGGGACCTCTGGCCACCATCTTGCTCACCCTCTCTGCCAGAACAGGTTAACCTAGAGCAGGATGACATCCAGATGGGTTTTGAATATATCTAGAGGAGGATATACCACAGGCTCGCTGGGCAGCCAGTCCCATTGCTCTGTTGCATTCAAGTTAAGGAAGTTTTTCCTCAGATGGAACTTCTGTGTTCTAGTTTGCACCCACCACCCCTTGTTCTACTGCTGGGTGTCACTGAAAAGAGTCTGGCCCCATCCTCTGGATACCTGCCCTTTAGGTAAGATTCCCCTCTCAGTCTTCTTTTCTCCAGGCTAAACAGCCCCAGGTCTCAGCCTTTCCTCATAAGGGAGTTGCTCCAGTCCCTTAACCATCTTTGCAGTCCTCCTCTGGATTCTTTCCAGTAGGTTCTTGTTCCTCTTGAACTAGGGATCCCAGAACTGAACACAGTGCTTCAGATGTGGCCTTGGCAGGGCAGAGTAGAGGGAAAGGAGAGCCACACAACACTTGCAGATGGTCACTTCTGTTTTGCCTCTCTTCTTCCCTGAAAATTGCTGCAGCAATGGAAGCTGCAGCTTTTCAAGCATCTCCGTGCTGAGCCTCAGGACAGAAGGCACTTGGAGAACGTGACTTGAGGCTGTGGTTCTGGTATCAAGAACAGGGTGGGCTGTGCCCCAGCCTCTGGTGATCTGAATTGGTTTGGACTGTCATGACAGTTTTTAAAAAGCTAATCCATAGAGCGAAAGGAGGGGAAATAGTGGGAGAGAGTTCCTGCTCAGGAGCAAGATTCCTGCTGATCACAACAGGAGTGGAAGCCAGAAACAGCTTCCTTGTGAAGCCAGGAGCAGCCTCTGTGCAAGGTGTGTTAATGGCCCAGGATTAGCTGCGGGCCGGGCAGACAGGACCCGAGCTCTGCGCTTTTACCAGCCCTGTAAGCCTCACAGAGTCAGCTGATGGACCTCTCCTTGCCCTCTCCTCTGTGAGAAATCTGGAGTTGGGAATCATCCAGCTCCACTGTGCTTGCAAGAGCTTAGGGAGAGCAGCAGCTCTGGGTGAGTTTCTGAGGGCACTCTGAATGTCTCCAAAAAGCTGCAGAACAATTGTGTTGCAGTCAGTCAGTGATGGTGTGGCAGAATGCTCCTTTCTCTCCTAGTCTGAGTGATTTTTATCTCTTAGGGTGAGCTGCTTGAGGTAATCTTAGTAGAGATTCACACGACTTGCTCAGATGCTCAGCCCCTGGCATGCTCTGTATTTCTACCTCTTAAAAATGTAGTTGTAAAGCTGTGGTGGTTATGAAGGGCTGCTGAAGAATCTTGCAGGATATCCAAGGAAGCTTTTTGCAATTTGTGGTTTTATGGATTGTGTTTGACAAGGCAAAATAGTCCTGTAAACCCTTGAATAGTTTTGAGAAGTTCATGAGCACATGTTAAGGAGCAACAGAGGTGGGGAAATCACCAGAACTGCTGAGTTGTCTTTAGGTCTCTTAGACAAGGAGAGCAAACTCAACAACTTTATTAAAATGAGCTACTCCAAATTTCTCTTTAAAGATACCATCGAGATTATCACCGACCCTGCCACCAGAGGAGAGCCCCCAAAGGGTTATTTCCAGCAGCAGAATGTGGTAAGTACAGAAGCCTCTTATGGATCTTTCTGCATACCAGTGGACCTCAGATCTTGATGGGAGGCTTTGAGACGCTGCTGGCTTCATTCATACATTCCCTGAAGGCAATAATCTGCTGAGCTGAAGCACAGTTATGGTACAGATTGCATGCATGGCTGATAAGTTTCTGGCTGGCTTCTGCCTCAAGACAAAAGGATTTGTGTCTCCCTCTTGTGTAACTGTTGATACTCTTTACACACATTGACAGCCTTCAACCCTTCTCTGGTGCCCTGTCAGCGATCTCTGGGTGAAAAAGTGTTCCTCTACATTTGACACATTTTACAAATCTGAACTCCTTTCTCCTCTGCTGTTCACCATGGCACACTACCTCCCTCCTACCTCTTCTTAGTTGTTTGCTTTACTAGATCTCCTAGTTTGTTTCTTGAATAGGTATTGAAAATGTTGTTTGTTTGTGGATTCAGGACAGAGGCAGTGAGCAGAGACAGGAGTCATTGCTTAGGCTTAGATGACACCGAAGACTCGGGTTCCCAGGGTCAGAGAAAGTACACCTATGCTGAGCTGCTCTCAGTAAGTACCACTTGTCTGGAATCCTGTGTAGAACAGTTTATTCTGTAGTATTGAAGAGGAAGCAGTCATAGTGGTGGGGAGGAACTGGGTGAGGATGTCAATGTCAGTGCCCTCTGCAGAGGTACAATTAGAGTGTCAGCGTTTGCTGCGTGCTCTCCGTCACCTGTTTTTAGGAAATCCTGGCACCTACAGAGGTTTATTTTCACCAGAAAGTGTTGGTCTTCTCCATGGTAACCATGTGTTCAGTGGGCTGCCATGGGAAACTCACTGGAGAAATGCTTCAGTGGAACTGTTGCCAGGGAAAGTGTATCAGTCTCAGAGTGAAAGCTGCGCCTGCCCTCTGAGTCACTGAAGCAGGCACATTTGTAAGAAGCAGATGCTTCGTTTGTACAGTTCCTTGTTACTGCTTGCGTATTTCAGCCTTCTATTTCCTGAATTATTGCCTGTTAAGCAGACCTTCCATCCAGCAAACCTCAGGAGGAACAGGCTGCACAGCAGAGCATTTTCTCAGTCACTGTTCAAATGCTGACAAATGGAATGTGTGAGATGTCAAGACCTGGCCCTGTAAAACGTATCCAAAACTTCCACATTTGTGGAACGGTCTTAAACCAGCCTGCTGTTTCCTGGAGCTATCCATACCCACAGCCTCCAAAAAGCCCCTCACACAATGGAATGTGGCCCTGTTCACACACACCTGGTGTTTGTTGCTCACCTCAGCACATAGTCATAGAAGGGTTTGGGTTGGGAGGGACCTCCAAAGGTCACTTAGTCTGGTCCCCCGGTAGTTCAGCAAAAACATCCTCCACTAGAGCAGGTTGCTCAGGGCCTTGTCCAGCCTGCCCTTGAATATCTCCAGGCATAGGGCCTCAACTACCTTCCTGGGCAGCCTGTTGCAATGTTCCAGCACCCTCCTGGTGCAGAACTTGTTCCTCATATCCAATCTTGATCTGCTCTGCTCTCATTTCAAACCTTTGCCACTTGTCCTGTCCCTGTAAGATTTTTGAAAGAGTCCCTCTGCAACTTTCTCTTTTTTACCTCAAAATCCTCTTTATCACTTCATTGAAATTCTTTTTCTCCTCTGTTACTATTTGCAGAAGACAAGGATAGCCTTTGCACCTAGGGGATGTTTGCAGGCAGAACTTTAAATTCAGGAGAAGTTCCCACCATGAACTAGCAGGGACCCTTCCTGTGCAGAATTGCCCTCTGGCCAGGGCAGGGAGATGCCATCCATGGACAGTTACAGGGCTAGGCTGCAACCTGGGATCCGATCCCCACAATTTGCCATTGCAAATCTGATGCAGAGAGTAACACAGGGGTTCCTAGAGTGGGGAGGGGGATCTTCTCTGCCTCACGAGTCTGGCTTCTACTTGCCCTTCTCTAGCCCTCTTGCTGTATGGAAAGAGGCTGGTTGTCAGCCACCACACTCATCGCTCCCACTTTGCTGTCAGAGATGGCAACTAAGCCGAAGTTTCTCTCTTGTGATTATCAGAAGCTAATGTATCACTTTGTGACCTCCTCTGGCTTGTCTGTGGGCGTTGTCAGAATGGGAGTCTTCTTCCTCAAGCACTCAGGAGCTGACCACGCTGAAGAGCATGGATTTGTTGCTTCCTAAAATGCTTATGACTGTTGCTGATGCCAGTGGTGTAACCCCAGGAGACATCTTTTGTCCCGTGGTAGTTAACTGTTTTGAGGCTTGACTGAACAACCACTTGTTACCTTCCCTCAATTCAAACCTTAGTAGCCTGAGCCCAGACAAGGTTTGACATCTAAATGCTATGGCTTAGTGCCATTGGGATTTCCCAGCTTCAGAGCTAGAGAGTCAGTGACAGAACTAAGGGTGGGTTTGCTTTCGTTTCAAGTGTGGAGGAACCTCCTAAGGGCTCCTGTGGTCATTTTGCTTCTCTGCATGCCCTCAGTCATCAGACCTGTTCCATTGTGGATATTTAGTGGGGAGATGGTGTGGAGAGCTGTGATCAGTTGCAGGGAATCTAGTTTCTTGAGATGAAGATGCTAACTGGGCAGGCTGCACGGCTCTCCGTGGCACTGGACAGTAACCAAAGCCTGTTAGTCCTTGCTGCATAACTCTCTTTTTGTTTGTCCAGGGGAACAGTGCTGCTGGCAGTGCTGTGCTGTGGGGATCAAGAACAGAAAACATGCTGCAGTCCCTTTGTTTGGAGAACAGAGCAGGCCACCACTTCACGCAGTTCTGTGAGAAATCAGGGAATAAGGTATGAGGATTTTCCTACCCTGTGATAATTTAGTCCACAGTTGACCGAATGGCAAGTTACAGAGAGCAGCTAGACTGAAAAAAAAAAAAAAAGTAGAAAGAAAGATTGATGACTGAATGAATTATTACTGGTGAGCCTCCAGTCCCTCAGCAACAATAAACTGCTCATGTGTGTGTTCAAACTAATGACAGCTCTTAACCAAGCCGTCAGATCCTAACTGTCTTAAACCTATTGGAAATCTGATTGTACCATCAGGGATTTAAAAAAAAAGAACAACCATTTGAAAAACAGCCTTTCACTTGGCAGGGAAGAGGAGGTCTTAACCATCAACCCATTTTTTAAAACTATGGCAAATGCACACTGCTATTACTCATGATAATCTTCCTCCTTGCTTCCTGGGCTAGTGCTGTCCAACGTCTCCAGCCTTCTAAAAACCTCCTCCTGCTTCCACCAAGCTCCTTGGATTTTTAAGCAGCGTAACTCCATTGCTGCTCTGCAGGCAGCAGAGCCATCAGTCATTGCTGGCTGTGAGTGGTGGATTGCTGGGAACAAGTTATAAATCTGAGCCAATATCTAGTGAGTTTGCAGAAGAATTGAGTCTGAAGTGAAGATCTGAAGGCAATCAAACTGCCCATCTCTTTCTCCACTGGCACAACACAGAGTCCAGCAACAGTAGCTAGAGATGCCTTTGGCTACCAGAAGGCAAGGGCCAACGTTTCCAAAGCTGAGTATCTTCAGCCAAAAATATTAGATGTGCGTAGAGAGAAATCTAAACAACAGCAGATTGTTTTTCCGTGGGAGACAGGCACTCAGCCACATGTCCTCTGGGTCTCCAGGTGCCAGACTCCTTTGGAATTGTAATTCCTTAAGGTTTTGTCTACAGCTGTGGACCATCTTTCACTCACGTGCCAGGTCTGGCAGCCTACCTTTGGTGCCCCTATCTTTTTGGAACACTTTCTTTACTGCCCAGTGACGAGGGTTTCAGGGTATTTTCAAAGATCCAAATCTCATAAGCACACCAACATAAAGGGCTTGGGGAAGTATCTAGGCTCCTTCTTCTGAAAGGTCTTTTGGTGTGTGTTTGAATGAATCAAACAGAGCCAGGACTCAGAGACACCCACAATAAAAATGTAGTGATGGTCCCCGTCACATAGTCAAGTGCACAACATTTACTTGTTCTGGCTACTGCTGCACCACACAAACTCCACATGTCCATTATCAGCATCTCTCCTTTACTGCTGGCTCTGTGCCAGTGGAATGCACTACAGTGCTAACAATTTCAGTGGTCAATTGTGCATAAAGGATACAATAAAAGACAGAGTATGGCAGTGATGATGCCATTAACTATCTTGTTCTTCTGCCAGCATGCAACAGAATATTAAATCCATCCTAAATCGAGCTTCATTTATGATGACTCCAAGGAGCTAAGTAATTACTTGCCTTGGAAAGTCAGCCTTTGCTAGAGCTGTCTGCTTGGGTAGCAATAACTGACAGTCCTTCTCATCTCCAGGTGTGGAAGAACAGTGTGTACTTCTGGTTTGACCTGCAGGCATATCAGCAACTCTTCTACCAAGAAACTCTTCAACCTTTTAAAATATGCAAGCAAGCTCAAGTAAGTTGTAAATAGTCTGTTTTCCCTTCACAAATACAGTTGTTCAGTGTAAAGCCTGGAAAGAAGATAAAAAGCAGGAAAGTTTCCAAATCTTGACAACTCACACCAAAGTATATCTGGGTTGTGGACAGTAAAAGAAGCTCTTTGGGTTGTTTCCATGGAGTTCCTTGCTTTAAATATTAAACATGCACAGTTTGATTTCTAGGCTCAGTTTTATCTGCTCTACTCAATTTACCTAACCTCCTCTTTGCTATTCTATGTCCTATTTGCAAACTGCTGCTTGGACTCAACATCAAAGAGAATATTTTTTAATAAATCCTTTAATTGTTTTGTACTTTTCCTTCCACCTGCTGTGTGGGATAGAATTGCAGGCCTTGCAGTCCAGACCTCAGATAGGTCTAAAGTCCAGAACGTAGCCATAAAATTGGATCTTACTCATCAATTCTGGTTTTTCTAGTTCTCAGGGCATCATTATGCTCTTTCCACAGCCATCATGGCCCTCAGCTGATCTGCAGCCCCTCAGTTACTGGTGTGTCCTATAAATGAGCTTTCTTAATTAACCATGCACGTTAATCAAACAGGAACTGAACCAAAGGTGCACTGATTTGCCGTGGGTACTGCTGGCTGTCACTGACTGCAGAAGGGTCTGATAATGCCAGGGAAGGAGGCTGCAGTAGTGTCAGAGCATTAGAAGAACTCCAAGCAAGTTTTTCACTGTCTCTCTGAAGTTCAGTCTGGTTTCTGCTCCAGCCCTTGAGCAGGAGTAGCTCCTCCACACCTTTCCACCCAGTCTGTGGCAGCACAGGCTGCTCCAGACGGCGCCGCAGCAGGCACTTGCAGAGAGCAGCCAGCAAGCGCCTCTTTGTGTGGCTCACGGTGCTGAGCATCTGCACTGCCTGCAATTTGTCGTCTCGTCCTGCTTGGAGGTTTTACTAGGGCAAAGGAAAGGACTTTGCAGATTTGTCCAGAATCCTCAGCTGAAATCAGTGTTATTTGTACAGGAACACAAGCAGGGGCCAATGCTTGGAGTCGTCCTTCTCACACAGGTGAACTTGAGCTGCTGATCTCTTTAGTGGCTTTTCCCTCCAGCTGTACTCGTGGTCCATGGCTGAGGGCTACTGACTATCCCATCTCTGCCCAGGCCCATTTGTGGCTGGGGACCCTGCTCACAGCAGTTGTGCAAGTTCACCATATCTAGACTATGTCCTCATTTTCCAGTATGCCAAATCTTAAGTCATGGCTCAGGAGGGTTTTCAATTTGGTTTCTGGACGTGAACATCTCTGCTCTGAAGAAAGACTGAGAGCCTTGGGGCTGTTTAGTCTGGAGAGGAGAAGGCTGAGAGGGATCTGATCAATGTCTACAAATAGCTGAGGGTGGGTGTCAGGATGAAGGTGCTGGTCTCTTTTAGGTAGTGCCCAGTGAGAGGACAAGGGACAATGGGTACAAGCTGGAAACCGGGAGGTTCCACCTCAGCATCAGGAGACACTTGTGTATGGTGAGGGTGGCAGAGCCCTGGAGCAGGCAGCCCACAGAGGTTGTGGAGTCTCCTGCTCTGGAGCCTTTCCAAACCCACCTGGATGTGTTCTTGTGTGCCCTGCCTTGGGTGCTCCTGCTCTGGCAGAGAGGTTGGACTGGCTGATCTCTGGAGGTCCCTTCCAAGCCCTGACATTCTGTGATTCTTTTCACACAGTCTTAAACTCTTTCTGCAGTGGCTGCAGGGCTGAGAATTGAGGCTCAGGCCTTTCTTGCTGTCTCATTTCCAGTGCTGGCCTGGTGGTGCCAGCAGAACATCATACACAGAGAGCTGCAAGCACAAAGCATTAAATACATCAGACCCAAGTATGTGAAACTGTTCCATTAGCATAACTAACAGCTGAAATGTAACATAACAAATCAACACATGTGCTGCAACATTTGGTATCAGTCTCAAGCTTGCCTTTTAAGGCTGCACAAAACTGATTCTTGTTTTCATTGGAACACAGCAAAGAGTCAAGCTGCATCCAATCTGCAGGGTCTGCTTATGGGAGAGATGCCTCCCCAGATCCTGTGCTCACCTTTGGCAGGAGGCAGACACTCCAAAGGCTCCTGGTACAACACAGTCGTGTCTCTGCTGCTATTTGTGACAGAGAGACACATCCAGAGCATCCTGCATCCCTTCTGCCTGCTTCCTGTTGGAAACAAGAGCAAATCTGGGTTGCTGTGTATCTGCTACTCATTGTTTTGTCTGTTAGGCATGTTTCATCTCAGCTTTACAACAGAGAAAGAAAATAAAGACATTCCAAGGTGCAAGTTCTCATGCAGGGAAAAGAACTACAGTGAGTATGAAATCTGATGGACAAAGGAAACAGTGAGTAGCGATCATCATCCAGGGACGTGGAAGGTTATTCACTATAAATATAGGGGTGGGAGTGCAAAAGACGTTGTGAAGGCAAGGCAGTAAAGAAATAGACATTGTAGTTTCAATAACAATTGTTTGTTAGAGTTAGGAAATGTAATGCAGGCCACAATGTTAGCAGCAGAACCAGTTCAGATAAAGGTAGCTGTCATTGCTGTGAGTTCAGGCAGTTTGGCCTTCCCATTTCAGGTCAGCCAGAGCATTGCATTCTGCCATCAAAAGATTCTGTTGGGCAACTGCACAAGTTTGTTTAGGCCAGAGCAGCTCCACACCTCTGGGCAGCAACACAAAGCACTTGGACTTCAACCTTCTTTGTTTGGCGCTTCGCTCGAGTCACTATGAGATTGCTTACCAAGGTCTCCTCATCTGGGAATGGCTGCACACCAAACCCCAGACAATCCTTGATTTGTAAACCCATACACGAGATCAAAGGCTCAATCTGAATTTCCAAAGCACTTCTTATGCAGGTTCAAGCCATTGTAAGTAAGTTCAAGATGCAAACTCTGGCCAGATTTCCAGATATGGTTTTGGGTTCAATCCACCTCTTCTTTCAATGCCTTTGTAGGAAAATGTAGAGCTGACAGTTAGGGAAGTTCTTTGTGTTTCACAAAAGGAACAGCTGAAGTGTGATGTGCGCTGAGATTCTCGTATGAATTCCATAACCTTTAAGTTCATTTAATGTATCTTTTTGATACAAGCTCCTGCTGGAAGGGTTACAGCCAAAGCTTTAAAGCTATGACAAAAGCAATCAGCCACTTAGGGCACCTTGTCAAATGTGCACTGAAGTATTGGGGACCTCTTTTGGACTCTCTTCACCAACAAACAGATCCCTTGTGTGGCTTTGTGTGTCCTAAGTGGTGGAGCAATGCAGCAAAATAGCTAACCCCTCTACAAAAACATACCACAGCCTTGTATCTTGGGCCTGGTCCCTTCTGCTGTGGCTATTCTATGTGTTAAATGGTTTGCATCAGGCTAGGTAAAACATCATCTGACTGAAACTTTACCAGTGTTGGGGTTCTTCAAAGTAACTTCCACAGTTTGAAATCACTGTTGATCTAATTAAAAAACTCTGTCACTGTGAGGGTGCCAAAGCCCTGAAGTAGGCTGCCCAGAAAGGTTCTGGAGTTTCCTTCTTGAAAGAGTTTCAAACCCCGCCTGGATGTGTTCCTTTGTGCCCTGCTCTGGGTGCTCCTGCTCTGGCAGGGAGCTTGGACTGGCTGATCTCTGGAGGTCCCTTCCAACCCCTACCATTCTATGAGTCTGTGCAATGCTCTCTCTGCTAAATGTATTTAGCAGTTTGCTGAGAAGAGCACAACTTAGGGCAAATGTGGTCTTGTTGTTCAGCTAGGACTCTTCCTGTGGATGTCCTCATTCTTTGATGTCACCCTTACAGGTGGGAGCCTTTGATGCAGTGATAATGTAGGCCACAATAAGCACAAACCACCTTCATTTTCAATTATTTAGCACTGGCTAAAGAGGGAGTGGAAGCCTGGTAAGCGTGACAAGTTCTAAGTGGAGGGATGTCAGCCATGGTAGCTGAGGCTGTAGCACTGTGTTCCTTGGTGGCCTGACATCAGGAGAGTCACAAGGATCTGTTTCAAACTCTTAAGGCTCAAAATAATAGGAATGTTGTCTGGCACAGTTGCGCTTGGGAAGAAAGAGCCTAATAAACCAGAACTTCTTTTAAAACAAACAGAAACAATCCTTTAATGTACTCGAATGTTCTCCCACTGTGCTAGAACTCCAAACCCCACAGGGTTTTATTAGTGCCTGAGCACAGAGTAACTGGAGGGGGTTTGTCCATCTGCTAGTTACAGCTGGACTTTAGCAATGTAAGGAGAAGGAGAACTACAGAGATCTGCATTCTTTCCTTCAAAACTGTGATAATAAATAGTGAGTCCCATGCAAGAAAGAAGTTATGATTTAAGCTGCTAATCAGCTGCCCTGCCGATGGGTTTGCAAATTGCTTAGACTGTGACGGCATGAAGAGCAGAAAAGGTTTATAGCTACACGAAATGTATCACAGCAGCAGCTTTTTTCTCTTGAGTTCCGGCTGCACTCAGAACCAGGATGTGTTAGACTGACATTCTAGAATGTCCTTTTCCAAGATATTCCTGGAAAAAAAGGTGGTTTTCTCTTTGCATAGAAATGTATGAAACACTAAGCAAAAATAAACATGCAAACAAGAGTTTGACTTAGGGACCACTTGAAAAAGAAAAAACCTCAATATTTGAAATGACTCTATGCTTCAGGCATGAACTAGTGAGAAGGAAACATTCTGCAGGTTCAGCTTTCTTCTGGTTGTGCATCCTGGATGGCAAACTGTGTATGCTTCATAAAATACCACCCTGTACTCCTTGCTTTGGGAAGGACCTTTGAGCTCAGCTGTGCAGTGGCATCCCCTGCCAGGGATCCTCTGTCAGGAGATCGATGTCACAGCACCGTGCAGGGGGATCTCTACACAGACTGAAATCTTAGATTGTGTCAGGAAACCAAAGCTCAGGTCTCCAAGTGTTGAGGTGTTCAGAAGAGGCAAGGCTCCTTCACAAGCTGGCCAGTGCATGTCCTGCAGACAGCAGTGCAGCTCTGTGACAGGGGCAGCTGCTGTAACCATTGGGGTCATCTGAACCTAACTCACAATCCATCAACCAAACATCTCCAAGCCAAAATTACATGAAGCGTTATTTTGTGATCTAACCTTAGGAGTAGAAATGGCAGAGAGGTCAGTTAGTGCAATAACTGACCTTGGGTGGGCCCAAGACAGAGGCACTCAGCTGTCTGTTTAGAGCAGGGCAGTGCATTTGTTCTCTCCTTCCTCACACTTGTGACTGCTGGGGTGGATGGCAGCTGAGGAAGTTTTCTTCTGTTTTATTGCAGTTCCTTTATGCAACCTACATTGCCCCATCCGCTGCTATGGACATTGGACTTCAGCAGAGTAAGAAAAACATGATTTATCAGAAAATCCACCCAGCTTTTGAGGACCTATTTGACCCAGCAGAAGAATATGTCCTCACTGTTCTGCTAGAGCCGTGGGTGAAGATGATGGAGGCAGACAGACACACATATGGAAAGGTAACTGTTCTGCACCATGAGAGAGTCCTGTCAGGGGAGAGAATCACAACAGATGCAATCCTGTCACATTTCTAGTTGGGGAGGCAGAAGTAGTATGGGATGTTTCGCTCTCCCAGTCCTTTCTACACTGCTGCATGCAGCAGGCTGAACTTTCTGTGGATGTGCTGGTTTGAGGCTAATTAGAATATTTTAATAGAGAAAATTACACTCTAGGCTGTGAAAGGACAACATCCTGATGTCTACTTCACTCATACGCTTGCTGGAGAATTGTTTGGGAACACTAACCAAAACAATAGATCAGTCAGTCTCTCTCTGTCACTTGCTGGAACAGGAGCTGCTGGTGGGATCTAGCAGCTTCTGGGCTCTGGCTCCTCTGCTGATTAATCCTCACTAACCACTTTTCTTCTAACTCCCTTGGCTGATCCTCCTAATTTACCTTGCGTGTAAGGCAAACCTTGGGGTAAGGTACAGGGGTGGGGAGAAGGTGGAAGGGTGGTTGGGAGCCCCTCCTGGGGTCTCTGATTTCTGGGAGGGGAGTTGTGTTGCTGTATTACCTTTAACTTGTATATTTCTGTAAATATTCTGTCTATAGTGTAAATATCTGCTGTACATTGTACTGAGCTGTAAATAGAGCTTCAGTCCTTAACTTCCAGCTGGCTGAGTTCTAGTCTGGGTCATTTTACAAAGTGTGGGGGGGCAGGGAACTCCCAAACCTTCACAGTGGAGAGCAGACTTCTCACCTGAAAGGAAGAGGTAGGCTTCGTAGACCCTTCAGGCTATGAGTCAGGGAGGAATGCATCTGCCTAGGGCATAATTTCTGCTTGCATTCAGGAAATGTCCTGTTCCTGCAATCAGGAGTACTGTCCTTAATCAAAACTACTTTTCCTGTGGTGGATTGTTCAGAAGCCTTCTGTGCCAAGCACAAAATAAGCTGTACAGTGTCAGCACAGTGAGGCTAGGTCCATACTGAGTGTAGAAAGCATTTCTTGGTGGTTAGGATTCCAGTGCAGCCACTGCTGAGCAGAAGAGGAAGTGTGATGCAGTGATCCAGCTGTGTTTGCCTCAAACACTTCTTGATAGCTGTGCTGCTGTGTAAAGGCAAACTGCCCTGCAGGCTTGCCGAAGGAGGTGGCTCCGTGGTGTGCTCAGTTCTAATCTCAGAAAGGCTTTGAGGACCACAGAGGTCAGAGGAGATGGCTGCAATCCTGGCTGCTTTTGACTAAGAAGAACAAGAAATGGTGGAGGCAGTGGTGGATACTGTGGTTCTCTTCTCTTTGTAAACTTTCTACTAGTTGTCAGGTGTAGGTCAAACTTATAAATCCAAGTCTTTAACATCTCTTTCTTGGATGTGGAAGGAGAAACTTACAGCGGGGAATGAGGTGTTGGAGGGCGGGCTGTAAATTCATGTTCCTGTTTTGCCTCACTCTGACCTCACATGAAGCATCTCCATTTTCACAGGAAACATCAACACTTGCTGCTGATACAGATGTCAGCAAGCAGTGAGAACACGTAGGCATTGCCCTCTCAGAAGACTCTGAAATCCTTTTGAGGAAGTTTTGTAGTGCAGTGTATTTTTGTTACTATGTCATACATGCAGTTATGAACAACTAGGAGAGCAGACCCTTGAAATCAAAGCTGAGAAGAGTCTTCTAAGCCTGTTAGGTGGTGGTCGGTATTAAACATGTAAAAACAGAGCATAAGAACAGAAAAAAAAACCCATGCAGCAGCATGGTCACCTTCAGCACTTTGCAGCTGAGTAGGTTCAGAAAGCAGAGACTTTATCCATATTTTGGTGTTTATAGTCTTTGATGAGGATTTTTCCCCATGGGTTTATGTAAATGTGTCTTCAGCAATTTCCTGACTCCAACCCGGCCATAGCAGTGGGTTCCATGGCTTAATCTTGTAACAGAAGGAAAAAAACCCAAACCACTTATGCTGGTTTGTTTGCAAGTCCCTCCCTGCTAGCCTCAGCCTGTGCCATGGCAAACAGGGCACAACTGGCACCGCCTCCTGTCCTCAGTGTTATCTTCTTACATGTTTCTGTTGTGTCCCGCTCCAATTACACCTCTTTGAAACTCAAGGGTCCCAGCCTCTGACCTCTCCTGCTAGGGAAGGAGCTCAATACCTCTGTCCCACTCTTCAGCCTCATTTGTGTCTGCTATTTTACCTACTCTTGATGAGATGCAAGCAGTCCTCAAGACCTGCTGCACTAAGGATTGTCCAGCAGCAGTGTTTTCTGTTTTGATCTTTGTTCCTTGCCTGATGGCTCCTATGATTCCAAGTGCCCTTTACTCTGGTGAACTTTGGGTGGATGTGCAGACTGTAAGGGTATAGCCATCTGCAACGATTCCAGTTATTACTTTACTAAGTAATAACTAATGGAAAGTCCTACCGTGGAGCTCACTGGAGTGACTTCATGTTTATTGCCATTGAACAGTGCTGCCCTTTTATCATGCAGATGCTAAAGCGTCCTGAAATCCTGCAGCTCTTTACAGTCAATTTAATCTTTTCCTCTGTGGATTCATTTTGCAGGCTTTGTTGCCTCCTTACTCACCTCCTTTTCCAGATCATTTCTGAATGTTTAAAAAAAACAACCTCAGTGCAGGTCCCTTGAGACTGTGATAGCAACCCCGCCCTGCAATCCGAGTTACTGATTTCTTTGCTTTGTGTTTTCTACCTTCTCACTAACCGGTGAGGGAGCCCTCCCTCTCATCCTGGGATAACTCAATTCCACCAAGAAACCTTCAAAGTCTGAACGCTGCAGAAAGCTCTAAACTGAAATGTGCTTATCCAAACACAGCTGCAAAATATTCCCTTCGATTTCAGCAGCTTTCCTGAGCTTTCAAAAAAACTTTTGCTATTTCAGCTCTAATTGTTTGTGACCTGCAGAATACCTTTGATAGATAACTGATAGATGCTCTCATCCACCTGAAATTCCATTTCCTCTCCTCAGATTAGCTTTGCATGCCAGATGCATATCGCCCACGTGTGTTATCAGTGCTGATTGTCCAGTGTCTGCCTCCAGCCCTCCCTGAGTCATCAACTCCTACCATCATTTGGGTTAAAAAGGACTCCAGTTCTGAGCACTCACTGAACGCAGTGTTTTGTTTTCACTGCTTCTAGCAACGCAAGAGCTGCAGAGATAAACTTTTGCTCTAGGTTAACGTAGTCCCTCTCTCCCGGAGCTGGCTGCAATACTTTGCAATGCATTGTCCTTCCAGTTTAGATGTTTCTCTGCTTTACACACGCAGACTTCTCAGTGCCTTAATGATGCAAACATCTCAATCAGAGTACAAAAAAACCCCAATCCAGAATGAAATCCCTTTAAGTGCATGATACAAGCATTTGTAGGGACTTACAATGCACAGACGCAGACCGACCTGTTGTAGGAGGCATCGGAGGCTCTGCACTAGGTGCGGGCTGATGCTCAGGCACACTCCTTCCCAGCACAGACAAGGTCTGCTTTCTATCTTGTTCAGTCCTTGGCTCTACCCTTCCCCTTTGTCCTACCGTCCAGCAGGATCCCTTTGGCCCATAATGAAAGGAGTTACTTTCTCAAGAATGAGGTGAGTCCGAAATAGCTTCTCTGGGACATGGTCAGTGTGTATCTGTTATCTTTAAATTAAATCACTTTATTTTTCTTGTTGACTGTCATCTTGCCTCTGGCTGCTTTCTGTTTGAACCTCAGGGAAAATGTTCTGAACTATTTCCTATTTACTCTTAAATTTGGAAAGGAAAGAAGACCCCAAAGCACTTTAGGACAGCTGAATACAGGTGGGCTGAGCCCGACAGCATTCAGATAACACAGGGGTCATAGGGGTGGCACTCACGCTTAGGCAGAGGAGTGATGAATATGAATCTCAAGACTCTCCTGTCTCAACCAGCAACACCACAGCTCTCTAACCCTAGTGGGGAGCAAGCTAACCAGTGTAAGGCATTGCTGCAGTTGTGCTGTCCTAAACCCTGCCGTGCAGCGGCTTAGGCAGCTGGCAGGGCACAAACTTCACCCCTGCTTGCTTCAGGTTACACAGAGAGCTGCTCTGGTTCTATAGCCAAGGTTGAAGGAAGTTTCAAACTGTCAACACTTCACCCACAATTTATTATTTTAAGGCATTGTCTGCTATAAAACTAAAGACTGAAGGTCTGAAAGCTTTCACCTTCATGGTTTAAAGACTACAGCATCTTTCTTGTCTGAATTTTCCCAGGCAAAGTCACAGTTTTAAGACCTGTTTTTCTATTTCTTAGTGGCACTTTGACATACAATCTGCTGGTATAGCAGGTCAGGTAAGTGGCACAATGCACATAGTGTATTTATTGTATACACAATAGAATGCAGCAGCTTTTTCAAACACAAAGCTCTTTTCTTAAAGATGTAATCAGGTTCTTCAGTGGTGTCCTGCAGGAATCCGCTTGCGATCCTGCATGGATCCGAAAACTTTGTTCTACAAGAACTTGGAATTGTTTGTCAGAAGGATGTGACTTCCAGGGTCTCCCAAACATTAGCCTGGTTACTGGCAAACATCTTCTCTATCTCCTGTCTCTGGCAAGCTGCCCACCCAGTTCCCTATCTCTCTATAATGCACACTGTAGGGATGACCTAAGATATTGTTTTTATTAGGTGGAGTTGGTGGAAGAAGCTCGACAGCTGGACTCTGTGTACTTTAGAAAGCTCCAGGCTTTGCATCACGAGAGTGGTTCCAAGAAGGATGAGGTAAGACAAGTACCTACTAACACAAACAAACTCCTTTTCTGTCAGACAGGGCTAATGCTTTGAGTCTCCACAAGGCAAGGGAGGCTACAGGGCAGAGTGGAGGAGCAAGCAGCCCAGGCCCTACCGTTCCTTTTGGGGAATGACTGACAGCCAGTGTGCTCATGGCAAAGACAGGTCTGCTGTCAGTTGCATCCACGTCAGGCCACTCTATGACTGGGATCCATGAGACAGTTTCCTCTAGTCTGTGGAATGTATTTTGGGCCCTTAATCTTGTGTAAATACCTCAGTTTCAAGGAAATTCAAGGTATATATTGGTTTATTTGATTGCAGATCCTGTAACACATACAGGTGTTTGCTTCAAACATGCATACTGGTGTGTTTGAAGCAAACAGAAAACTAAAGCTAATTAAGAGCTGGAGCCTTTAATTCAACTTACTTTCTCAGCAATCAAAAAGCTGTTCTACAGAGACAGAAGTTGTTTAATGCATGGGTTATTAGAATTCGCAAAATACAGAGATGAAAAAAAGCACCTAAGCAAGCCAAATAATTTCTTCCCTCAGAACACTGCTGTCAACATTGGTCTGCTATCCTGCCCTGCTGCTGTGGAAGAAGATCAGCACTCAGGTCAAGTTCCCAAAGAACTGGGAGGTCCTAAGCTGTCTGACCTGATCCATGAGGAAGAGAAGCTAGAGCAGTTCCAGGCTTTCCTCAGCAAGCATTCTGCTGGGTATGTTTCATTGCTGTACCCTCCTGTCAGTGCAGAGTCTCTCCTGGGGTCTAGGCTATCTAAACTTTCACAGATTTCAGCCTTTCTCCAGAATGTCTCTGTGTGTATTTATGAAATACACATGCACATTTGAGAGAACTGAGCCGTTTGGGGGTAAAAATTGCCTTGTCATAACATGTTTGCACTACAGAGATGCTTTCAGCTTCTGCTTTGATTAGCGGCAACCCCCGAGTGCAGCAATTAGCCTGTAATGAGGAATAACTCCTCTTTTTCAGTACAGATTCAATTTAGGACAATTTAAAAAGTGTAAAGCTGGATGTTATCAAAAAATACAAATAGAGGACAGGCACATTATTCTCACAGTGTGAGAGCAACCATCAGAGCAACCACAGCTTTGTTGTTTGCACTGATCTGAGTAAAATTAAGTGCTGGCTCCTAGCAGATACAGTTTGTGCAGGGATTTGGGAATAGGGAACCCACCTGCCTAGAAGATCCAACCAAAAATTCTAGCAGGAGTAAATGTGAGCTTGCCACCTTGACAGCAGGAGTAAATGTGACCTTGCCACCTTGACAGCAGGAGTGATGTGAGCTTGCCACCCTGACAGCAGGAGTAATGTGAGCTTGCCATCCTGACAGCAGGAGTAAATGTGAGCTTGCCATCCTGACAGCAGGAGTAAATGTGAGCTTGCCACCTTGACAGCAGGAGTAAATGTGAGCTTGCCACCTTGANTTGCCACCTTGACAGCAGGAGTGATGTGAGCTTGCCACCTTGACAGCAGGAGTGATGTGAGCTTGCCACCTTGACAGCAGGAGTGATGTGAGCTTGCCACCTTGACAGCAGGAGTGATGTGAGCTTGCCACCTTGACAGCAGGAGTGATGTGAGCTTGCCACCTTGACAGCAGGAGTGATGTGAGCTTGCCACCTTGACAGCAGGAGTGATGTGAGCTTGCCACCTTGACAGCAGGAGTGATGTGAGCTTGCCACCTTGACAGCAGGAGTGATGTGAGCTTGCCACCTTGACAGCAGGAGTGATGTGAGCTTGCCACCTTGACAGCAGGAGTGATGTGAGCTTGCCACCTTGACAGCAGGAGTGATGTGAGCTTGCCACCTTGACAGCAGGAGTGATGTGAGCTTGCCACCTTGACAGCAGGAGTGATGTGAGCTTGCCACCTTGACAGCAGGAGTGATGTGAGCTTGCCACCTTGACAGCAGGAGTGATGTGAGCTTGCCACCTTGACAGCAGGAGTGATGTGAGCTTGCCACCTTGTCAGCAGGAGTGATGTGAGCTTGCCACCTTGTCAGCAGGAGTGATGTGAGCTTGCCCCAAGCCCCACACCAATCTCTGCCTTGTTTCAGGAAAAGACAAATACACTTCCAAAGTAAATGCCATCAAGTCCTGAAATTGCCACTTCCTCCCTTTAAGCTGGGTTCCCTTGAGCAGATGT
Organism: Eubucco bourcierii; assembly: GCA_013396675.1. Classification (NCBI taxonomy): domain Eukaryota; kingdom Metazoa; phylum Chordata; class Aves; order Piciformes; family Ramphastidae; genus Eubucco; species Eubucco bourcierii. The sequence goes on along the minus strand of VWZE01014655.1, from coordinate 97,613 downwards.
TTTGCACAGTGCCTGTTGCTTCTAGTCAAGTACTGTAAAGGAGAGACTGTTTAAAAATTAATAATTATATTAATTTTGATACCCAGGCAGAGATTGTTAATAACTATTAAAACTGTTTATTAACATTAAATCTCGCCACACAACTTAAATACAAGGTTCAAAAACGCAGGGTTTGGAAATTTGTGCATACAGGGAACAGGTAAACTGGAACACTTTAAAGGCAACTAACATAAGCAAACATTTTTACTGGCACAGAAGGTTTATACACAGGAAGCTACTTTCTGCTTATGGCAGAAGGCAGTTAATGATCATAAGAGGCTTGAAGTATTTACTCACAAAAAATGTCCTGGGACAATACCCAAAGCACATGGCAGGGCTGCTGCCGGGTTGGAAGCTGTTAGAGGCTTTGGAGTTTCCTCAAGCTCCTGAGTGCTTCAGATAGAGGAGGCAGACATCTCTGACCTGGTCCTGGCTCTCTTGGCAGCAGGCTCTTATGTGCAGGCAGATGTCTTGCAATGTGCAGTCCCAGCACAGTGTCATGCTGGCTATGCAGGCCAAATGCATGGAGGCATCAGAGCCTGATTGTGCTGCTTGGGGTCCCACCCAGCTCAGGATCAATGAGGTAGTAAGAGTACAATAGCAAACCCTCAATGTGCTACCTGTTCATCCTTTATATCCATTTCAGCCCGAGACTGATGGGCTTTTGGACACAGATTAGCCAATCAGGATGGCAGTTTGCCCATATTAGGTAAAACTGGGGCTTCCATCCCCTTTCCTGCAGCCATCACCCCCAACACAGAGGGAGGGGGAGCAGGGGAGCATGCCTGGGCAAGGCAGGACATGAACAAGCCCACCTTTGGCCTATTCAGGCCTACCACGACAAGTACTTCTATCATTTATCTGATAGTGCTCAGCTTTTGCCAAGTGTCCAGAGATGGGCATCTAGCACAGGGTTCCTCTGGCCAAGACTCAATGTCATCACCTCTGCTTATCATCATAGTTTCCCTTTGTAGTTAGAGAGAGAAACAGACACTTTTGGACACAATAGTTCTAATCCTGAAGGCAGTATCTAACCCAGGTTTGAATGGGTTATTCTTCATGGTGACTTTCTGCTCACTGACTACACAAAAAGCTTGCAGGCATTGAGTTCAGATGGGAATTCTTTTGCTGTGGGTGCCTATGGTCCAATGATTCTGAGTTGGTTGTCTAGACCAGTGGTCTCCAAACTTCTGTGCTTGTGCACCCCATCAGTGGGAATTTCTTGGCATACACCCTCAGTATGTGTGTATTTCTTTTTTTGTGAATCGTATTCATGTGCCACTGCAGTTCTAGTGTTTTCCTCCTGCTTCCAAATGAAAGCCTGGCACAGCCCTGGTGTGCACATATCCAGTGGAGGTCACTGGTTCAGAGTTCCTCACTAACTGGGGAAAGAGTAGGAACCAGGCACTGGCTAGGATGGGGTCCCAGGCAGGTACTCTGAGTCATCTCTGTGATAATCACAGACAAGTCCCATCTTAAGTGACAGAGCCAGGAAGAGAAATGTCCCATTTCTGCTGAATTTTCTTTTGCAAACATTCATAATGAAGAAAAACCTTTTAAAAAAATCACAAAGTCAGAGCTGGGCTCACAGACAGTGCCCCTGAAGTCACAGAATCATAGAATTCATAGAATGGTAAGGTTGGAAGGGACCTCAAGGATCATCTAGTTCCAACTCCCTGCCATAGGCAGGGACACCTCCCACTAGTACAGGTCACTCAAGACCTCATCCAATCTGGCCTTGAACACCTCCAGGGAGGGAGCAGCCACAACCTCCCTGGGCAACCTATTCCAGTGCCTCACCACCCTCACTGTAAACAACTTCTTCCTAACATCCAGTCTAAATCTCCCCTCTGCCAGTTCAAACCCATTGCCCCTTGTCCTGTCGTTGCAGGACCTTGTAAATAGTCCTTCCCCAGCCTTCCTGTAGCCCCCTTCAGATACTGGAAGGCTACTATCAGGTCCCCTCGAAGCCTTCTCTTCTCCAGGCTGCAGAGCCCCAACTCTCTCAGCCTGTCCTCACAGCAGAGCTGCTCCAGCCCTCTGATCATCTTTGTGGCCCTCCTCTGGACCTGCTCCAACACTTCCATGTCCTTCCTGTGCTGAGGGCTCCAGAACTGCACACAGTACTCCAGGTGGGGTCTGACGAGAGCAGAGTAAAGGGGCACAATCCCCTCCCTTGCCCTGCTGGCCACGCTGCTCTTGATGCAGCCTAGGACTCGGTTGCTGTCTGGGCTGCATGTGCACTGCATGTCCAGCTGGCATGCTAGAGTGAAGATGCTTAATGACACTATGAGTGGAAGGGATCCTAGAACTAATGCAAGCTGGACAATGCCAGCAAAACCCCAACAGATGTGTCATTTGCTGCCTCTGGAGCCTTAGGCACCTGTGACTGCCCGGTTGTCAGTGACTCAGGTTTCAGGAAGGGCAGCTGCTGACTGCCTGGGCACAAATCCTGCTGAGAACCTAACCCAAGCTTCATCCACTGCTATTTTGTTAAATGACATGGGCATGGCCACACGATTGCAGGGCAGTCTGTGTTACCTTGGGGCAGTAGGTTAGCACTTGTCAGTCTTGTCAGCCTGACTGGGCACATGCTCCTGACCCACTGAAGAGAAAAAGTGGAGTATGCTCGGACAGGCTACCTCTGGAAACAGTTTAACCTCACACACTGGGAGGTTAGAGGTTTGCTTGGTCAACGAGGCGGACACTTTTGATGGGGTGGCATAGGTAGATGCCAGCAAGTACCCATAGCACATGGTGACTTGGATTGCTTACATCTGATGAACCAGCAGCTCAGAAGGTTTCCGTCTGAGTAGAGGGAGGGTCTGGGAGCATCTCCACAAGCTTTTGAGAGGCAGACAACTGTCGTTAAAGCAGTCAGAGGATTGGGAACACCTCACCCAGAAGTGAATGCTTGAAAAGCCATTTGTTCACTGCATGGAAAAGGCAGCCAGAGCCCTCTGGATTTCATATTGCCTGCTGGAAATACAGTGACTGTCCTCAGGAAAAGGGGCACAGAACAGTCACATAAATGCAGCTGAAATTGCAGGTATGTCATTTGTCCTCTGGTTTAAAACCCAGCACCAATTTGTGTTCCCCGACACCACATGTAAGCTGGTAAGATCCACTCAAACCCTGATGAGCAATGCACAGATGAAGAATTGCATGTGGAGATTGTTTGTCATTTACCATGAAGAACAAAATACGTAGCACAATCAGCAAATGATCAAATGACAGCCCACAAAACGCCCTAGAAACAGAATCTGCCATCAATTGATTTTGTCTGCTTGACTGCAGATTGACTTCAGCTCGAGCACCTCTGTAGGGGAGGAAGAGGATGATTCCTGGGGCTGAGGTTCCCAAGGGTCTTCTTCCCTGCTCCTCTCAGGTGACTCAATGAGGAGGCAGAACAGAGGGTGTAAACTCGTCTCTCAGTGGCTTACAGCCTGCAGTACTCATCTGTCTCATCTTCCATTCTCTCTGGCAGCTCTGCACTATGAATCTGGTTCACAATCCCTGCTGGATTTGGCAGCAGCACATTGAGGAGGTTCCTCCTCTCAGGGTATCCCTGTTTGATCTGCCTGTTCAGCAAGTGCCATGGTCTCACCAGATGGTGCTAGCAAAGGAAAAATGACATAAAGTTTCAGTCCAATCTGACCTGGTATTTAGGACTTGGTGGCTTGTGGTTAAACTAACAACATCTTAGAGTGTTGATGATGTCAAGTCAGTATTGCAAGAACATTCTGCTTGTGTTTGTTTGTAGCATGGATCTCATGTGCTGGCTAGATATCGAGCAGTTCAGACAGATGCTCCATCAGGATCAAGAAAAAAGAGAGGAAAAGTCTGAAGAAATTAAAAGCAAATACTTCAACGAAAAATACTTCTTTGGACCTAACAGCCCTGCCAGCAGAGAACAGCAAGAGCAGGTACCAGCTACAGAACTGTTCACAAAGGACAACATCACCGATGTGGCTGAGATAAAAAAGATAGGAATCTTTGCTCCAGCTTTTCCCCAGGCTCTCTGTTCAGAGTTTACCTATATATTTATTTTTTTACCAGGAACCTGGTTCTGTTCTGGCTGTGTGGATCCCCTCTGTCCTGTTCAGGCTCTTTCTCCCTTGTCCTTACAGAACATCCCACTTAAACCCTGATGTGAGGCCACAGCCGGAGTGTGGGCACCACAGCTCAGTGAAAGTGTCAGAAAAGCTTTCAGGCAGTGCCTGGCTGCAGGTTTCTATTTTAGTCCATCTGAAAAGCCGCAGACAGCAAGTCTGAGCTGTGCTGCGCAGGTATGTTTGATACTTAGCAAATTGGCTCGGTCAGGCTGGGGTATTACTTGCTGGGGTGCGTTCCACTAGAGGTAGGGACAAATGTAATCTGTTCCCTTTTATGCGGAGTACGTGTGAGCTGTGGCTAAGCAGGCACTAAGTGCTTTGCTCCCAGCTAAGCCCGGGCTTTGCTAAATCAAGGATGGAGAGAGATCAAGGACTTGGGGTGTACACAAGAACTTATGTCATGCGTTATTGTGTTTGGATTGCTCAGCTGATGCGTTGTTCAGGCGGAGGACGGGGACAAATCCCTCATGAGCTTCCAGCAGCAGTTCTGCTCCAAGTTCAGCGTCGCGTCCAGAGGAGATTAGAGACACAATGGCTGCCGCTGTTCCTGGCCGGGGAACGCCGCGGGGCGCAGGCACCAGCGCAGGTAACGCTAGCAGCAGCAGCACATCCAGCCGCTGACTTTGTTTGGCTCACGACTTACCACTGAGATAAAAGGGTTCAGAGGAAAAGCACACGAAGCTTAGGTTGAAAGAGACTCCGTGGCATGCACGGACTGAAGCATTTAGCTTGATAACTGTGAAGGCAGTTCTTGCGAAGGCTTAGTCCAGCTGACAGTGCTATTGTTAGAGCCTGGCAGTTCTGCTGCCAGGCAGGCTGCAGGGGCAGTAAGCCACTCTGCCGCAGTGCAGCGCTCTGCACATGACGCTCCGCCCCAACCGTACCCTGGCACACGGAAATGCTGCTGTCTGTGAAGAGTTCACCCAGGGGAAAAAGGACCCGAGCAAGTGGTCTTTCCGTGCTGTGTTCTCTCCCTTATGCTGTGCATGTTCTCCTGCCCTTAGCCTCCCAAACAGCTGTCAGATGTCCATAAACCTGCACCCATGTCTGCACCAAGCCCACGAATGCCTTTTGTCCATGACCTTAGGCTCTGCCAGTGGTCACTCAGGACAGGAGAGGTGGTGTGCTGGGTGGAGCTACTGGGTACCAAAGTCAGCTCAGGCTGGGCTGCTGCTGCGCTTGCAGTGCTTCCTGTAGGACTTTCCCAGCGCTGGTTCCCGTGGTTCCTGCTAGAGTAGCTCCTATAACATGCAACTCAAGTCCCAGGAGAACGATTTCAAGGTGTATTGATTACAGTCTCCATTCTGGGTGCCTCTGAAACTAGGCCATAGGGTTTAACATTACAGTGAGCTCCTCCCTTTGCCCCTGCTGTAGCCTGGACTTAGCCAGGTCTGAACACTAGCTCATGCCTCTTCTTGCACCTGCTGCAGCGTGCTGGCAGGGAGAGCAGCCCTTGCAGCTTGGAAAGTGCAATAAACACTTTATGTGAAATGCATACTTCCANTTTTTTTTTTTTTTTAAATTTTTTTTTTTTTTTTTACTGCAAATTCAAAGGATGAAAAGGTCTTTTGAAGAAAGCATTTCAGAAGAAATGAAACCAGATGACATTCTCCACTCGGCTTCATATTTCACAGTGACCAAACTCTGTGGGCATGCTATGTACTCATTACTCAGAAAATCTGCCCTTGATTTGAGGTGTATTTGTGCTGCAGGGAAGCTGCAGGATCAAGTCTGTGTTTCTGGTATAGCTGTCCAAAGGAACTAAAGACATTTCATAGTCTGCCCCAGAAAAAGCCCAGAATTTGTTCCTAACATCAGCAGCCCCTCTGAACATCCTGGGTAAGGTAGAGCAGGGGGAGCACACAGTGTGACTGCTGTTTGCCTTCCCTGACTGCCCAGTGAGCAAGTACTGACAGCTGAGCAAGGGCTGCCATTCAGCGTGGGTCCACAACCAGTTTCAGAGCTAAAGGTCCGTGTGAAGACACCAACTGTTCTGCTACTGTGAGCTCAGTCATTACAGGGCTGGACATGAAACAAGAGGAGGTAAAAGGCACAATGATAATCTGTTGTCCAACCATAGGTGAGGACCCTCGCTGGCTACCTGCCACACCAGCTCCAGGTGAAGACAGCCAGGGTGTCACAGGCAAGGGAGGTTTGCTGTGCTCCTCGTGTTTTCAGTTCCTCTCCCTTTGCTGTTTGGACCTTGCACATCATCATGGTTTCCCTGCTGAGAGTGTGAGACCCAAATGCAAGACTGTCAGAAGCAGGCATGATTTGCTACAGTGGGCTGATTGCTCACAGCAGTGGTGAATTTAGCTCTATGCTGGATGTGTGTGGTAAAGTTTTCTCCCTACCTGGCTAGAAAGGTCATACTTGGAAAAATCCATCTCTTGGTGTGGGTTTGCAGCACTCTTAACCCTCCTCAGATTGGTGTTGTACTCTTAATTCACATTTGTCTGTATTTTGCATGCAGTGGACTTATTGGGACAAGCTGTTCATTCCAGCATCTGGGAGTTTATTTATTATTGTGAGTGGATTATGTGCAGACACAAAAGGGAATGTGAAGTATGCAGCGGAGTGGGCAGGTTTAATCGCATCTCACAGTATCTGTTTCGTTTAGAATTGTGTTTTAATCTCACAGCACTGAGATAATATCAATTTTAAACATCTTAAACCTTTGTCATAATACATTTCATCAGATGGTTGCCAGTTTTTTCTTCTTGAAGAGCAGTGAACTCTTTGTGGTCGCCAACATACAAGCTGTGTACATTTATTCAGTTGAACTTTCAGTGTCTGTTGAAATCACGCTGGAGGCCTGGTCACCAATTAGCTGTGCAAAGCATCAGCTCAGAAGGGACCTAAAGTGCTGGTGGGTTCTGCTGGCTGAGTTTCTCTGCCAGATGGCTACTTCCCCTGTGCTGCTTCAGGGCTGCTGACCCACGGCAAAGAGCAGCGCTCCTCTGTTAGCCTCAGGGTGGGAGCAATGTTTTCTGCTTCCCTTCAGAAATATACCCCAGAAGTAACTGTTCCCCAAAACTGCTAAAATCTGAGAGCACATTTTGAGAACTGGAAGAGGGCTGAGAAGATGATGCTCACCTTCTTAGCTGAGATGAGTTTATTTTAGCCAAGGGCCCCTCTGGCCGATCACCAGCCACTCTCTAGACAGGGTGGGCTCTCATCCCTGGCAAGCTCTGTGGCAGGACATTAAGAGTAGCTTCTGTTTTTCAGAGAAGCTGCAGAATCAGCTTAGAGTCAGGTGAGATTTCCAGCACTGCCTGCAACAACTGCAAATGTTTCTGTCTCTGCTGAGCACCGAGCAGCACCACCCCTGCAGGACTTCAGTTTTATCCCACTGCTAGAAGCTCTCCTTCATTTGTCTGATAAAGGAGGGTGCTTGGCTTGCTGCTCAGTGATAGCACATTCAGGAAGGCAGGCCAGCCTGAACCTCACTTCAAACTGCCTCAGCAGAAACCATCTTCCCTTCTCTGCCCTTTCCTGGCTGCCTGCTCCTCTTGCTTTGCACCGTGAAGATTTCCGTAATGCCCCAATGACTTTAAATTCTATTTTACTATTGGTAGCTTTGCTCCACAGAAGAGCAAACCCTCCAGCTTCTGTTTGTGATCATGGCAACACATTTCAAAGCTCATTTTGTTGATGAGATCCCTGTCAGAAGCATTTTACAGCTGTAAGCTGTGTGGTTTGTCTGTTCCCTTTTCTTTGTTGTTTGTTTGGACAAAACTCAAACTGTTCTCTAGAAAAGTAGCCCTTTGCCATAATCAATAACAATAGCTGGTTCCATACTACAGCATGCCATCATATGGTCTAAATCATTGTCAGTCATTTCCTCTCCCATCGTGTCATCCAAAAAATGTTGCCCAAACCAAGCTGGGAAGAAAGAAAAAAGCGAAGAGAAAAGAAGGGAATAAAGAAATGAAAGCTGGGCACATTCTGCTGCGCCCGTGGCACAGGCTCCTGAGCTGCTGAGAGCCAGGAGCACTGCGGAGACCAGGATCAGGCAGCTTACTCTGACTAACGCATTCGTTTGTGCTGTTTGAACCAAAGCTTATCTAGCACATTTATGTCTTCTTCTGGCAGCATCCGGACACTCAGTGCCAGTCTTCACCCACTGACATCATTGCCTTCCGCCAAGCGCTGCTGAACCCGGTGACAGCGAAGGAGTTCCAGCGCTTCCTGTGGCTGCGAGGGGAGCTGCTGCAGAACGGGCTGCTCTTCTGGCAGGAGGTGCAGAGGTACAAGGTACGGTGGGGAAATGGAGCGAGGGCAGCAGCCTGCAACTGCTGAGTGAATCCATTACTGCCTGTCAGGAGCACTTTAAGGAGAGTATCTCAAGGCATTTTCTTCTGCATAGCAAAACCTCCTCCAGTGCTTGAACTGCTTTGGATTCAAGGACAATTCCTCACTTCACTAGGGTGGCTATTTCCAAGGCCTTTTGTCCAGTTCTTGTGTCCCCAGCACCAGAAGGACACAGAGCTGCTGGAATGAGTCCAGAGGAGGCCACAAAGATGCTCCAAGGGCTGGAGCAGCTCTGCTGTGAGCACAGGCTGAGGGAGCTGGGGGTGTTCATCATAGAGAACAGAAGACTCCAGGGGGACCTTAGAGCTGCCTGACGGTGCCTGAAGGGATCCTGCCCTGACTGTGTCTAGAGACAGGCTAAGGGGGAATGGTTTGGAGCTGAGGCAGAGCAGGGTTAGAATGGAGCTGAGGAAGAAGTTGTTCAGTGTGAGGATGGAGAGGCTCTGGCACAGGCTGCCCGGGGAGGCTGTGGATGCCTCTTGCCGGGGAGTGTTGCAGGCCAGGCTGGATGAGGCCTTGAGCAGCCGAGACTAGTAGAGAGGTGTCCCTGCTCATGGTGGGGAGGTTGAAGTAGATGATATGTGAGGTCACTTCCAACCTGAGCCATTCTAGGAATTCTCTAAATGTGTTTTCCTGTGTTTCTCTTATGCCTCTTCACACTGTAACACTCTTTGGAGTCTCTAACAGGACACTACCAACCAACCGATGCTCAGAGTTTACTCTGTGTCTGTCGTGTGGTAGAAGATATGCTAGCATTAAAATGTTCATCCTGCCTTGATAGTTAAATGGTGTTAAATAATGGGATTGTTGCTAAACTGGACAGTCACTTAAAAAACAGAGAAAGCTTTAAAATGCAACCAAAGGTACAGATACATAGACAGAATCTACCCACAGAGTAGCCTGTAGGTATGCTGTAGGCACAAGGCAAAGCCACCTCCCTGGCACTCTGTACAGTCCCATGTAACTGCAGCTGAGGATGCAGCCAAGGTGATGGTGATGGAGAAGCTCAGCAGGGATTGTCTCTCTCCCACGTATAGGCCCTGTTGTGAAACTGCTGCTGTGTGGGGTGAAGCTCAAGGGGAAACTTCTGGAGTGAGCTTTAAATCACATCACAGCTCTCTAGTAGCACCGTGGGCTGAATTCAGTCACCATGGACATGCCACTTGTTCATCATTCCTTTTGTCTCTGGGATGCTGCTGATGCAAAAACGTTACCAGAGAGCAGAACCTCTACTGGGTTCCTGAATGTAAGCTGAGTACCCATGGCAGGCAGGGAGCCTGAGACTAGCTAACATGCTCAGAAATTCAGAGGTAAGCAGGGCTGATGCTCTCCTAGCACTTGGAGAGCTTGCTGCAGACACCTGGGGGTATTTTCACTGTTCACTGTTGAACTTCAAGCGTTTGAAGTTGGGGGCTGAGTTGGAAGCTGCAGCTCCTCTGTTCCCAAGGGACAAACTCACTCCTCATAGAGGCTCCCATCCCTAAGCAAGGATCACAGAGTGAAACGCTCTCTCGGGGTGCTGCTGTCTCTTTTGGATAAAGCAGCATGACATGAAGGCACTTGGAATTCTGTGCCATAAATCCTGAGAGCACTCCATGCTATTTTCAGGTTTTTCCCTTTTTATTGCCAGCTTGTGGAGGACATGGAGGCTTCCTGCAAATCATGGAGAGCACAGTGAAGCTATTTTTTTGTGAGTTTGCTCTCTGAAGAAAGCCTTCATTGTTTTCTGCCTCACTGAGGTTAATTCTCTTTATCTCCTCATCAAGACAAAGCAGGACATGACCACACTTCTACGTGCATGCAATTTGTCATGGCTGGCAGCTGGTGCTCTTTATAGCAGCAAAGGGCTGGAGCAGCAGGAGCACTGTGGGTCAGGCTGAACTGGAGAAACGCTGCCAAAGCCGTGGGCAGCACTTTGCAGAGGGCATGCTTGTGCTGTCTGAGCCCTGCCATGCCACCAGCTTAGCCAGAACTCCTTTAGGAGTCAGTGACTGGACTGCTTCTCACAACCCATCAGGCTGGTGGCACATCTTGGGAAAATCAAACCCAATTTATTTTTCTTAAACAAATATCACTGTGTGGATCGTTCCCATCTAGGCCTTCTTTATACCATGGAGCTGGCCATCTTCCCTCTTACTACAGCTCTCTGCTTTTTCTTCAGTACTAGACAAGCAAAGGAAGCCACAACATTAGAATCACAGAATGCATCAGCTTGGAAGGGACCCTGGAAGGTCATCTTGGCCAGTATTCTCAGGATATACTAAAGATGTTTTAGTGGTGCCTCGCTGCCTTCATTGTAGCTGTTATCATTCTCTTTTCCCTTCCTCAAACTAGAAAGCATTCACAAGAAACCAAGCCAGCTCTCACACCACACTGCTGCTGAAAAGCCCTGGGTTTAATTTCTTTGCAAAGAAAGTATCCAGCCATCCCCAGCAAAGCCAAAGGGATCATCTGCATGCAGGGAGCCTCTGAGGTGCCCCTTGGGTGCCTCTGCTGGGCACACGAGAATCTCCTCGGGTCAGAGACATTTCTCAGTGGGTGTGGATCAGTGCAAAGTTGTGATTTGAAGCATCCCAAGGAAGTTCTTGAAATTGTTTTTCTTTCCTCTCCAAGTCCAGAGTGTGACTTCACAGTGTCACAGAGGGGGTAATTAACGGGTGCGAGATAACCATTTTCAAAAATTAATATGATTATTAAATTTCAATATTCAGGAGTCTCCCCTCACACACACTAATAATAATTGGTTCTTTGCACAGCCACAGAAACTTTGCACAGATAATAACCCAGGATCTGGAAATAACCAGCAATAACAGAACGTCAGCTGAACGGGAAGAGAAGGTTCCCGCAGCCACTGCACCGCTTGCGGTCACTACTCCGCTCGCCCACCAGATGGCCGCAGGGAGCTGCTTTCTGCAGAAGGCAGTGGTGAATGCGAGAGGCTTTGAGCATTTAGTCACAAAGTCATCTCCCGCCGGCCTACGGGGGCTGGATACAGCTTCAGACAGCACCCAAATGCTTTCTTTCACTGTCTTGTTGGCCACTGAGGCTTCTGATTCTTCCCAGGCTGCTGGGGAAAGGAGCAGACAATCTCTGACCTGATCCTGGCTCTCTGGATGATCTGTGTGTCCAAGACTTCCCATCTTGGAAAGAGGTTTTCAGGTGCAGGCAGGATGTCTTGCCATGTGCAATCTCAGCACGGTGTCACTCTGGCTGTGCAGGCATTTAGAGCCTGTTCCTGGTGAACTCAAGGCAGGCAGTTTCCAGGCAGTTCAGGATACAATAAGGCAGTGAGCAATGGCAGCAGGTCATTGCAGCAAGCAGCAAGCACAGATACAAGGGCAGAGCAGGTTGTGTCACCTGCTCATCTCCTTTTATCAATGCAGCCTGAGACTAATGGGCCTTTGGACACAGAATAGCCAATCAGAGTGGCAGTTAGCCAAGCTTGACCATATTAGGTGAAGCCATAGGCTTGCTTTACCCAAATTTGGGAAAAATATAGACCTTACATGAGGCAGGCACAAGTCAAGTGTGTGTACCTTGTTTACCACAGGGTTCAAAACAGGTCTGGGCAAGCCAGAGTCCTTGGACTCAGTGGCTCCAGGTTCTTTGTCCTCTTTCCCATGGTTGCTTCTCCCCATAGCAGAAGGAGGGAGAGCAGAAGAACATGTCTGGGCAAGCTAAGACACGTATAAGCCTGTTTTGGCCTGTTGAAGCCTACCACAACTCACAGTGACAACAGGTTTTGCAAGAACAATCAGGGCACATCAAAAGAAACAGACACCCTCCAACCCACCTCCCCTTGCCAGTGTTCCTATAAGCTCTCACCCTTGGGAATTCAGGTCTGGTTTGTACTCTTTTCTGTATAGTTGTCACAAGCAGTGAGGCTGTGGGAGCTAGAAGATCTTAGTGAATGGTGAAACTAGCAGATTTCAGGGACTGGAAGGTTGTGCTGGAGGCTGGAATCAGCTCTTTTGCCAGCACTCCTGGTTGTAACATCTTGTACCCTCTAAAGAACTCTCCTCTTTTCTTGGTGTATTTAGAGCGTATTTTAGCCCACGCCTGTGCCAGCCGTAGCAGGCTTACCATGGGAGGCAGTGTGTCTCACACCTGCAGGTGTGCTGCTCTGTTCAGAAATGCTTGTTGGCAGCAATGTACCTGGGCTGAGCTCAAGGTGCAAGCTCTCCTGCTCCATCAGAGTACCCAGGCAGAGCTTGTCAGCTAAAGCTGCAAAAGAGCTCCCACCCTTAACTCTGACTTTGCCCATGCACATTGTCTGTAGGAATTGAAGGGATCTGCTGGATAACTATAGGAGGAGCACACTATAAAAGGTCTTGTGTCTCCCTCTTCACTGCCTGAAAATGCTATTTTTCCCCTTTCAGGACTTGTGCCATTCTCACTGTGATGATGCCACAGTCCAGAAAAAGATCACAGCTATTATCGACCGCTTCATTAATTCTGCCATACCCCCAGCTCTGCAGATTGACATCCCAGCTGAACTAGCAAAGAAGATTTTGGAGCACAGGAAGGAACTAGGACCGTACATTTTTAGAGAGGCACAGGTAAGAAGCTGGGGGAATCTCTGTAACAGATCTGACAGAGCCTGTGTGCCTCATTTTAAGGGCAGTCTTTATTGCCTATGGCAAGATTTGCACTTGATACATAAGCTTGGCCGTGAAGAAGAGGACCACAGTCAATGAAGATTGTCTAGTGGAGCAGACAGAGATGTTCTGGAGAGCTATGGCTCAGTGAACTGGACACTCTCTGACAGCTAGAGATACTGGAAAGGTGTTATCCAGCTCTGTGTTACGAATTCTGGTAGTAAGACTGATCTCTGTCAGTGTTTTTAATTGCTTGCTCTTGGGCACTTGGTTAATGTTGGAGAAGTAGGTCTGTAGGTAGAAAGCTTGCAGCTTTTGGAGTTCATGGAAACATGCAGGTGTAAGGAAGGCACGAAGCTCAGCTTGCTGAGTGCTTTGCCCTTGCTACAGAAAGTATATGTTAAATAGCTGGAGACAATTTTCTCTCTGATCATAGAATCATAGAATGGCAAGGTTGGAAGGGACCTCAAGGATCATCCAGTTCCAACCCCCTGCCATAGGCAGGGACCCCTCCCACTAGTACAGGTTACTCAAGGCCTCATCCAACCTGGCCTTGAACACATCCAGGGAGGGAG
>VWZE01014655.1:39473-71232 GCA_013396675.1 Eubucco bourcierii | reverse complement strand
AAGGGTGGTGAGGCACTGGCACAGGTTGCCCAGGGAGGTTGTGGCTGCTCCCTCCCTGGAGGTGTTCAAGGCCAGATTGGATGAGGCCTTGAGTAACCTGTACTAGTGGGAGATGTCTGGCAGGGGGTTGGAACTTGAGGTCCCTTCCAACCTTACCATTCTATGATTCTATGATTCTTTAGCTGGAGCTCTTGGATCCCACTGCTAAGGACCATTCAGGAGTGCTTTCCTTTTCAGGATGGGATGGCAGCTAAGAACAACTAACAGATTTTTCTCTTTCACTCTTGGTACAATGACTGAGAACTGGATGGGATTTCCACCAGGAGTTGCTTCAAACAGGCTAGCAGGGAAGCAGGAGACTGTTTTATGGATGCAGCTGCCCTGCCTGTACGCCCTGGCAGAGGGAGCAAGCGACATCTGGTTCTCTTTCTACCTTCCTCACAGTTTAGACACAGTTTGCTTAATGCCTGTCTCCATCCCTCCTGTGTTTGGGCTGTTTGCTTGTGTGAGGCTATCTGAGCAAGACCACTTTAGTGGAGGCCACACAGGAGTAACCCATCAAATTCCTGTCTCTGTTTTTCATGTTTTCCCAAATGTCAATCACAGTAAGGCTTAATGCTCAGTGCACCTGAGAAGGGTGGAATGTAGCACCTTGCACTGAGCAGAGCATGAGGTGCTGTGTTGCCTACCACTCATTAATGGGAAAGGCAAAAAAGAACCATGAAATGCCATGAGGGCAGTGCTGTATGGCAGGGTGAGCAGCATGGGACAGGACACCTTCTGCTGCTGACTTGGCAGCATGCAGGCAAGCAAACACTGGAGAGTGGCAGCCAGGCTCTGCTGTGCTGCATTCTTGCCTTCATGGTATTTGCAGGCACCACAGTAACATGTAGGCAGGGCCCATGCTGGGAGCTCTGACTTGGATCCCTTCTAAAATGAAGCCTCTCCTGTTTGTCATGGATAATGAACCTCCTTGTGCAGCCTTGCCATCTGGTCACAACTGGCCAGCCCCCATGCAAGAACTGCACCTTTTGGACACCTTCTGTTGGCAAAAATGTTACAAAGAAAAGGTTTTGTGAACAAAGCACAGCTACTGTGCCATTAATGACACAGCTAAATGAAACAACTGACAAGGCAAGCAAGAAACCTCCCCAGCATCGCCCCCAAGGAATGCACAGGCACACAGCCTCTTAGTGCCCATCCGTTGGTGCCAGTAAATGCAGAGACTTCACTGCAAGTGTTTTAGAACCATAAAATGCTTTGGGTTGGAATTGTCCTTAAAATGATGCCATGGGCAGGGAGACCTCCTGCTAGACCTGTCATTGCTCTTTACATCTTCCACAGTGCCTGTGGCACACTGAATGCAACCAACAAGCTTACAGCATTCTCAGTGGCTTTCACCTGCAGACAGCTGAATGAATTTCATCCCAGCTGTGACACCCAGCTGGTCACTGCTGTTTCATAAGCCCCAGACCCTAACTGGTTTGAATCCCACTCATTTCTGGGAAAAGGTACTTTGGGAATTGAACCTGCAACAACTCTGCAGTAATCTTAGAGTCTGTATGTGCGTGCAGGCATCTGGACATGCCCCTAAAGGCTCTGCTTGGTGGCTCTGTGTGTGCCTATGTATACAGACTAATTACTTTCTCTGGTACACTGCTGTCACAGTCATGCAGGGCTTAAGCTTGGTGTACATCACCTGCTTCCAAAGGCAATATTGCAGCCACCTTTGGTAATGAAGGCGCTGCTGAGGAATGTGGATGGGTCTTTCCACAGGTCTGCACAGCTGCAGGAAAGGGAAGATAAATGCACTTTTGAGGAGAGTTCTTTTTCCTCTAGGAAGCATATGCAAAAGGAAAAAATAGCTTTATCTATGGCTTTTTGTCCTTAATGAGGAAGCAACTAACAGCAGGTGTTGGCCATTCACTAAAGACTGGTAAATGATGTACTGGTTTCAAGCTAAGGATCTGGAAAAGGAGTGTGTGACTGTGCCCATCCACAGTCCACATCCACCGTTCAAAGATTGCTTTAACTCCTGAATTCCTCATTCTGACCTTGTTCTCTTAATTCAGGTTTCCAGAGGTGCTCAGCACCTGGCAGGAGCAGGCCTTCAGAGGGCTGTCCACAGGACAAAAGCAGTCTGCTTGGCTTTTGTGTTCTGAGCCAGGCAGCAGGCAAGCACAGCTTTCCCTCTGCAGCTCCACACTGAAGTCTGCTAGAACAACAACAACCAAGGGCTAGGAAATCAAACCACAGCAAGACATATGCTTCCTGGGGCTTGCCAGGGGAATGCAGCACTAAGCACAGCCTGGACTGCCAGGCAACAGCTCAGCACTGGAAACAAACTGCCCAGAGAGCTTTTGCTGTCCTTATTGTCACCAGAGGGGTTCTAAAACCAGATAAGATGTGTCTGTCCAGATGACTAAGTATTTTCAAACCCGTATTGGGGCTGGGCAGTGAGCAGATGGACTCTGGAGGGACTCATTTTCCCTGAATCCATGTTCAGGTTGTTCCGAGTGCAAAAGCTCAGCCTCTGCTGAGGAGTCTTACGAGAGTCAAGGGCTGCGACACTTCATTTGCTCCGCACCCGAGACTCCCACTGAAGCCAATTACCAATCTAATTGCACAAAGACCACAGCTCCTCTGGCTGTGCAACTGTTGGGAACCATCAGCGCACTGATTCATCTGCCATTGGGCCAAGCCTTACAAAATCTGTTTCTGAGTGCTTGTTTGTACCCCCATCAGAAGATTACACCAAAATTAAAGCATGCAGGACTTGAACTAACTTCAAAGCCTGAGCTTGCACTTCCAGCTAGTTCAGCATTTTTATTGGTTCATGTTTTCCATTTGGCTTCAACATCCTGTTCCTTACTGATGCCCTTCTAGAATTTAATTTGCAAATATGACGTCCCTGGTTAGCAAGCCGTGCTAATTAATACTGTGGTAGAGGTTATGGATTAGAGTAATCTCGTGCCTCCTGCTTGGAAAAACAGGGCCCATTTTCCAGAGGCTTACATGGAATGCTTCATTGACCACGGCCAGAGCCCTCCAGGAGAATGTGTCCTGAACTCACTTCATCACAACACAGTGAACCGAGGTCGCTTATGCTGTTGGCTCTTGCTGGGTTTGCTAATCATGAAGCTCAACAACTTCAGTGCACTGGAAACCTGAGAGGCACAATTTTCTGATTAGATGATTTCAAACAAACCAGCCAAGACCAGGCTGGTTTCAGGGCACTTACTGCTAGAAGCTGATGCCAACAACAGGTTTGTTGAAACACATGAGCAGATAATTTGGCTACTTTCTGGAAGCCTCACAGGTCTGGCTGGTCCTCGCTTTTCAAACCTGGGGCCACAACCTCACATGGATTTTAGCCCCACTGGGGACTGTGTAGTCAGTGACTCCTCGACTGTTGGCAAAGTTAGGACTGTAAAGAAAATCTGCTTTATTTGCAATGCCATCAAGCATCCCAGAAAAGCTAGGGAGCCTTCCCTCAACACAGCACTGCTAA
The DNA here is from genome assembly GCA_013396675.1 of Eubucco bourcierii. Classification (NCBI taxonomy): domain Eukaryota; kingdom Metazoa; phylum Chordata; class Aves; order Piciformes; family Ramphastidae; genus Eubucco; species Eubucco bourcierii. The sequence continues at coordinate 67,721 of VWZE01014655.1, read as the reverse complement.
TCAATGGCCTTTTCCAACACCAAATAAGCAACAGCAAGAGCATTTTTTGGAGGAGGGGGGTATCCTGTGGAGAGTGAAGTCTGAGCTTCTACTTAGAGTCGGCTTTCCCACTTCCCAGCCACTGTGTCGTTCCCACAGGCCAGTTGGCCTGTCATTTCCCATGGGAACCAGTTCCTTGGACAAAATGATAGCTCTGTGAACAGCAGCAGTTAGCCACTTTCGGCTTTCCCGGAGGTCAGATGGTTCCTGGAAAACAAGGATGAGGAATGAAAAAAAGCCTTCCTCAGAGTAAGGCAGCAGTGCAGAGACACAGCATATTAAAGAACAGTGCAAACCCACTGCCTGTGATGGCTTTAGTCCCACTGCAGACAACATAATTTCCATTGCTACACAATGTTCTACACTGCAAGACAGAAGAACCCTGCCCTCATTTGGAGAGCTTTGAGCATGGAACAGGGACAGGAGGGAGGTGTTTCTGTGGGGGCATTTTTGTTTCATCCTAAGAAATCAGATGACAGTCATAGAACCTGTCGAGGTTGGAAGGGACCACAAGCATCATCCAGTTTCAACCCCTCTGCCATGGGCAGGGACACCTCACACTAGATCAGGCTGCCCAAAGCCTCATCAGGCTGTCTAGAGCCTGACGACGAAGAGTGTTTCTGGCAATGAAAGATGAAGGTAGACTTGTTCAAGTTAAACTCTGAGGTAAGCACGACACAGAGTATTGTTTGCAAATCCAGTTGATGTGAGTAAGGTTGCCAAATGAGCAGGGTGTTTCTTTCAGGTAGGGTCTCCAAACCTGGAGGACTTCAGAATGAGCACAATCAATACAGAACCATGCTCCAGAAAACCAGTCCAAACAACCCTGGCACATGGCTGTGAACATCCCACCCCAGCTGTGTGCCTGCTGCGTTTGCTCCTGCCTGGGCCTGACCAGGCACGTGAGCCATGGCCTGGATGAAAAGAGCCAAGGCTCCTAACAAGGAACTGACAGTACAGGATCAATCACTGAATGCTGTCACTGTTTGCTCTGTATGAAAATACTCAAATCTAGCTCCTTACAAGGTGAACAAAGCTTCAGAAATGTTTGGGGTTTTTTGTTTTTTGTTTTGTTTTTTTTTTTTTTTTAAAGATTCTTCTCTTTGAGAAGCATGCAGAAAATCAACAGAGGCTTGTGAAATCCCTGTCTGCTCCATGTATTCCAACTTCCACTCTGCTCGCTCTTTTGCTCCTTTTTCCACAATGCCCTTTTGGTAGCACAAAAATGCTTTTCTTCCTGCTACTAATTTTGACTTTTTCCATTTAGGAAACCTTGATTCACCCCTATTTATGGTACAGCTGCCACTCTGGTGCTGCTGAATAACTTCTTGTGCCACGGTATCTTTCCACAGCACCCTAGATTGGTGTGGACACAGCAGCGGTAAGAGCGTTTCCTTAGTCAGTTTCTGGGGCAGAAGCATCCAGATGTGTGCATTTTCATCTCTGCCACACAGCACTGTTGAATTTTGTTATTTATTTTGTGCTAGAGGTTGACTTCATAATAAACTAAACTCTTTAGGAATGCCGCTGGCTCTGGGGACTGCTGGTGCCCCACGTGATCTTCCTCCAGTAGATTCTTGGTCCTAATTTGATCCAGGTTATGATTATCTGAAGGCTTCTTGTGGCCCACACAAAATCCCTGGATTGTCACAGTGCTGTTGCTAAGCTGGCTCCAGTCTACACCACAGAATGCACAGCCCTAAGTACCACAGCTGGCACTCTGTGGGCAAGGCAACAATTCACTGCCTGCATTTTCTGTCCCTACAGTGAGAGGTAAATTTAGTTTTAAATTTCAGTGGAGCACAAGCAAGAGACAGTTTAGCATTAATGCCTGCCTTCACTCCTCAAAAAATGACCTCTTTCAAGGGCACCATGGAAGAGCTTCACCTGTTGCTGGAGCTGCTGCATTTCGGAGAGGAAAAGGGGACTGCAGACTCTGCTTTGCTAACTGTGGCACCTTTTGAGCATAGTCCTGCAAAAGGGGAAGCAGGTGCTGGAGACCCCAGCGCTGGGTGGGCTGGGAAGGGAAGGGCTACTGTCATCCCTGCATTGCCTCAGTGCTGTCAGGACCTTTATGTGCTCTGATGCTTTTGAATGCATAGGGCCCACTCAGGTCGAAACCTGCGTTGGACCTTATGATCACCTCAAAAAGCGAACTGGCAGGAGGCACCTCTGTGCACTGGTTTAATATGTCTTCCTCAGCTCTCCCTCTATTCCTTTTGTCATCCTTTATTTGCACAGTCTCGAACTGCCCTTAGGAAGGAGCACCAAGGAGCTGCCTGCCTATCCCATGGCCAAGACGTCAAAAGAACAGGAACAATTAGCACTTCATTTAGCATCTTAACTGTAACACAAAGAAGCCTCCTAGCCAGCAGTATCTCAGACACGTGGGGAAAGCGGCCACAGAGAAAAGAACTTCACGACCTGGCCAGCCATGCTGTGAGCTATGTAAAACAGCAATCCAGATTTTAAACGTTCCAGTCCTGTCTATCCACCAAAATGGTCTCTCATCGAGACTGGTGTTTATAGGAAAATCCCTCACATGTAATTTAGAATGATGGCAGCCATGAAACCTCCTCTCTCTCCCTCCAATGGGTCGCTGATCCTCTTTTCCTGACCTCGCAGAATGTGAGGGTGAGTTGGGCAGAGCTGTTCAGATGCCCTGGGAAGCTCTCCCCGGTTTCACCGCATGCCTCGGGGACAGCAGAGCCCCCGCGGACCTGGGCACTTCCTCAGAGCGCCCCGCTCAGGTTACAGAGGGACCTCCTTGTTCCTTCTGCATGGCACCATTAACGCCTGGCATTTTGTGTTAATTCAGGTAGGAAAGGCTTTCAGCCACTCTTCATTTCAATCTAATGTGTCCTCGGCTTGAGGAATGTCCAACTTGTGTCCATTTAGGCTGCTGCTGTTCAGATCACTCTCCCAGCTTGTAGCCGGTTCGCGGTTTCTCTATGCAATTTTCTGTTGACACCTCCCTCTTTAATCCCATCGAAAGGAAAAGCAAAATGTCTTCGGTTTTAAGACCAGGGTCTTCTATCATGTTGGGCTCTGCTGCCTTTGGCATGGGAGTGCAAGGTTGGAAAGAATATCTCGCTGCTCAAGGTGGGGATTTAGAGTGAGTCCCACAAAGACTCCTCAGGAATAAAACTGACAACGATGCCATATGCAGGTGGTGATGAGGTGGAACCCACGGGTAAAGCACCCGTCTGCCTCGGTGCCAGGAAAAGTACAGTAACTGGCCCAGGGATGCTAGACAGGGTGACAAAGCGCTGATTTGTTCCTAGGCTTAGCCATTCTTAGCAGACTCTCTAAGATTACTCTTTCATTACTGCAGTGCTACAGCCCTTGGCTCCGATGCGCATCTGTAAGCCCGCGGATGTGAAGCTGTGTGCGGGAAGGGTGCCCGCTTCGTTAGGAGGCGGTGGGGCAGTGATGCATAGCTTTGAAAGAGCTGAGAGTCGGCACGGCTTGGCCTGCCCCGGCTCAGCCAGGGCGCTCCATGCGCCCACCCTGCGCTGCGCCGCCCTCGGCTGTAGCCTGAGCGCACCCGGGGAGGCACCAGGTGTTTCGGCAGCGGGCGTCTCGGCAGCGGGCGTCTCGGCAGCGGGCGCCGTGCACGCCGAGGCCGTTGGGAGCGCAGGAAGCCGGAGGCGAGGGAAGGGCCTGCACTGAGCTCCGTGGCATAGCAGCGTCGCCTCGGGACTGCGAGCAGCGCGCTCTTGTCCCCTGGCCGTGGCGCGGCTCATCGCCCTTCTCCCCGCTCCCCCGCCACAACACACGGGCGCCGCGCAAGGAGCCCGCCCCAGGAACGGCCGCGTTGCGAGGATTGGTCCGCGCTGGTCGCCGTACCCCGGCCGCCATCTCTTCGCGCATGCGGAGTAGCGGGGCCGCAGAGGGCGCCCGGCAGGCTGGGTGGAAGGACGTCGGTGGGCCCGCGCTGAGGTGAGGCCGCGATCACGCTTGCCCCTCCTGCCGCTGAGTCCTCTCTCCCCCCTCATCCCCACGGCCGTCAGCCGCCGCTCTTCCCGCCTCTCTCTTCGGCCCCGCGGCTGGTCACGGCAGCCCATGACCTCTGCGTGGCCTGAGGGTGTGAAGGGCGGGCCCTGCGGCGGCACTGCTGGGGGGCAGCGAGGGGCCGGAGCGCCTCGTGTGAGGGAAGAATTGGTGTGGGGCTTGTCTGGGGTTGACGTCGGCGCTGCTTCTTCCGGTATCGGGGCTTGTTTGTGGTGGTTTCGCTTAAGTGCGAGGGGTAAGGGCGCGCAGGGCGTGGGCAGCACCAAGGCCTTGGGAGCAGCAGGGCCACCTCCCGGTCTCGGCCCTTGCTCCGTGGGCCTGTGAGACCGTACAGAGAGAGCAGCCTGCGGGCAGCACCACCTCGGGGCTGCTCCCATCCCTGTCCACCTTGGCGTTAGAAACAGCCACGTGCTTCACGCCTTGTAGGTCTTTGATAAAATCCTATCGAATAATTAAAAAAAAATAAAATCCTATAACGGACAGGCTTTGCAGTTAGTGGAAAAAGCCCAGATCACAGACTGGTTGCTTTTCCTTGGGAAAGGGTAAAGCCTGACCAGCGTCTTGAATGTCTCCTGATGCAAACACCAGAACAGCAGGGTTGAAGTGGTAGACACTGCAGGGAGGGGAAGAGGTATGAAAAATGAAGGGCGGTCCTGATGCTGTGAGTGCTGGGTGTAAGGACTGCTAAGACTTTCCTGTGTTCATATGATAGATAGGTTGTCCTTGAATTCTGCCCCTTACCTAATAAAAACTCAGAGAGTGCTGCTTATGCTGTTAAGAGGATTGTTACGCAGTGTGAAAAGATGAGACTGTTTCTGGAGGTACAGAAAACGATTTGAGATCTTCTCTGTGTGTTGTGCTCAGGGAAGAGTCACCATGTCAGCTGCACTGCTGCCTAAGCCGCAGATGCGGCGCCTCCTGGCCCGCCGCATGAAGCTTCACCTCTTTGGGGCATTTTTTGTGTCTGTGGGATGTGCAACTTTATACAAGGTGAGTTCTGTAGTTGTCAGTTATAAACTGGGCTCATTTGAGTGTTTCAAGAATTCATAATCTTTTTTTGTTGAGATTTGGTTGAGACCTGTTCAGCAGAGAGCTTTAGTACTAATGTGTTTTTGTAAGCACGTTTCCAGAGCATAAATAAATCTTCCTAATCTTTCTCTGAAGAAGTGAAGTGATGCTTTAAGCTGTGTGATCAAGGTCATGCAGTTTGTGACCACTCACCGTGGTCTCTTACACTGCTCTCTGTCATGCAGACAGGTGATGTTGACTAAGTCTGGGTACTCTGTGTCTCTGCTCCAGAGAGCTGTCAAGCTCGTGCCTCTACACCGAGTCACAAAACTTGCCCATAAGCAGTTTGAAAAACACTGAAGATACCGTGGGAGGGAAGTCTACTGTGGTCCTTTTATCCTTTCTTTTGAGTATCATTTGGAAAAGGAGGACCACAGCTCCAGAAAAAAACTCGTTTATTTGTTTTTCATGGTCCTGAGGAGCCTTCTGAGCCTTTGTAAGAGCAGTAGGTGTCCTTCAGTGGTGTGGAGAGCGTACACAAGGCAAGCAGCACAGCTTGAGGTACTGTGAAGGAGCCGAGTTTTGGCTTGCCCACTGAGCTCACTCATACAGTGCTTGCAGCACATCAGTACTCAGGAAGCTGTTGATAAGAGACTGGAATTCAAGTGAACTTCAAGTCCTTCCATGTTAAAATGCCACAGCTGGCTGAAACTTCTCTGATAGCTCTGGCTGTCAGAGACAATAGGCCTGCATATCTGTCAGGAGGCAGGCAGGCTTGTTTGTGGTCAGACTTAGGATGTCCTTTTGTTTAACAGTCTGGGTCTAGACCTTGCTTGGCACCCTGCTTTGATACACTAGGAAGGCAGAAGAGCGTATTTAGAACAAGATGCATGGAGGTAATAGAACTAAAATCCTGCTCCTAAAACTTAGCAAGCTTTAATTTCCCCTGCCTTGCTTTGCAGTTTGGAGTTGCTGAACCCAGGAAACGAGCTTATGCAGAGTTCTATAAAAACTATGATCCCATGAAGGACTTTGAAGCCATGAGAGCAGCTGGTGTGTTTGAGTCTGCACCACCCAAATGATGGCAACAGCAGTTACAGGTAATAGCTTCTCTGCATTGGACCAGAGACTATTTTGGGTTGTTTCAGTGAAAAGTTGTGCTTCTGCTTGGAGGTTCTTCCTTTCTGATCAAATACAAAGGTGTTCCCAAAGAAAAAGGGAACAAATTGCACTTGAGAGACCTCCAAGTAATAAAAAACATGAATAAATACGGGATTTGGGGAGCAGGGAGCAAGGGCAGATGAGAAAGCTCCTGAAAGCCTTTTGGATAATGAGGAGGTTTACAGAGGGTTGCCAGGCCTTTTGCTCCTTCTGCACCCATGGAGAGGAGACAGAGCTCTGAGACTTGCCTGGTGGCACTCTTATACTGGTGCTGCTTCATTTTGGGCTGGCTGTGTCTATTGCTTTTGTGCCTATGGTGGCACAGTGAGTGAGAAGGAAAGGCTGCTTCTCCTGTAGAATGCATTTCACTGGCTTCTGAGGTTGGTGAGAGGTGGAAGATAACCTGGCCACGATGGTGACAGGAGAGTGGAGTGTTCATGGGTAAGAGCTCTACTATGAGGACAGGCTGAGAGAGTTGGGGCTCTGCAGCCTGGAGAAGAGGTGGCTTTGAGGAGGCCTTACAGTAGCCTTCCAGTATCTGAAGGGGCCTACAGAAAGGCTTGGGGAGGGACTATTGACAAGGGCTTGCAATGACAGGAGAAGGGGCAATGGATTTGAAGTGACAGAGGGGAGACTGAAACTGGATGTTAGGAGGAAGTTGTTTGTAGTGGGTGTGGTGAGACACTGGCACAGGTTGCCCAGGGAGGTTGTGGCTGCTCCCTCCCTGGAGGTGTTCAAGGTCAGGCTGGATGAGACCCTGAGTGACCTGTGCTAGTGGGAGGTGTCCCTGCCTATGGCAGGGGGTTGGAACTGGATGATCCTTGAGGTCCCTTCCAACCTTACCATTCTGTGATTCTCCAAGAATGAGGGGAAGGCCAGCAGGGCAGGTATCACGATGGGTGTCTGCTGTAGACAACCAACCAGGATGAAGGGACAGTGAATATACCGTTCAGGTGTCTGGAGGAGTTTCACAATCACTGGCACTTGTTCTCATAGTGGGGCTTCAGCTTCCCTGATGTCTGCTGGAAATACAACACAGCAGGGAGGGAGCAGTCCTGGACAGGTTCCTGGAGTGTGTGGAAGAGAACTTCTTGACACAGCTGGTGAGGGAGCCAGCTAGGGAAGGTGCCCTGCTGGACCTGCTGTTGAATAGAGAAGGACTGCTGGTTGGTGTAACAGCTGATGGCTGTTTTGGGCACAGGGATCATGACATGATGGAATTTTCAGTATTGGAGGTCAGCAGAACTGCCACTGTGGACTTCCAATGAGCCCAGGTGGTCAAGAAGGCCAACAGCACCCTGTCCTGGATCAGGAATAGTGTGACCAGCAGCCCCAAGGAGGTGATTGTCCCCCCTGTACTCAGTGCTGGTGAGGCCACACCTTGAGTATTTGGCTCAGTTTTGGGGCCCTCACTCCAAAGAGGACATTGAGGGGCTGGAGTGTTTCTAGAGAAGGGCAGCAAAGCTGGGCAAGGGCCAGGGGAACAGGGCTGGTGACTGGCTGAGGGAACTGGGATTTAGTCTGGAGGAGGCTGAGGGGATGCTTCATTGCTGTCTGCAGCTACCTGAAAGGAGTTTGGAGTGAGGTGAGGTTGGTCTCTTCTCCCTAGTAACAAGTGACAGGACAAGAGGAAGTGGCCTCAGGTTGCACCAGGGGAGATTTGGGTTGGACATGAGAAGAAACTTTTTGACTGAAGTTCTCGAAGACTGGCACAGGCTGCCCAGGGAGGTGGTTGAATCCCCATCCCAGGTGTTTCAAAGAGGCAGAGCTGTGGTGCTGAGGGCTGTGGTTTGGCAGCAGCCCTGGCAGAGTTAGAGAATGGTTGGACTGGATGGTCCTAGAGGGCTTTTCTGTGACTCTGTGAGGGCCAATGTAAAGTCTGTGCACAGAGCAACGGCAGTGGCTTACAGCTCAAGATTTTTGGCCTACTGAATGGAGCTGGGATAGGCCTTTGTTCACTGTGCTATTTCCTGGCACTGAACAACTCCTTTTGTTTGAAGGTTACCAAGCTTTGCTCTCCCTTAGTTGTCATAACAGCAGGAGAAAAAAAGTCTCCATTTCAGACATGTTGTAGTTTATTAATAAGCGGTCACCAAACTGCACAGGCCCATGATGGGACAGCTCAATCAACAATTCCTCCCCTTTTCCTGATCCAAGTTTTTTACACTGAGTTCTCTGCTTCTCTTAAAATGCTTCCAGACTAATCTGGGCTGATGGCTTTTTCATTCTTCTGGAATGTTTTCATACTGTGATCATTACAGGATAATCTGTGCCTCTAATTATCCTGGCCAGCTGGATTTTCTCAGCCTCTTTGCTTAAAGCAGCAAGATTGAATAGAAGATTTGTACTTAACACTTAATACTAAATCCTGTTGTGTAATCTACACCTATCTGGTTTCTGCATAACAGTTACATAAAAAAATAAACCAAAAGCAAAGCGCCACCCTCCTTAGCAAGTTTGAAAAGAAAAAAAATAATTGTGGGGATCCCTCTGGGGTTGGTTTTGTTTTTGGTTTTGGTTTTTTTTGTTGTGAGAGGGGCAGACTTCTCTCTTCTTCTTGCAATTGCAGCTAAGTCAATAAATAATGAAACTACTTTATTTACCTGGTTTTAATCTTGCTAATTGTGCCTCTGGTTCCATGAATTTGCTAACATATAGGCACTTTGAAACTGTCTTAGAAACTGGAATTGCATTCTTGAGTCAGGTGGCCTTCATCAGAGCATTCCAAAAGGCCATCTGGTGTTAAAATCACTTGAGAAAAACACTGTCAACAGGGATGCATATTGAATATTTAATTGGAGTCATGAGCAGGGTTTTGCTCCGTGCAGACAGAGCTGCACTCTCAGTTTATGTTCCCATCTGCAGCCTAAAAAGCAAAGTTGTGTGCACCTGTTAAATGGTTCCTAAATGCTGCCTCTGCTCCTCAGCGCATCAGCGGAAAGGGAAGGCGAAATACAAACCTTTGGGTGTGATTTTTGTTTGCATCGCTGATGCTTCTTATTCCTTGGCCTATTCATGTCAGCACTGACACTTGTGCCTGCTTCAAAGTAGAAGCAGGTCAGGTTTATGTGCCCACACGTGGGCATGTCAGCAGAAGCAGGGAAACCAGTGCCAGTGTGTCAGGTGTTCTGCAAAGGCTGTGAAAGGGAAAAGACACAGGATTGTCCTTTGCCTCAGGAGCTTCAATCTTAGCTGTGGAAGTAGGTAGGAGGCTGAATCTGCTTTTTCTTGGCTAGACTTACCTAAAGGGGGTGGTTGTGCATGCTCCACCTCTCCCCATGTCCTGGAGCCTGGTCTCTGTGTGACACAAAACAGGGTGGCTCAACCACACTGAATCTCACTCTGCAGTCAGCACCTAGCCTGGGGTAGGGTAGGCAGGGAGGAGAACTCACAAGTGCTGGTGTTAGCCTTTGCTCTGCTGGGCATGCAGGCAACTGGGTACCCAAGTGTGACCTCAGCTTTCTTGGCAAGGCCTTTGTGTGGTGGCACTGGCACTGGTAAGGAGGGGCAGGCTGAGCGGTTGGTGCTGCCTGTTGCATGACTCTTGTTGTGCAGCACAGCTGCTCTTGGGCTGTGTTTGGTGTAGTGTGGAGAAATCTGAATTCAGTTTTCTTCCCTGCATGGTAGGTTGCCTACACCACTTGTTTCCTCTCTGGCTCCTCTCTGCAAACTTCATTCCTTTCTCTTCCAGGCCCTTAGCAAGAGTGCTTCACTTAGCAGTGCAGCATGTATAGTGACTCTGATGTGCTGTGCAGTTTGTTCCAGCTCTTGATTCGTTCCAGGTTTCACTTCTGTTTGCCACATGAAGGGGGTGTAAATCTTAAACCATCAGGAAATAACAGGAAGAATTCCTCCAGACTAAACCACCACAGAAACATTTCTCTGTTGCTTTGCATTCATGCATGCTGCTATGTTCACTTGGGGCATGAAGTTTGGCCAGTGTAACTATTCCTTTATCTTGCAGATCCCCTGCAGTCTAAGGAGACTTGATGACTGAACCTCACCTGCTGACAGAGTTGTGAAGTGTAATGCACTGGGTGCATGGCACAGCCCAGTGTCACTCAATGAATAAAACCTTGCACCAGTGACAACTTCATTGGTTTTTGTTAATGTCAAAGTGCCAAAGTGCTCCGATGCTGGGGGGAGTGCTAGAAAGTCTTCATCAGTTGCCTAGGGTGACCCAGGCCTGCTTTCCTTTGCCTCAGGAATTACCTATATCTCTGCCTGGCCACACTGGATAACAAACTGCATCTCTAAGCAGTTATAGCTAGGTTGTCCTGGCTGCTGCTGGGGAATGCAGAGCATTGTTGTTCCAGGAAGGGAGGGGCTGGGGTTCTGGAGGGGCCTCTCTTACCTGGAGCTTCACAGGCTGAGCTGGCCCAGAGAGGAAGTCTCTGAATTGACTGCTGCTGAGGCTGAAGAGGGTGCTAGGACTGTAGCTCTTGACTGCTGGCTGTGGGTACCAGGAGAGGCCTGGAGGTGACTGTGTGAAAGGAGGGAAGGCTGCAAGAAGAGCCTGAGGAGTGAAGCCATCTGTGGTGTGCTGGAAGGGCTCTGCTTCAAATCCTGGGGTAACTCCTGCTAAATAACTCCTCACGGGCACATGAATGGTGCAGGCCTAACCAAGGGGGGTGAGTGAGGACTTTGAGCTGCACCTCCAGGTTTGAGCAGCCTGGGCTCTGCTCAGCACATTCCATACAGGCAGTGCTGCCCTTAAGGGTCTGACAGGAGTGGTGCAGGGGAAGCCATCTAGCGATCGAAATAGCCCTACCCCTGTGAATGGAGGCAAAACTTAACAGCAGCAAGTGACACTCCTTTTCCTGGAACTCAGGAAAAACACAAATGCACCTTAAGCAGTGGCTGCAGGCTGCAGACTTAGAATAAATCTGCTGCCTTCCCTCCTCTTTTACAGGTGTATTGGCATCTTCTTGGCTGCTTTGGGCAGATCAGGCTAATAAATAATGGGCAGCTCAGTCTGAGTCTGATCCAGATGGTGACCACACTGCTGGTTTGCTGCAGCTGTCACACAAGCACATGTTTTTGTCAATCAGTTTTTACCTGCCAGGTATTGTCAGGATCCCCTGCATTCCCTGGTACATGATGAAGGCCAGTGACCAGCTGCAGTCTAGCAGGCTCTGCGTGAGCCTTGGCTGTACGCCGCCTGTTCACTGTCTTGCGGTGGCAGGCCCAAGTAGCTCAGAAGCCCAGGTGTTAGAGGAATAGCTTTATTATCTTTAAACAATCTCTCTCATTATATTACACAATTTACCCAGCAATATGCAAAATTAGAAGCATTTATTAAACTATTTCCATAAAATACCCAGGAATGAAGCCCGTGTGTGAGTATGTACAGATATGCTTAAAACAGTGCTACTGAGCCACCAGTTGAAGAAGTCAGTTGCCACGAAAGGCTGAGCCTGCATGGGCTTGGTTCAGTCAGAAAGGGCCCATGCAGAGCCCAGGCTGCTGCAGTCTCAGCTCACAAGACACAGCTTCTAGAAACACCTTTAACAAAACAGAACTGCAGAGGGAAACCTTGCAGTTAGCTACTGCATTCCTACTGGCTTTGCCTTTGCTCAGGTGTGCATAGAGGTTACTAACTACAAAGCAGAGCTGCTCCGAATGATGATCAGATTTTATTTCAGTTCTTGTTTCTAAATCCAGCTGTGTTGAGGGATCCACAGACAAAATTCATATCTACAGACAAGGGGAGAAAGGTAACAGGCAGGCTGAAAACTAAGAGTAAAACTGTCACAGCCAGGTTGGGTGGGTTTATGAAAGGACCTCAGCTGTGCCCAGAGCCAGGAATTCCTTGGAGACTCCAAACTAGGCCAGCTGAAAAAGGAGCTGCTCAAAAGCTTGTTTGTGAATATGGCATGGAGGGACATCGAGACAAGTGCATGGTGGTGGACATCAGTAAGTCTCCACGCACTCCGTGCCCCTGGATCCATACTTTAGATCAGCCAGGAGAAAAAAAAAAATCCCTGCAAGGTCTCATTGCTGAATGCCTCTGGGCTTAGCAGTTCAGAGACAGTGAGCATGAGTCAGGGCTGAAGTGAACACCTACCATGTAGAGGTGGCAGAGCAGGAATAAGTGAGGCCTACCAAGGCTGTGGTGAGCACCCAGACATCCAGCTTACATGGAGCCTGGAGAGTTTGGATGGATTTTAAGGAGACTTAGCTGTGTTTCTTCAGTTTTTGAGCTGCATGTTACTGGCTTCCAGCCACCAGCTGGACAATACACAAAGTCACACACAAAGGCCTGAAAATGTTATGGTGGGTAAAAGAAAAGTTTCTGTATACATACTGTTTTGAAAAATCAGTTCCTGTTGTAGCTCCTGTTCTGTGCTGCACACCACACAAAGGCACTATTTTACAGGAAGGACTAACCCTGCAAAACGTCAGTCCAATAAAGGAAGCTATTTTAAGGTTGAAGTGGTGCTAACCCCCAGCTGTCAGTGGTAACCTAAACCAACCACTGGGGGCTTTGCAGATGGACTGGGTAAAGGTGGTGGGAGGAGTGTGTCTGGGGAGGGCTCAGCCTTGAGCAAGTCTTTACAGCTGAGTTACAAACCTGGTTTCTAACNGGGGGGGGGTGTGTGGCAGGAGGCTGGGCACACAGCTCTTCCTTAGGGGCAGATCTAGGGTGTTCAAAGGGATTTCTGACACAAATCTACTCCAAGGCTGTGCCCTTTGACTCGATTCCTTTGCTGGAACTCTTCCAGCAGCATTATTCCAGCTCCTCAGCAGGAATGTTGCCAGGACAGGAATGCCGTTGAGCTTAGCTTGTTCCATCTCCTCCCTCCTCCGAAGGAATTTTGCTGTAGGTACTGCAGAGAGCGCTCAGGTGCTGCTGTACTTACCACAAGCATCAATGAAATCCCTTCCTCAAGGCTTTGTTTTTCACCATGGTGAATTTGCTGATGAATATGTGGGAGAAGTTTGGCTCAACCACATACTGGTAGGTTTTGGTGACAGCTGGCAGGTGCTCAGCAGGCTGTGGTGCCAGGACGCTGATGCTGGCTGTGCTGGCAGACAGGTGAGAAGATGCCTTTGTGATGTAGTCCACCAGCCGGTTGTACTGCTGCTCTGACAGCCTCTCTCTAGCTCCATCTGCCTGGGATCAGAGAAGGAGCTAGTGAGTAACTGAATTTAGCAGTAAGGACAATAGCTTCACAGTGCTTTCTGTAGCTTTCCTCCCTCAGATCTTGCTTACAGTGCTCTTAACATGTTTGCATCAACAGTGTTTTGCAGCCCAGGGCTTGGGGGCTTAGCCCTCACCTCTGCTGGTTTGGATGCTTCTAAGAAGGTCCTTGAGTAACCTTTACTAGTACTAACCTGTACTAGTGGGAGGTGTCCCTGCCTATGGCAGGGGGTTGGAACTAGATGATCCTTGAGGTCCCTTCCAACCTTACCATTCTATGATTCTATGAAGCATTGACTGTGCCACAGAAAATAAGAATTGCAGGGACAAACACCTTGGTCAAGAGTAGGTCTTCACAAGAGACTGAGAGTCCAGCCCAGAGCCCCCAGGCTGCTACAGGCAGTGAACATCTCCTGTGGGGCCAGGCTGAGGGAGCTGGGGCTGGCAGCTGGCAGCAGAGGAGCCTGAGGGCTGCCCTCAGTGCTGTGCTAAAGATGTGCAGGGCAGTGTCAGGAGGACTCAGCCAGGCTCTGCCCAGAGGTGTCCAGTGACAGGCCAAGGGGCACTGGGGGCAAGCTGGAGCAGAGGAGGTGCCAGGGGACCAGGAGGGGAAACTTTGTCCCTGTGAGGGTGGCAGAGCCCTGGAGCAGGCTGCCCAGAGAGGCTGTGGAGTCTCCTTCTGTGGAGCCTTTCCAACCCCACCTGGATGTGTTCCTGTGTGCCCTGCCTTGGGTGGTGCTACTCTGGCAGAGGGCTTGGACTGGATGATCTTTTGAGGTCCCTTCCAACCTCTAACATTCTGTGGTCCTGTGTGTCTCTGCAAACTGCCTTTGCCACCACGAGTTGGAAGGAACTGCCTGAAGGAATCCTTTTTTCAGGCTGAAATGTGTAGAGGCTGAAGGCTCTAGCAAGAGGGATGAAAGTAACCTACCTCAAACACTGTCCACAGAGGAGGTATCTGCCAGATGGCTCCAGACAGAGTGTAAGATAAGAGGCTATGGGCAAACCTTGCCCCAGAAGATCAGCCTGCTGTGCCCGATTGCGAGGAAAAAATTGGAGGTGGCTGTGAGAGCTTAAGAAGGGACAGCAGCCAGGCATGCAGGCAGGCAGCTAGTTGCATGATTTAAGAAGATGGACTTCAGAGATCCCACCACGGATGCTACATACAGTGGTATCACTGGCAAAGCCATGTGTCACTTCCAAAGCAGGACAATGAACCAAAAGGCAGAAGCTGTCCTAGGGCTGGGCTCTGATGCTTCCATATTTACTCTTGCAAGAACTTCTGACCAGCCTCAATTCTGCAGTTTAAAAGGTCCTTCCTTGTAGGATGCCAAGCTCAGGAATCAAAGGCTGCTGTCTTTCAGGGCATCCTACACATCTCACTAGAGCTGGTCATGTTTGCAAACAGTGTCACTGGGTTCACTTTAACATCCAGGATCAAAGTCTTGTCACAGCTCTGGACTGCAAGGCTCATTTTAAACAAACCACTGCTTATTTGGAGAAAGAATTAATATGATTGATGGATAGTGGCAGATGTCCCATCCAAATCAAAACAGTCCCCTATGCTTTTCCCATGGTGCCTTTGGAGATGGCTTTGCTGCTTGGCAAGGAGGAGCACTCCTGGTTTCAATCATCACCACAGAAATGCACAGGGAGCAGGTTCACAAGCAAGCTCAGGAGCTCAGGGCTGGGCCCTGTGCATGGGCAGAGTGTGGCTGTCATGGATGCCCTTAGAGGCAGGGAGGAATCAGAAGGCAGCCTGCTGCAGCAGAGGCTAAAGGAGAGCAGTGTCTGAGCCACAGCTCCAGGCAGGTGTCTCAGCAGTCACTGCCACCAGTTGACCAAAAGAGCCAAGTTTGCAGAAGAGATGGAAGGGTGCTGGCTTCCCACCCTCCCTCTCCTGTTCTTCATCCAGTCCCAGGCTGTAGCCCCCAGGCACAGCTTGGGTATTCAGGAGGAATCTTAACTGCACTTGGATGATCATCCCTAGGAACTGGGACCCTGCCTGCTTCCAGATGACCTCATCTGCAACTGTTTGCTTCTCCAGCCAGTCTCGGTGCAGCTTACCTTGTCATGACAAACCCAGAAACCTGGAACTGCTGTTATTCTGCATTTTTTCCTAAATGGGACATTGCCACTGAGTGCCTCAGCCCCTGCTCTGAACAGCCAGACCATGAAATGAGTCACAGCCTACTCGGGCGTTGCTTAGTGCACCTGCTGTGCATAAACAGTCTTCAGCTTGCTTACTCTTACCTGCCCTCTGCTCAGCTGCTGCTCCTCCCAGGCACTTCTTATGTTTCCACAGAACTCCCAGCACCAGTGGCTGCCTTTGCCAGGTCTGTTTTGTACAGCACTGCTCAGGTTTTGCTGGCCTGCCATCCCTGCCTTGCCTGCACCTGGGGCACAGACCTCCCTGCTTTCATTGTGCCATGCATTTGCACTACATGCTCAAGAGCCTGCATCAGCACAAAAGGCTGTGTGCTGAGGCTGGGTGGCTCAAGGCCTCCAGCTCCTCTGCAGGACTCTTGTGTTTCTATCCAGAACTTCAGGAAAAAAGCCTGTCCTGGGTACAGTCCCTCCACAGCAGGTCCCTTCTACTGTGAGTACTTAGAGGCTGCGTCTGTGGGAATGCTGGACCCTGCAAAGTCCATGGAGCACTGTGCTGTGGAATCATTTGCTCAGATGTCCTTAACATCCCCATCTGCAGAAGCTGTGGGGATTAGAATTAGGGTCCCTGTCCCTTGCCTTCCCTTACCCCAGACAGGCAGCCCCTCTGCCTCAGCACTCTCTTGCAGCAACCTTTGGGTGAGCAGCAGCCTGCTCCTCGCCACTTGGATAAGCAGATACAAAACCAAGAACCATCACACTATAGCCTGCTAAAAAAAGACCTGGGCTGGTGCTAAAGTTGGGTTTAGGATGGGTTGAGTCCATTGAATGCCTGAGGGAGAACAAATAATCTTCCTCTTCCCTCCAGGACAGTAGCTCTGGCCTGAGCAGGGTAGTCTGGATTCAGTTGTGCTGTGCGCCTCCAGCAAACACTGAGCACTCAGGGAGGAAAAAAAGCTGAGCTTTGCCCACTTGCATCAACATTTAAGTAAAGCCTCATGTAGCTTTGTGGTGAGAAGGAGGAAACTTCAGTCAACAGCATTCTGTGAGACTGAGGTTAGCGGAAAGACAATAAATAGAGAATTCACCATTAAAAAAAGCTTTCACAAAATCAATCCAAGTGCTGTCAGGACACAGAAGAAGTCCTTGTTAGAGCCAGTAGCAAAGCTCTTTGGTGACTATGGAGAAGTTAGGGGTCTACTGAAGGTGCTGAAGCTCTTTGGCACACTTCAGACTTGGTGGGGATTTGTCATTTGAAGCAGCACTATCACCTGGTGCTGCAGCCTGCAAAACGGCTGGGCAGGCGAGTCTGAAGTGATCTCTGGTGAGCCCAGAGTTTACTACAATGAACACTGCCTCCCCAGAGCCTAAAAATGTAACACTGCCCTTCAAAGAGAGAGCTGATCCAAACCCTCAGTATTCAGATGGCTCAGAGATCAGTCACTATGAAGATGAAAGATTTATGCTCTGATGGTAAGGCCTTGCTGCATCCAATCCATTTCAAAATGAGCGTCTGCAGAAGGCAGATCTAAGGAAGCCAAGACAGCAAGCGGCTGAGTGAGGCCTTGGCCTTGCAAGTGGCAAGAGACGAAACGTGTGGAAAGCAGCAGGCACCAGCTGCTCAAAGAGCACTGTTTTCACTGGCTGCTTTGCCAGACCATAAACACCTCAGGCACCTGGGGAGAACCTCCTCAGAAAAGAGGAGGTGCTCACCAAGCACCCAGACTGCCTCTGCTTTTCCCCTCAGGCAGCTGCCGTTGGTGATTGGAAAAGAGGACAGGAGGGAGGAAATGTCCTTTTGCGACACCACTGGGTGAAGTGCTTGGGCACTTGGGCCGCTGGCCTTGCAACCAGGAGCAGCAGCAGCAGTGTACTTTATCCTACTCAAGCCCTTACCTCCACGTCAGAAGGCACTCTCTGCTGCTTTAGCTGCACCTTCAGCAGGTCTTCTTGCTGCTCATCTTCCAGACAGTCGATCTCAGTCACGGGGAATGCCTGCTGCTGTGTGTCTTCGCTGATGCTGACCACAAAGAGCACCTCTGAGGTGAGCAGCAGGCAGCCCTCGTGCTGCTGCCCCGACCCACTCACAATCATGACATCTAAGGCCATGTGGACCTCTGGCCTGCCGAGGGACTGCAGCATCTTCCTGCATTACCAAGAGAAAAACAGAGAGAAGCCAAAGATGAAAAAAAGAGGGGTTATGCCTTGGGCCCTTCAGCACTTCCTTTGCTCTCTCATGTTTTCACTTAAGCCTGTAGCTATCACCTCCAAACATAAAATGTGAGGGAGTACATTCCAATTCTCCATTACTGAAAGATCTGGAGAATGAATGTGAAAGTGTTCCTTAACAAAGCTCCTTAATCATCCCTTGCCAACTTGGCCCCAGAACTGTGCTGGGTCAGCCCATTTCCCATCCTAGCAAACAATTACCCTGCTCAGTGTGGCTTGCTAGCTCAGTGCAGCAGAAAAAGCTATCTTCACTAGCAGCTGTGGCTGGAGAGGGCTCAGTGCTATGATACATAAGAGCTCACAGAATGCCATTAAATAAAGATCAGCTGTGTGTGTGCAGGGCTGGAGGCAGCTCTGCAGCCCATCTCTGGCACGCCGGGCTGCCATGCCCTACCTTTGTGTTTAACCTTCCCAAACAAACTGCTGTAACTCAGCCTCTTCTAGGGAGGCAGCCTGTTGGCCCCAGGCCAGCCCCCACGAACACAGGCTGTGTCTCACACTGTTACCAGACATATTTGACGTGGCTGTTGGGAGCCTGCTCGACGAGCTGATCGCTGGGGGCAGAGCGCTGCTTGGGCAGCTGAGACAGTCCAGCTCCATGCAGAATACCTGTGGAGAGTTGCAGTCCTTTAGTGTTTGTTTTCTGCAAAGCAGTTACAGGCTGCAGTGATGTCATCTGCTTAGAGCAGTGCAGGAAGCAGTGCAGATGATCCAGGATCATGTCACGCCTTTGGAAGCTGCAGTCCAGGTAATTCATTAAAGCTCACAGCACAAGAGCTGTGCGCTTAACCCTGCTGCTCTTGCGCTAGTGAGAACAAAAATCCCCACTCAGTCGTGGCCCTGCAGTGGAGATGAGCAGAATGCTCCTGACAGCTATCACTTCAGGGGAGGATGGGACACATCCCTTAGGGTTTATGTAGAAAAAGCAAAATCCTTGCTAATTTTCTTGCTCAATGTGCAAATGCTCTGCTCCCACCTCTGTGCCACCAGCAGCACAAGCCAGCAGGCATCTTGCCTGGATGCTGCATTCAAGCCTTCAGTGGCTCCACTCAGCCGCTGAACACACATCACAGCCCTTCAGGACATCTCCTGGGGCAGCTGCTTCATTGGGAACCATCCTAGTGCCAGCTCAGAGCAGACACTGCTAGCAGCAAGTTTCTAAGGCTCTCCACACCTGAAGATGGTGCAGTCTGTGTGCTTGTAAGCTCCTAAGGATGGGCACCAGAAAGCATGAATGGGTTGCAAAAATGGCACGAGTGAAGGAATTTTAGAGTTTTTCAGCAGACAGGAAGTGGGCTATGCAGGAGGCTTCCTGCAAAGTTACTCCTCAAATAAACAGAAGTTGGCCTTTGTCTAATGAAGGCTTCCACTGCAGCAGAAGGCATCTCTGTGTAAGGGTGTCACAAGCTCGGATTCCTCTTTACACAATGGAAAATAATTGAAACACAGCAGCCAGGCTGGGAAAAACCCTCTAATTTTCAGCACACATGTTGATGGTAAGACTTAAAAGCAGCATCCCAGTCGTAACAGTTCTCAGCGTTCTGTGAGCGGCGATGCTATTTACAGCCGGAGCAAGAGGGAACATGTGTGCACTTCTGTGTGGTCCCCACCCCTGGGTCCCCCCCAAGAGGCTCGGTCCCACTCCCAATCCAGTTGCGGGTAAGAGTCACTTGAACTCTTGTGTGCTCTCCTCTCACGCACTGTCAGCTATTATGATACACTTTTTATGGGGTGTTTCCTGGCTAACTCCTGCCGATGCTGATGGAAACTGTGATGTCTTGTTTACCAGCGCCGCAGTCAGCAGCCTCCCTCTGCTCTTACCAGCTCTGCGCCCCAATCGAGCACTGCACGGGCTGCAAACCCAGCACACAGCCAACAGACATGCTCTGCTCTTACCAGGCCAGGTTTTACACCTCGGGCTGCATCGCTCATAGAATGGCTTGGGTTGGAAGGGACCTCAGAGATCATCTACTCCACCTCTTGCATTCTAATCCACACCTCACAAACATAAATATTGCTGGTGAGTAAAGGCTGAAACCTTCAAGCCTTGTCTGGTGTAATCAGTGGAACAGAGTTACTGGCACACTGTCCTTGTGCTCTCTGACTGCCCCCACCCTGCCCCACTTTCAAACACCCAGACCAATGGTTTTGATTTATTGATACTGGAAGCTAAGAGATTTGTGTCTTTGGAGATTTTGTCTTTCAGTTTTTGGTCACTCAGAAGTCTTCACTCCTACCTGAGAGGGCTCACTGCCACTGAGTGCCCAGTCTGGCTGGAACCCCCAGCTCTGGCTGGTTGCCTGGGTACCCAACAAAGGGTCTGTATGCTCACAGTGCTGCCGTGGAACAGGGGTGCTCCTGCTGCACTCCTCACTTTTCTGCCAGGAACATAATTCTCTCTCTGTGCAGAGACAGCAGAGCTCTGTCCTTGCCACAGCAAAGCACTCTCAGATGATGCTCTGATTGCATCTAGTGCTGCCCTGACAGCTCCAGGTCAGAACCTCTGCTGTGAGCACACATTTCTGCAACTAATCCTCCTGGGTTCCAACCATTACTTCGTGCTTTCTGCATTTTGTTTCTGTGCAAGACTGATGGGTAGCAGAGAGCAGCACGATGCACACGATGGCCTTCAGGAACAGCAGCACAGCGCTTCTGAGCACTGAGCCCTGTGTCTAGGGCACAGTGCTCCTGAGCTCAGGCACCACAGGCTGTATCTGCAGAGCACCGTAGGATTTAAAGGGAAATGTGGGAAACAGAAACTCACCATAGCCTGTCTGGGAGACGAGCTCAGCTGCCCCTCCAATGGGCTTTGTGAAGACCCCCATGAGTCCTTTCCCCACCCCAGAGATGACTTCTCTGGCTTTGTGCCCAGCGGAAGCTTGGGCCTCAGACACGCGCTGGAAGTTCTGCATTGGCTGGTCCACAATCCCAGCAATTGCACCTGAGAAAAGGAGAGTTCTGCTAAGTAGTGGAGATTAATATCCCAGGGGAGACCCAAATCTTGCTGCTGGATTACAGACTGCTCCCCACTGCTCTTGCAAGGCAGTTGCAAGCTAACTTGTGAGCAGTTAGCTGAGCAGTGCCTTAGCTTTGGCTCAGCCCCAGGTGCCTTCCCTTCGTCCAGAGGTACTCTTCTGCCCTTGGCACGCAGCTCCCTCAAGCTGCCTGTGTGCTGCCCTCTGCAACTGCCTTCTCCCTCTGCTTCCCCTCACTCAGTGTGCCTTTGCCTTGCACTCTGTGCAGCACCTCCGAACATGCTGCCCTTGGAATACAGTCCACCGGTTTCAGAGTGCTTGGGCTGCTATGGAAATGAGATTTTCATGTAAGCCTGCAACTGACTTCATGAGAATAAAAACTGCCTGTAGCCAATAGATCACTTTTATATCCTCCTGCAGTGCCAGACACGGTCATAAGCTAATGCAACTCTTGATCTATGACTAAGATTAGCAGAATTAGACCCTGAACCTTTGTGTTACTCCTTGGTGGAAAGGATCATATTTTACTTTAATGTGCACAGGGCAAACTTTTACAAGTGACACGGTGACCTTGCCAGTTTTTAGTACCAACAGAGAACTTTGACTTAAATCTTCCTAAATATAAACAGCTATCTGAGGTGGGAGTCTTCTTTGATCCTGAGTTTAGTCTGGCCACTTAAGCACAGACAGGTCCCCAGTTATTGTGATTTTGATAGATCAGCTGTTTGGAAATTGCTGAGAACGCAGGGACTGGACAGAGTGACATCAGTCAGAGCACCGAGAGCTAACACCCTGCTTACGCACTGGTGCTCTGTCCACAGGCAGGGGCAAGAGGCAGTGCACTTTTCCCCAGACACCTGTCTATCAGCAAGTCAAGAAACTTGCATCCCCCATGCATCCCTCCTTCTGCACTCAGGGAGATTGCTTCCAGCTTCTCTGTGTGCATCTTTGCTGATGAAGAGCAGAAAATGCAGGTCTGCTCTGAGTGTGATACTCACCAAGGCTGAGTGTGCAGCTGCACACTTACCCTTGGTACCACAAAGGCCACAAGGATTTCTTAGTGCCATGCCATAGAAATAAAACATTTTCAGGTGAGTTCTCTTCCACTAGCACTCACCAGCTGCTCCTGCTGCTTGCCTAAGACACCCCAACACTGCACTCCACAACTGGGATGGTTGATCCAGCCTCCTCTTTTCTATAGTCCTGATGCACTCACAGCACTACTTGGTGCTCTGCTAAGCTGCAGTATTGTGTTACCCTGTGACCTCCTTCGCCATATCTATGGAGGTCATCCACAGCAACTGCACTTTCAGAACAGAAGTTATAGCCTTATTAAATGTAATCCACCTAAATCCTAGCACTAGTAAATTATTTATTGCAATACACTTGAGCAGTGTTATAAGGTAATAATAAATAAGAGACTACTCCAAAGGACCTGTGGTATGCTCCAGGCAATTCTCAGCTGGAATTAGGCCCAGAGGACAAGGAATGAGGATGGAAACTGCTGTGATTATGTTATATAAGATTATTTATATAGTAACCCAAATAATACACAGCTTGATTACCCACTTGTTCAGTACTGGCACACTTTGTGTTACTCTGCCAGTTTATGCATGTTCTGAAGCTGGCTGTAAAGCCACTGCCCTTTAGCACCTCCAATCCTTCTGCAAGTGCTGTCTTTCCACCTGTAAAAGATTCAACCAACCATCTCCTTTTAGCTCTCTGCTCACCCTTTGTAATCTCTTAGTTCCAGTTGCAACCCCCTGCACAACCCCCTAGAAACTGCCAAGCAGATGTCCCCTTGTGTCCTTGTGGCTTCCTGCTCTCTAGTATAAAGTTACTGGCAGACAGCAGCGTGCTGGATGGGCTGACCACAGAAAGCTTCTCCCCACGGCCTGCAGTACGATCTGAGGGAAGCAGATCATTCTAACCACCTACAGACAGCTATGGTCTCCTTCTGCTGCCCCTGACCCTGCTCTGTAGCAATGTTTATTTTTCTTTTTAAAAATGAAACCATTCTCCATTTTTCTTTCCTTCCTTACCCCAGGCATTCAATTTTATATGCATGTCCACATATGTGCACACAGATTATGCGTGTACAAAAAAAACCTCAATAAAATTAAACACCAAAGCAACAAAACCAAACCATATTCTTCCATTACTGGACCAAAGAGGTTCCAGCCACACCAAAACATCTGCTAAACATCAGCTGGGGTGCGTTCTGGTTAATACATGTTGCTCAGTAACCATAAAAAAGATACTTTGATAGCTACAAAATTCAGATAGTTGGGAGTCTATCACTGGATTACTTCAAGGAGCATTTGATTACAGGCAGCAAGCGGCTGGCGTGCAGGCTGACGGCGCTGGGCGAGCGCAGCACAGCTTGCAGAACTTAGAAATAATTGGGAAATATCTCCCACCAGGAGAAGCTGCCCATGGTTTGCCACATGGCTGGAAGACAGCCCAGCTGAAACCATTTTCATTCCTTTCCCCCACCTCTGTCGGCCTTCAGGATTGCCACAGAAGTTTCACACCAAACACATGGCTGCAGCGGAGCTGCATTCCAGCAAACATAACATGAAAATGCAGGCAAAGAAGAGGAAGTCTGCTGGGCTGTGTTAATACAGCTGCAGAGTTAAGTGTGTAGAATAGAACACACCTCCAGGATTGGCACTAACTCTTAGTATTTTGCTTGTAGATGGGTAAATGTAGAGTAGCCCTGATTCAGCAGGAGCTGCAAGCAAGAACTATCACCAGCGTCAATCACCAACATTTGAGCCTCTGCAGTGCAGGCTTTATCTTCTCCAGCAGCACAGTTACACTGCCAGGCACTGCTACTATCAATTTGCTTTCCCCAAAAGCTGGAAGGAGTAAGAGAGATGCTAAGCACTGCTGTGCCTGTGAAGACAGCCTTCCAGTAAGGAACCACCTCACTGCACTGCTTTTCATTAGGCCAGTACTGAACGTCCACAACTTCAACAGCCTCTTTTACCTGGCTGCAAATCATCGTTTGAAGCTTGATGCCACCGTGCAAAATGCAAAAGGCAGTTCCCTGGTAGGAAATGCTGGTATCTGAATGTTTCAAAGACATCTTCACGGTGGTTTTGCCTAACCATGTGAAGCAGAGCACACCTAGCACAAGCTTTTGCTTCTTTCACACACACAAATGTTCCTACAGTGAGCCAGAAGTCTCCCCTGAAGTAGAAAAGGACAGCTGGCCAAAGATAACAATCCAATCAAACAACACCCTGACAGTGCTTGAGTCATTTAAAACGAGACAGGACAAAGCACTTAAGAATGCACCACAGGGAACAACTTGCACTGAGAAGGAGACAAGAGTACAGGAGTTTGGCCCTGGTTCAGCGAAGCTCTTAAGCAGATGCTTAAGTGCTCTGCTGAATCAGGGCCACCAAGAGCCAGATTTTCTGAAAAATTAGCACTGCAGCTCCTCTTTCTCGAGGATACCAGAAAGTGCCAATGAACTGCGGGCTCCTGCCTGCCTGTGCCCAGGCACCAACTCTGCTTTTGCAATTCCAGAAGCTGCTCACAGGACTCAGATGGTTTGCACAGGCAGTCTGCAAGTGATCATCATGGAGACCTTTTTGCAGAGCAGTGACCATCACTGAAACCTTTTTGTAGGGCAGTGACCACCCTTGAAACATTTTTGCAAGGCAGTGACCACCCTGGAAACCTTTCTGCAAGGCAGTGACCATCCTGGAAACCTTTTTCACACCTTTCAATTTTACAATTAAAAAGTCACAAAGCTTACGGCTTCAAAGGATCTGTGCTCACCTGCACTCCTCATCCCTGTGAAGGAAATGAACACAGCAGGCTTTGCTTCCTCACAGCAGTGCTGCTGCTATCCAGAGAAGGCATGCTTCTGAAAATCATCTTTAGATAATTAAAAAACCCTGACAGCCATTGAATAGTTCTGATTGTTCCCTAAGTGAGAGGACCCATAATGGTCAGCTCCAGCCACACAATAACCAGAGCTATTTATCTGGGTCCTTCCTTGCCTCGGCTGCTAAGAACCAAGGTAGCAGCAGGCATGAGCACAAGATCCTAGCTCACAGAGGAGCACCATTGTAAAGCTCTAAGTTTCTAAGGTAAGGTCTGACTGCTTAGGTAGTCGGGGACACAGCAGCTGGAGCCCTTGTTTCTGGCTCCACCCCAGGCACAGTGCCGTGAGCAGTGCTAGCCTTGCATGCTGGGCTGAGGCACAGCTGAGTTCTGCACACCTGGCACAAGCCTCCTGCCTTCCACCAGCAGCAGAAACTCTGCCTTGGTACAGCCAAAGTTCTGCTCTTTGGTCCAGGTTGTACAGCTGAGGGTTTTAGCTCTGAAGTGCTCTGGGTATCAGTGAAGGGCACAGCCACCACATCTTGCTGTCTCATAATAACGGAGCAAAGATGACCCAAAGCATTTCACCAGCACATCCACCCCAGGCTGACACAGTGCTTCTAAAAGTATAACTTTTCCTCCAGCTTCTCAACCTGACTGCCCCTAGCCCAATTAAACAAGAAGGAAAAATAAAACCCTTCTCCAAACTCCCTTTGCTTTGCAACACCACTAGCAGCTTACTGTTAGGACAGTAGCTACCAGCATATGAAATTTCTTCTCCAGGCAGAGGTCTCCCAGGACACTTGCTCGCTGGTTTACAGGCATTATCAAATGACAGTGCTTCACATCATCTACTGCTATTGCTTAAAATAATTTCCAGTAACTCAACCCAAACTTGTAACATTTTTACCACTTCCTCTTTGGGGCTTTCAGGGTTGTGGTTGCAAATTTAGGAGTGTGTACACTAGCGAAGATTAGGAAAGAAGACAAATCCTTTCAGGCTTCAGCTCCTCTAACCTTTTGCACTGGGCTGCTTTTGGTCACTTTGATCTCCAAGGGATTCATACTCTTTAATACGTCCTGAGGAACTCTGCCAAGCAATACAGTTCTGCATTCCTTTGCTGTGTGACAAGCAGAAGTAACCTAGAAAATCCAGGCTCCCACTGCAAACCCCCTTAGAGAGCTTTTTCCAGTGTGGGTTGGTTCGCCAAGCACTCAGGTACTGTTTTGAAATGGCCAGAGCAGGCCTCCCTTCTAACCAAGCCTCTTGGCTGCCTGATGAATGCACTTACACTGAATCAAGATGAGCTGGGTCTCCCTAACAGCAGAGCTCCTCATCAAAGCTTAACATCTCATCTGCACAAGGTTCAAGTGGTTTTCAAGCTGACCCAAGAATCCCTGATATCTAGAGTGCAGCAGAGCAGGCAGTTCCTGAGGGCATCCCTGTGACTCGCTACACGGCGACAACTTTGTGCTTAGTTACAAGTCACTGCCCAATGCAGAACGATTCTTTCCTTCTCAGATCTGTATCATGTACCAGTGACAATACTGTTTCACAGAGTGCAAGCTCAGTCTCTATCTGCAGTCGTTTCACCTGCAACCCCACCCCAAGAGTCACTAAACCTCCATAAAAAAGAAACAGCCACTCACACACCTGCAGTGAGGTGATACCAGGGGAAAACACCAATGCACACAGAGTTTGCAGCTGGAAGAGGCTGGTCAGTAGACCAGGGGACAGTCTTACCACTCAGCTTGGGAGTCAGCAGCACTTACCTAGAAGGCTAATGCCCAACCGAGACAGCCCCTGCCTCAGTCCTTCTCCCAGGCTCTCTGGCAGCTGCCTTCTCCATTCCTCTTGCCTGTTGTAGTGCTCCTCATCCAGCGACAGCCTATCCATATTCCGGGCGAGGCTCGTTGCTAGGTTGGTAATTGATGTCAGAGTACCTAAACACACAGAAAGATGTATCTGGGGCTGGATCAAAACGCTTGGATTTCAGCTGGGGAGATGTTCTGTGCCTCACTGCAGGACTGAGCTCCCCAGCACGGTGGCAAAGCCACCTGCACGGTGGCTCACGTGGAGCAGGCTTGTTGCCATGTCCTGCCTTTTGCATCCACCTGCACCAGGTTTGCCTGGCTGCTGGAAACAGGAACTCGTCCCAGCATCCTTCCCCAGCTCCCAAACTTCTGCAAGGCTAACCTAAATGGAGGGGGAGGTGAGGGAAAGGTACACAAAATACTGAGAGCAGGAGGCTGGAGGATGCATCCTGCGGGAGGCTGCAGGCAGTGTGCTGCGGGAGGCCGGAGCAGGAGGCAGTGTGCTGCGGGAGCAGCAGCGAGCAGCTGCCGCCACGCGGTGGCACTGTGCGTGCAGACTTCACCCAGCAGCGGCGCTCCCGGGGTCGGACACAGTAACTGTCCAGAGCCGGCCCCGCACTGCACGCCTCTCACAGCTACCCTGACTCTCCTCTTTTAGAAAGAAGCAAGAACAACCCGATGAGGCAGCGGGGTCGGGTTTCTGATGGGCAGCAGAAGTGTAGAATACCTTTAATATTCTGCAGCTATCAGAGGAGCGCCTGGCTGAGCCAATCTCCACTTCCCACTGTGGGGTTGAAAACTCTAGTCTCTGACATGTTCTGCCTCATACAGCATAAGATGCTGTAAGTGAACTCTGTTTCCCTCACAGCGCTTTGCTGCAGCCCAGCGAGCCAAGCCGAGCTGAGTCGCGCCGAGCTGAGCCGCAGGCAGTGTTGTTTAAAGCCTTAGCGCAGCCTGTAGCCATGCACCACGACAAGGCAGCAGCTGGAACAACAAAGTGAGAGCTCTACCTTTGGAAATGTGCTTTACAAATGATGTTGTTCCTCTGGAAACTCCACTGACGAACGCTCCTGGGCCCCTGGTGAGCCCTTCATAGGGCAGCCGAAAGAAATCTGCAATGCCATTTCCTATGCTTCTGACCAAACTCGCCGGGCTGCCGAGGATTTCCAGCGAGCCGACGACCCAGCCTGTGTGGAGAAACAAGGCACACGTCAGGGCTGCAAAAACTGCAGCGGCAGCAGCACCTAGGAGAAGGCTACTCCTTAACTGTCCTTTTCACACCAGAATTCATCACATTGGGAACTTCCTCTGAGCGAAACCCAGGAAATAACTCAGGCACTCTGCGGGCGGCAATGGCACTCTCTCGTACTTTGGAAATCAAAGAAACCCTTCTGGCAGACTCACAAACAGCTTTAGAAAGGCTTCCTGCAGGAGCTGCCCCTACTGCTGCAGAGTGTGCTCGGGAGGTGGGTGCCAGAGGCTCCCAGCCACTGGGGAGCTCAGATCGCTGGAAGGCAGCGCTGTGATCTCACATCCTTCGCGACACAGCTGCCACAGGAGGTTTACACTGACACGAGCACAGGGCAGGGGCTTGCTGGAGCGTTAACGCAGAGAATGCAGGGGTTTGACAAGTGCTTAAGAAGTTACTTTAAATCTATCCCACCCCTTCTAAAGCTCACCACTTTCTTTGGGAGCACAGTGCAAGGCAGACAAATCATACAATCATAGAATCACAGAATAGTAAGGTTGGAAGGGACCTCAAGGATCATCTAGTTCCTTAGATCATCCCATAGGCAGGGACACCTCCCACTAGTACAGGTTACTCAAGGTCTCATCCAATCTGGCCTTGAACACCTCCAGGGAGGGAGCAGTCACAACCTCCCTAGGCAACCTGTGCCAGTGTCTCACCACCCTCAC
>VWZE01014655.1:26389-39356 GCA_013396675.1 Eubucco bourcierii | reverse complement strand
CTCCAACACTTCCATGTCCTTCCTGTGCTGGGGGCTCCAGAACTGCACACAGGACTGCAGCTGGGGTCTGAGGAGAGCAGAGCAAAGGGGCACAATCCCCTCCCTTGCCCTGCTGGTCACACTGCTCTTGATGCAGCCTAGGACTTGGTTGCTGTCTGAGCTGCACTCACACTGCAGGCTCATGCTGAGCTTTTCATCAACCCAGACCCCCAGGTCCTTTTCCTCAGGGCTGCTCTCAGCCATTCCCCACCCAGCCTGGAGTTGTGCTTGGGATTGTGCCTACCCAGGTGCAGGACCTTACACTTGGCCTTGTTGAATGTCATGAGGTTGGCCTGGGCACACCTCTGCAGCCTGTCCAGGTCCCTCTGGATGGATCCCTGCCCTCTAGCAAGTCGACTCTGCCACACAGCTTGGTGCCATCTGCAAACTTGCTGAGGGTGCACTGATTCCTCTGTCCATGGCACTGACAAAAATGTTACACAGCACTGGTGCCAGCACTGACCCCTGAGGGACACCACTTGTCCCAAATGCCTGCTGCTGGGTGCTGACCTCTACGTGCCGATTAGGTTACTCAGAGGGGAGTACTTCTTACGCGTATCCCAGCAGAGCTCTCTGCCTGGCTGCTTTCCTATACAAACACAGGGTTGCCAGCAGCTTGCTGGATGGCCCAGTGCACAGCAGCCTTTTGCTGGGAGGCTGTTTGCAGGTCTTGTCTTTCTCAGGCTGGCTGGCAGCAGATTTATTAGGGAAATGGTGCTGCAGAACTTCTTTTTTCAGCAGCCTGGAGGGACCGCTTCAGAAAGGGCAATAAATGTTACATGAGAACTGCCTGGTCTTTGAGCTCTGCTACCAGCACTTCCAACTGGCACTGCCAGAGCAACACAAGGCATGACAGGGCCAAGAGAGTGAAAGATGGACACACTGGCCTCCTGCTCTCCCACCAAGGGCCTTTGATCTGCCCTGCCCTCTCCTTCCCATCTCATCACTGCAGACTCCTGCTATCCAGATGCTTGTTTTCTCTAAACCCCTCCCAGTCACTCCTGTGGAAGGCTGAATCATGAAACTGAAGAGAAAATGTTACTCATATGAAGTGAATTAATGTCACACTATCATTCTAACCCCCCCCAAACCTACTATTCCTGTTGAATGTGTCCCACGTTTCAGACCTGACAGGTTGAGAACTCCAGTATCTGTGGGCATACAAAGTGGGAACCACAGCAGACATAAGGAAGAGGGTGGGATAGACTGAGAGCAAAACCCAAGCATGGCTGGCAGTGTGACAAGCAAAGCATTAGCGAGCACTGTGGGCTCGTGGTGCCTGCCCTGGAAAGGAGTGGTCCCTGGCAGCCCTCCCCTGCTGGGTGCCGGGGGAGGCCAGCACCGTGGGCTGGGTCTGTGACTCTCTCGCTGTGGTGTTTGTAATGCGTTATCCTTGCCACTGTGTGAAGTGATGAAATCTGGAGGGGTGGGGAGCAGGGTACAGATGGAAGAGAAGCTGCTTCTGCCCATCAACGATGCTGCAATAATCCCTTTCAGTCCCTCTATTTCACTTTTCTTGGCACTTTTGTCCTGATGTGACAGAAGAGGTTGCCCTGTAACTGTAGTGCCTGGCTGCACTCCCAGCAGGCACTGCCAGATTCTAGCTCCACTCACCAGCTTGGCCAGTCAGCATGGGGAGGAATCAAAACTGGATTCAAAGCAGGAGTGAAGTCAGTCAGACACAAAGCCAGTGGGTCGCTGGTATCCCAGGAACGGCCTGTAGGCTGACAGCTCTGGGAAGCTCTGGAAGGACTGTGCTCATCCCCGGAGAGAATACTAGAGGAAATGTGCAACTTTGCATCAAGAGTGACCCTCCTTGTCCCGTGCTCAGAGCAAAACTAATGGCTCCTCACTGCCAGAGTGGACCACCCAAGCCAAGCAGGAAGGTGTGGGAGTAAGTCAGGAACAGGAAAACGCCGAATCAGGAAAATCCCTCAACTGACAAGCTCTGTGCTGTGTTTTACAGGGCAGAAATGCAGGCTCATGTCAGGTTACCATTTCCCAAGTATATCCACTAGCAATTACATCCACTAATGTGAAACATTTATGGCTGTATTAGCAGAGAGCCACTGCATTTTCTTTATATGCAACTACAGGGTTAGATCTGGTTGATACCCGAAATGCTTTGAAAGAGAATTTTATTAACCTTTAAATAGAAGCCCACTTAATTAGAAAAGGATGGGAGATTTTCATGGCAAGCTTTGCTAATTGGAGACAAGCAATGCTAATCAGCATTTCTTAGCAGGGCTCTCCAGTCCCAGTCATCACCTACAGACACAGACTCTCACCTCTTGGTTGCCACAAATAGGGCAGCCTGATACAGCCCTTTAGCGGGCTTTGGGGCAAGTCCTGTCCCTTCCTATCTGTCAGCAAAAGCCTTGCAGACAACTAAGGGCAAAAATCCCACTTGAAGCATAAGGCACAGCTGCGTGGGAATGCCACTTGTGCAGGTGCCATAAGAAGTTGTGCATGGGACAGTGGGGAGAGAACAAAGCCAAAGACTCTGCTTTGCAGATGAATGTGGTTAAAATGCTGGAGGGTGATGTTTTCCTTCACCAGAGTCCAATCCAGGATGGTGAGGAAAGGACTCCAGGTTTGCAGAGCACAGTAAGTTCTTTGCTTGATTTTTTCCCTTCTTTGTTAACTTTGCTGACATAGTCAGCATCACAAAGCCTTCCAAGCACCTCCTTTGCCCAAGCAAACATTTTAATTGTGGTAACACTTTCAAAAAAGGAATTCAAACAAGTAGTGAAAAGAAAACCCTGCAAAAATTGCAAGCAAAATAATGAAGAAAATAATAAATCAGTGCACAGTGCTCTGGTGCACAGCTCTGTCAGTCAGCTGAGCAAGTCAGGTCTGCACACAGTGAAAGAACTGCTCAGCATCTCACTTCTTTTCACACACAGCTGAAATGTGAGTGTGCAGTTTTGGGAACCGAGCACAGGAATTCCATTGTGCAGTACATTACTTGTGTGTGATCATGGAGGAGCTTCCTCCTCTCTCAAATACAAATTCCATTCCATACCAAGTCAGGTAAGAGGCCAAATTTCATGATTTCTAAATTAATATTTACAAGAAACAATATACCTGTCTACCTAATAAACTAATTGCTCACCACTGATCCTCTATGGCAAAAAGTAACAGCAAGCTTCATAGTTCTTGGATCAAAGGACACCAAGCATCTGTGTGCCAGTTTAGTATGAGGGCTGTATGAGGAAAGACAGACTCCTAGTCACAAGCTGCAGCCAAGAGGAGCTCTAATAACAAACCAGGATCCAGGGCTGTAATTTACTCCTGAGCACAGAGCAACATGCTGCATAATTTGATTAAATGTAGTTTTGGGGAGTTTATGTGAGGAACGTGGGCTGGTTCTGACTAGTGCTGCAATATGAAACAGCAAACCCTAGGGCAGCCAGAGCACGTTTTTAAGCTGTGTGCAGGGTCTGCAAAGCCCTCAGGTGGCTGGCCAGTGTTTAGCACAGCTTTACAAATCTTCACTGGGGTCTGCTCAGACATTTCATTGTCCAAAAGATGCCTGAAAATATCATCAGCAAACAGTGTCTAAGGAAAGTAGGGATTGCATGGCTGACACCTAGGTGGTTCAGCTTGGCAGACAAGCAGGCAAATTGGTACCTGATGCAAACCTCACCGCTTAAGGGAAGGCACTGACCTGCTCTGAAGAGAGCTCCAGCAGCGTAGTGCATGGCCAGGGCATGGACGAGCTGCCTGGCAGTGGTGAAGATGGGTCCTCGCTCAAAGACAGAGAAGGAGAGAGGGGTGTGATCTGAGGCTATGTAGAGTTTCAGCGAGGCATGGATGCTGACCAGGAGGTGAACAGGCTGTATTGTTAGCTTCCTCAGTTTCACTGGCTTGACCAAAGCTCTTGCATGCTCCCTGACTGGCTTGGGCAGTGCCGGCGCAGTGCCCGACGCTCTTGGTGACGGCCAAGGGCTCTTGTTTTCTGGCAGGTATGTGTCAAACAGAGTCTTAATGTAGTAAACAAAGGTGTCTTCCACATACAGCCTGGCTGGTTTGAGCTCAAAGCTGAGGTCATTCACATGAAACATGAAGTTCTTTTCCTCCGAAAAAGCAATGCAGAGCTTTATAAAGCAGTTTTCCTTGCACCTCTCCAGATCTTTGTTACAAATGATGAGGTTGTTCGCCCTGGGCCACTGCATGCTCTCGTTTTTCTCTCCTTGGCACAGCAGGACTGCAAAATGGAAGTTGGATTTACTGTACAGTTGATTGTCCAGTTGCAGGTCCTCACAATACACCTGAAGGCTGTGAAAGTGTGGGAGGCCTTCCAGGGCCTCCTGTGGCAGGGGTCTCGGGTAGCTGGCAGCTGGGGCCACATGCAGGAAAAGGTTGTCTGCTGTGAGGCGCAGGAGCTCGCACGAGACCTTGGGGTTGGTAACGTCATCCAAGGCAGCCAGGCTCAGTTGGCTGACAAACATCTTCAGAGACAGCGTCTGCTCCTGACTCCTAGACAAGAGGACAGAGAGGGTTTGTCACTTGAGGTAGTTTACCTGGCCCCTGGACTCCTCGCCAAGCCACCAGAACTGCTCTCTACAGTACAGGGGAAACTCAGGTAAGTCTCATTAATCTTCGTGGCACCTGGCAGCCTTCATCACCACAGTGAGCATCGCTCAGGAGGTCTTCTAGGAAAAGGGGTATCACACATCTCTGCCTGCTTCTCCTTACCAATCAGCAGCACAGCTTGGACAGGAAAGTCTCCACACACACAGCTACTCCCTACTGAATTTGAACAGGGCCAGCTGTTACAGCAGACAACACACACAGGTCTCTCTGTGTGCAGCCTCAGCTCTTGCAACCTTTTCTGGAGGCACTGCTGAAGGTTACCATTTTGGATAACTAATTTCATGTGACATGCAGCAAGTGCACTCCAACAGAACCACCACAGCACTTTCACACCAATGGTACTGACCTGCCCCCGTGTTACTGCCCACTGCCAAGGTTAACTAGCAAGTGAGCCATCATGTACTGCTGCTCAGCAGCCTCTCAGGCAGCAGGCTGCAAACAAAACCAGCACAGCTAATTCTTCTCTGACTGTAAGGGGGAGGCATTCTGCTCTTTGGGGAAAGGCACTGTTAGAATTGCAGTGCAATGGAACTGAGGACAGGTGGTGGTGTGTCATAGAAGTGTGAAAATATTGTAAAGAGAAGTGTTTTAATCAAGTGCAGCTAATTACTGACTGTGAGACTGTTTCTACAGCCCCTGGACATCGAGCTTCCCACCAATTTTAGTGGGAGCCTGACAATTACAGATGGCAGGACAGGCCTAGATGACTTTTAAACTGATGAACACACTCAAAATTAATCAGGATGGAAAATGTCTGTTTTTCCCTCAATGAACAACTCAGGGTGCCCTTTTGCACCAGACCCCTGGTGTTTACCCTATGTGACTTGATGTTAGACTGTCATTTAGTAACTGGAGTACAGCAAGCACAAGGTATGCTCTGAACAGAAGCTAGAGGGCACACAGCAATACCAAACAAAACAAGCAAGCCCAAGTTGCTAAGCTGGCCAAGGCTTGGCCAGCTGATTGACCTCTTAGCACTGTGTGGTAGTGCTTTTGATCACCTTTTCTGTGCTTCATGTACCTGCTGAGGTTGGTCTCGATGGGTCCCACTCTTCCTTCGGGGGCCAAGGTTATGACTACGGTTCCACACTGATGGGTGATGTCCACATAAAGGTAGCCAAAGCCAGTTAAGAACACAATCTAGGGAGAGGGTGAGAAGCACAGGCAACACTATTGAAAACACTGCTTTTAAAGGCACCATTAAGCCTACTAATGCCTTCTGGCTGGCATCTTGTACTCAGTACTGTTTGAGCACTCGTGGAATGGGTTGGAAGGGACCTCCAAAGGTCATCTAATGCAAGTCCTCTGCAGTCAGCAAGGACATTCTCCACTAGAGTAGGTTGCTCAAGGCTTTGTTGAGCAGAGTATCTCCAGGGATGGGGGCTCAACTACCTCCCTGAGCAACCTGTTCCAGTATTCTATCGCCCTTCATGATACTGTTCAGGAAAACCAGAAGCAGATATGAGTACTTTAGAAAACACAGTATCACACAGTATCACCAAGGTTGGAAAAGACCTCAAAGACCATCAAGTCCAACCCGATACCACAGACCTCAAGACTAGACTCTGTTACTCTAAAGCTCTGTTACTCTAAGTATTTTAATTGTACAGCAAGATTACATTTGCACCTCATCCTTCACTCTACAACTGAATAAACTGTAGTAAGAAACTTACTCTCCAGAAATAAGCAAGATGTGCTAAGGAGAGGGGAGGTTATATGAGAGAAGAATAAATGCTAAATGGTGATTTTGGATTAGGGAGGAAGGCAGACTCCTGGAGCCTTGCAGAATCTCACCTTCTCCAAACCCTAAACTACCATTTTGTTGCTGTGCCCTAGCTCAGAGGTGGTCAGTGGCATGATGCAAAACACATGAAGAGTAAATAACTACCACTCTGGATTCATGAAGGCCTGGCTGGCTCACACTGGACACATCTGAAGCCAGCTAAACTGCTTTAGTGAGAACAGCTTCCTAAGCAAGGTGCTCCCGCAAGAAAATGGCCAAGGCCTGTTGGAGAGCATAAAACATGTGAAAAAGTAGGAAAAGGGGAACTGGGCAAGTTTGTGTCTTGCTTACAGATAAGCAAACTTTCATTCCAAATAAGTGTCCTTAGAAATAAATATTCCACTTGAAGGGAAGAGGTTTTGTGTTTGAGCTTAATTGCGCACTGGTGCCTGGCTTGTGTTTTCCAGGAGAGAAAAGGTGTAGGTTTTCTCAGCTTTGCTGGCAGTCCCTGCTAGAACAAGCTGCCTTCCTCCTTCTTGGCAGGGTTGCTAGCAACACGATGGTTTAAAGGGATGCAAATGTCAGGATGAACACTAAGCTAATGGGGTTGGCACAGCTGCAATACACAATTTGTTTTGAAGACTCTTTACTGCTGCTAACAATTGCCTTCGGCGGTAGGATCAGCACTTAAACTGATTCTCATCACACCATTTATTACAACTGTTGTACAGATAAAAAAATCTCATTCCTCAAGCTGTGCCTTACTCTTCTGAGAATTACACGTAAGAGAATTTCCAATTTCAGTCTCTTAGTTTGAATGCTTCGCTTATCCGAAAAAGATTTGCAGCCCTGCACTATAGAATTAAAGGGAAAAGAAAAAGGACATGGATTGCAGTTCCCTCATTGGTCTTAGAGACTGGATGCCTTCATTCCAAGTTAAGATGATTCTGATGAGAAATACCTCAGTTTTAGTAAATTAATACACATTTCTTTCAAATGGAATAGGAGGCTAGGTAGACAGAATACAAATTCATTAAGATCCTGTAGATCTCAGTGGTTTCCCAATCTGGAGCAAGCTGCATGTGAAGCTATCAGCACATTTCTTATTTACTTACAGTTCTCTAAGATAAAGACTGACTGAGATGTCCTGGGGAAGTTCTCTGCATGTAAACCTTAAAAAATTCAGTAACAGAAGGCTACATTTTTCATTTAGAGAGTTCTTCGAGTAGACAACGATCCCCAAATGTTGCCTTAGCATCTAATTCCTTCTAGGAGCCAGATACTTATAAAGAACCCCGGGCTGGCATCACATTAATGGCTGAAATTCGAAACCCTGCCCTGCCTGCCTGGCTGACTCAATGGAACTCAACTACTTGCTGTAGAACATAGCACTCAATAATCAAGAGCATTGTGTGATTGGTCCCCAGGGAAAACATCTGAAACCAGGATTGCTTTCAAAGAAGGCTGCAGTTTAGGTTGATTCCATGTAAACTAATGACTTCAAAAGCTCCCATCAAAAAGGACTCCAACCAAGGAAGCTTTCATTTACCTCAAACTAGAGAAAACTAACAAAAGGAAAGAAAAGGAGGGGGTTTGTTTTGGTTTAGAAAGACATGCACAGCTCCTGTGAAGACAGCCAGGAAGAATGACAGTGCTGGTTCCTATGAAGCAGGAAGATGAAAGTCCTGTCATCATTACAGCATGGAGCAGAAGGATTCTCCCCCATCTGTGCTTACAGCAGCCAGAGGTTTTCAGGACTGACTTTTCCAGGGAACATCAGGTTGATTAAAGGTAAGTGAAAGGCTGCATTTTTGAGCTAGCTGGTTTTGGTGACAGCCAGTGCAGAAGGTGACCTGCACGCTACAGCTTCCACAGCAAGGGCCTTGGGAAGGAGACCTCCCGAGACTTTAACCCCGCCCCCCTAAAAGCAACAGAAAAGAGATGCTTGATGCAGGGCAAGGGCAGACTGTGCAGGTCAGAAGGACAATCGTTTCTGCTGGGAGCCAGGAAAGAGCTCCTCACGATTTACCTGCGTGCCTTGGTTGTTGATGTCCACAAAATCACTCCACTCGTTGTCTAACTGGTCGGATGAGAGCACTTTCAGAAGAATGCTGGGCAGCAAATCTCTTGTTTTGCAGTCTGGGTAGCTGCAGACTTGGTGGTAAAGCTCGTGATGAACAGAACATTCAGCTGGAATCTCTCTACAATAAACCTCAAACTTTGGTGTATCTGAAATGGTATCAAATACACAACATTAGGGCTCTCTAAAATCCAGATTAAATCGACACTCACTTATGCCTACACAAACAAGGAGGCTCCTGTCTGGAATGTTATCACTATATAAACCCAGGACTTTTCTGTTGCTCCAAGCTTTGTATGCTCAGGGTTGTTTTCTTTTCCTTTTTATGTTAATAAAACCTACATAAAAGAATCACAGAATCATAGAATTATTTTGCTTGGAAGAGACCTCCAAGACCATCCAGTCCAACCACCAACCCAACACCACGATGGCCCTTGGGGCCATGTCCCTACGTTTCCAGAACACCTCCAGGGATGGTGACTCCACTACCTCCCTGGGCAGCCTGTCCCAATCCCTGACCACTCTTGCAGCAAAAAGATTGTTCCTAATCTCCAACCTGACCCTCCCCTGGTGCAACTTGTTGCATGAAGATACTGCACAGCTGGAATTCTGACAATATGGTTTGTGTTACATTTGCAAATGTGAGGGAACACAAACGTTTCCTGGGGCTGAAGTTATGTCAGTAAAACCCCACTGCTTACTGCTTTCCTACACTCAAGGCCCTTTTGACAGCTGGAACCAGGCAGACCCAGAAGCCTAAAGCCATGCAGGTTCATACTCATGGCTTCACAATTGGCTCCAACAGCTTCCAGGCTTCAGGATCTTCCAGAGTCCCTCACTCTGAGAAGGACCTTTGTGAGGGCACCATGCTCATGTTGTAACCAAAACACATCCTGAGCAGAGAACAGCAGAACAATGGACAGCACAAGAGTGCACTGCTTCTAATGACTGCACACTGCCTACCTTTGAAGTTCTCCTTCATAAGCAAGGAAACGGAGCACCTGTTGTGGATAATGATGCGAGGACTGGGATCTTCTGTGAGTGTGAGGTAAGTCACACCAAGGTACTCTTGGTAAGTCAGTGCTATAGCTCTGAAACAGAAGCAGATACATTTGACTGTGCACATTCAAGACTGTAATAATCTGTAAGACTCTTTCTGATCAAGTTCCAACTGCACAGGTATTTGTGTGCATTTAGGTGGGAGGTATTCCCATGGAGAATTCTATTTAAACAGAAGAACACGTGGCAAGAGCATAGCAGCCAACACCAAAGAACTCACTCTGCAGAGTGCTGATGAGCTCAGCTGAGCACGTGTGTTTGGAAGGAGAGCCCCAGCCAGCAGAGTTTTACATTAAATTAAAACCAGGAGATTGCAGGCCCAAATTTTCAACATAAACCTTTACATTTTTCCAGAAGGATCTGCACACATACCCCCCTGCCACACATCAAAGATGCTTTTCACAAACACATAAATCTGTAAGTGCCTGCTCCCCTGCGCCGATCCTCGCTGCTAACATCCTTTCAAATGGCAATGTAGTGAAGCAGCACTACAGAAATCTTCAACACAAAAGCAATTCATTTAGTTCTACTCACTAGTTCCAAACAACTCCTTCACACAGGAGCAGCAGTTCTTCCTTTCCTTGTGCAGATTTAGTGGCTAAAGCCCTTCACTTCATGGTGATTTTAAAAATTCAAGCAGTCTGAAAACGTGATTAGGAGCATAAGCCCCTCTGTGCCTGTGTCACAATTCTAAGGAATCCCTTCCTGGTTCTTCACAATAAAATTTGAGTAATCTGAAGTCTTTGTGAGAATCTTTGGTACCCACAAGGCCACCTCTTGGACTCTGCAGAGGAACTGCGTGAGGATTTGGATGGTATCAAGCACTTCAGGCAAGAGAAAGAACCTATGGCTGATACCACAGACTGAAGGAGCTTCTCCGGTTTCAGCAGATTGGGTTTTGTTCACACCAGCACAAGTATGAATAGATTCAGTTATCAGGTCTGTAAACTGAAGCTGGGCATCTAACAGGTCACTGGACTCTCATTTTGAACTGTTGGATCTGTTTGTAAATGAAGGTACATTTGGGGTACTTCACATTTTAAACCCTGAAAATCATCCTTATTGGAGTCTCAAAAGAGGTTCATCCCTTTTTCTTTTTTTCACAGGATCACAGAATGTTAGGGCATGGAAGAGGTCTCAAAAGATCATCCAGTCCAAGCCCTCTGCCAGAGCAGGAGTGCATCCAGGTGGGGTTGGAAAGTCTCCACAGAAGACTCCACAACCTCTCTGGGCAGCCTGCTCCAGGGCTCTGCCACCCTCACAGGGACAAAGTTTCCCCTCCTGGTCCCCTGGCACCTCCTCTGCTCCAGTTTGCCCCCAGTGCCCCTTGGCCTGTCACTGGACACCCCTGGGCAGAGCCTGGCTGAGTCCTCCTGACACTGCCCTGCACATCTTTAGCACAGCACTGAGGGCAGCCCTCAGGCTCCTCTGCTGCCAGCTGCCAGCCCCAGCTCCCTCAGCCTGGCCCCACAGGAGATGTTCACTGCCTGGCGTTGTCCTTGAACTCTTACGTCAGTACCCATGCACCAAAGATGACCAGAATCTTGAACAGAAACTTCTCAGGCTCTAGCTTTGTATGCACAGAAAAGCCACAGCAGTCCAGGAATGATACAAACTG
The DNA here is from genome assembly GCA_013396675.1 of Eubucco bourcierii. Lineage (NCBI taxonomy): Eukaryota > Metazoa > Chordata > Aves > Piciformes > Ramphastidae > Eubucco > Eubucco bourcierii. The sequence continues at coordinate 28,238 of VWZE01014655.1, read as the reverse complement.
TACAACCTGTACCTGATCACACCACAAAACCACTCAGAGCAAAAGCATCACAAACATCAAGCAGTAAGGGATTTTGAAGTCAAGTAAGAGTTGCCCCTGCAGCTGGGGGCATGTGGTACTCTGACTTCTGTATTCACCTCTCAAGGTTTCCCACTAGCAACAAGCCAAGTTGATCATTGATGACTGCAGTACCTGGTACAGAATCCAGTTTCAGCACAAAGCCCTGTGGGCACAGCCACACTCTGCCTAGCAAACTCCTGTTTGATGACAGCAGGGAGGCTCCAGAGCTGAGGGCTGCCGGCACAGCCGCCCGGAGCCAAGCTCAGCAGGATGCGCTTCTCGGTGTGAGGCAGCTCCGAGGGGAAGGGGCTGGGGTCTGACATCAGGTCCCAGCAGGGCACAGTGCTCAGTGCCTCACTAGCTGCTGGCCCAGCTGGACTGATGCTGAAGACTGCACTGTCTGGTGAGTGGAAGGCCTGGAAAGAAAAGAGATGGCAGCAGCATGAGATAGTGGCTCCTAGTAGGATGTTGATTCATGTTGACCTTGTACAGAGCAGCCTCAGGTAGCCAGTGACCACAACAACTACAGGCCCTTTGCATTCAAAGCTATCTGGCCAAATTCTGTCTTCAGGTCTAATTATGCAATTAACTGAGCACAGTTATCTACAGTCCACACTCAGCTGCACAACATAAATCTACCAACAGCAACAGTTACATCACTCTAGAAGCTGTGAGGAGAAAACCCATGTACAGATATAAAACCAAGAATGGATTTTAGCCTCCACATTCTTCCAGTTCCCCATCCAACAAGACTGCCACAAAACATGTGATGCACAAATGCAGACACTGCCATGGAGAAAACAAATGCAGAAGGGAAACAGAGATAGGGAACGTAAAAAATGTGTTCATCTGCCAACCCTTCTAGCAAGTTTGACCCTAGAGAATTATTTCCACATATTTTACTATAAATGCAGCCTTCAATAAATACCTGTGAAGGGTTGATTGAAACCTATTGCCCATGCACAACAGTCTTGGTTCCTGTAAGCCTGTCCTCAAGCAGGCTGTGTGATTAGCAGAAACCAGAGAGGCACAGCTCGAAGCAGTTCACTGCAATACACAAACTTTGAGCACCTCCTCAAGTTCTGCAGATTTGTTCAGCCAGCTGGACTCTGCCCCAGAGGGTAACAAAACACTTTCAGCCTGCCAGGCCAACATCCCCTTGCTACACAATTTCAACAGCCACCATGGCCTGCACTGCCTGCTCAACAGAAATGGCCATTAGTGCCTGAGCAGATGGAGAACAGGCAGAATTCATGCTGCAGTGTGCAAGAAACTCCTGCTTTGCAGAGACTGCTGATCACAGTTAGTTACTGGAGCTGAATTCACCCAGGATTCTGTATTTTACATTACAGTGATATAAAATACCTTATCATAGAATCATAGAATCATAGAATCATAGAATGGTAAGGTTGGAAGGGACCTCAAGGATCATCTAGTTCCAACCCCCTGCCATAGGCAGGGACACCTCCCACTAGTACAGGTTACTCAAGGCCTCATCCAATCTGGCCTTGAACACATCCAGGGAGGGAGCATCCACAACCTCCCTGGGCAACCTGTTCCAGTGCCTCACCACCCTTACTGTAAAGAACTTCCTCCTAACATCCAGTCTAAATCTCCCCTCTGCCAGTTTAAGCCCATTGCCCCTTGTCCTGTCATTGCAGGACCTTGTAAATAATCCTTCCCCAGCCTTCCTGTAGGCCCCCTTCAGATACTGGAAGGCTACTATCAGGTCCCCTCGAAGCCTTCTCTTCTCCAGGCTGAAGAGCCCCAACTCCCTCAGCCTGTCCTC
>VWZE01014655.1:601-26280 GCA_013396675.1 Eubucco bourcierii | reverse complement strand
CCATTCACCACCCAGCCTGTATTTGTGCTTGGGATTGTGCCTACCCAGGTGCAGGACCTTACACTTGGCCTTATTGAATTTCATCAGGTTGGCCTGGGCCCAACTCTCCAGCCTGTCCAGGTCCCTCTGGATGGCATCCCTGCCCTCTAGCAAGTCAACTGTGCCACACAGCTTGGTGTCATCTGCAAACTTGCTGAGGGTGCACTCCATTCCTCTGTCCATGTCACTGACAAAGATGTTAAACAGCACTGGTCCCAGCACTGACCCCTGAGGGACACCACTTGTCACTGGTCTCCAGGTGGACATTGTGCCGTTGATCACCACTCTCTGGGTTCGACCATCCAGCCAATTCCTTATCCAGCGAGTGGTCCATCCATCAAGTCCGTGCTTTTCCAGTTTGGTGACCAGGATGTCATGTGGGACAGAGTCAAATGCTTTACTCAGGTCCAGATCTAATCAATATTAGATCTAAGGATTTCTCTGCTATATGCAGTTGAGACCACTCACAGAATCATGGAAATGTTTGGGTTGGAAAAGCCCTCTGAGATTGTCAAGTCCAACCCCCCACCTAGCACCACCATGGCCACTAAAACCACGTCCCCAAGTGCCACAGCCACACAGCTGTGGAACACCTCCCATCTAACCACCCAGGCACTGCGGCTGACAAACCAAGTCAGCATCCACCGAGCTTTACCTCCTCTCCTGAGTGGGGTCTGGAGACACAAAGCTGTGGTCTGTAGTAGATGTGGTAGGAAGTGTCATTGATGATGGCTGTCTTGTCTTCTATCTGCAGAATTTGGATGCCTTGTCGAACCATTGAGGAGATGCAGAACTGACACAGCTATAGAGGGAAAAAACAGTGATGAGCTCACACACCCCCAGAAGGTGCTGCAATGTAGTGACACAAGAGCCATTTTCTTTCCAGCCTGGAAATTGTGTCTGCATTCCTGCACTTTGAAACTGGAGCCACATCAGATACTCTAGATGTACCTGTCAATGTTTTCTAAACCAGACGGGGAGTTCATTGGTTCTTTCTCCACCAGGTGTGGGTTTATTCAGATGAGTTGGGCAGAGTATTGTTTGAGATATCATTCCTTAAATTCTACTTCATACATTGTTTATACTTCCATCATGTTTTACATGCATCAACCTAACTAGGGAGGAGCTTTCACACTGCACAGACAATCACAGAATGGTGGGGTTGGAAGAGACCTCCAAAGCTCATCCAGTCCGACCCCCTGACAGAGAAGGATCACCTCGGGCAGGTCATACAGGAACACATCCAGGTGGGTTTGGAAAGTCTCCAGAGAAGGAGACCTCTCACAGCCTGTTCCAGTCCCCCAGCCTCCTTACAGCAAAGAAGCTTTCCCTCGTGTTGAGGTGGAACCTCCTGTGTGCCAGTTTGTGTCTGTTGCACCTCATCCTATCACTAGGCACCAGTGAAAAGCAACTGGCCCCATCTTCTTGACACCCACCCTTACTGATCATTTTCCTCTGCTGTATGTCATTTTTCCCCTAAATGCTGCAGTTAGAAATCATGGTAATTTTCTTCCAACCTTTTGATGACCTGGAAAAGCACCAAGTTTTATTTCAGCTTCAATAAAGCCTTCTTCATCCAAGGTTACTACTTCCCCATTATCAGCATCCTTCCACTTCGGGGAGGTCAGGTTATGAACCAGTTTAATTGCCACCGATTTATGCACAGTGTTGGTGTTTGCCCAGTATATTCCAAGCTGAAAAGCTTCCTGCAAGTGAAAAACAATCAGTTACAGCTTCTGGATAATTGCACGTGCTTCTGCTACAGCTAAAGGTAGTTTCCAGCAATCTCAGTGCCTCCATCCTCTCTCTGACTCTTTCTGCGTGGCACAAGGATGGATGAAACCACAACATGGATATGGGACTGATCCCCAGGGAGGAATGAAGACTGCAGACTACACTGAGACATGGCAACAGGCACAGACAGACCTGTTGGTTATTAACACACACACGTTGGGGGAAGAAGAGGTCTTAGATTGTCCCACTGGAAGTGACAAGCTGTTGTGTCAGGTGATTTCCATTGTTTGGAACACAGAGAGTCCTGCGGGTGTAACCATCACAGAATCATAGAATCAGGCAGGGCTGGAAGGCACCACAAGGATCGTCCAGTTCCAAACCCCCTGCCATAGGCAGGGACACCTCACACTAGATCAGCCTGGCCACAGCCTCATCCAGCCTGGCCTTAAACACCTCCAGGGATGAGGTTTCCACCACCTCCCTGGGCAACCCCTGATAGGCTCTCACCACCCTCATGCTGAACAACTACTTCCTAACCTCCAGTCTGGATCTCCCCACTTCCAGATTTGTTCCATTCCCCCCAGTCCTATCCCTACCTGACAGCCTCAAAAGACCCTCCCCAGCTTTCTTGTAGCCCCCTTCAGATACTGAAAGGCCATGGTAAGGCAGCATGTGAATGGTCAAGCTGATTCCTGTGCAAAATCCATGGCACAAACCTCTGAATTCAGGGAGGTAGCTTCCCAGAGAATCTTCCTTTGAAATTCACAGTATCCAGCCCTCCTTGGCACCATGGGGCTATGAAACATATGTCCTGTCATTGCAAGACCTTGTCAATAGTCCCTCCCCAGCCTTCCTGTAGGCCCCTTCAGATCCTGGAAGGCTACTCTAAGGTCTCCTGGAAGTCTTCTCTTCTCCAGGCTGCAGAGCCCCAACTCTCTCAGCCTGTCCTCACAGCAGAGCTGCTGCAGCCTCCTCTGGAGGTTCTGCTCCTCTGGACCCGCTCCAACACTTCCATGTCCCTCCTGTGCTGGGGGCTCCAGAACTGCACACAGGACTGCAGCTGGGGTCTGAGGAGAGTAGAGCAAAGGGGCACAATCCCCTCCCTTGCCCTGCTGCCCACACTGCTCTTGCTGCAGCCCAGCACACAGTTGCTGTCTGGGCTGCACTCACACTGCAGGCTCAGGTTGAGCTTTTCATCACCCCCAACCCCCAGGTCCTGTTCCTCAGGGCTGCTCTCAGCCATTCCCCACCCAGCCTGGAGTTGTGCTTGGGATTGTGCCTACCCAGGTGCAGGACCTTACACTTGGCCTTGTTGAATGCCATGAGGTTGGCCTGGGCCCACCTCTGCAGCCTGTCCAGGTCCCTCTGGATGGATCCCTGCCCTCTAGTGAGTCGACTGTGCCACACAGCTTGGTGCCATCTGCAAACTTGCTGAGGGTGCACTGATTCCTCTGTCCATGGCACTGACAAAGATGTCAAACAGCACTGGTCCCAGCAGATGTAGGTTGTTGTTTGTGCTCCTCAGCACACAACTAAGGGCTGCAGTGACCATAAGGTGGGAGTCACCTGGACCAACATTCCTCACAAGCAGAACACTTAGCAGAGCTGTGCCTGCTGAAGATGAATGGCTGCCTTACCTCGAAGTTGGGAGGTATGATTACTTTTCCAGTGGGTACTTGAAGAACGATCTTCTCTCCCTCAAAGAGCCAGAGGTCCCACCTGGACTGATTGATTAGCAAAGCCCAGGGCAGGAGTTCTACCAGCAGAGTTCTGACGCAAGGTTTCCACACCGACAGCTTCACCTGCATTGGGCTATCCCACTGAGACAGTTGTTCACTGCTGCTCAAAACCAAACACACAAAAAGAGAAAGTCAGCAAACTGCTGAATTCGAGGCTGCAAATCAGAAGCCATCATTTTCTGAAATCTGACATGGTTTCTGCTTTGGAAGTAGAGAAACAATCCCCTCTTGCCTTAGCATTCTGGAACCCAAGGAGATGCTGTCAGACACAGTTTGCTCCATGTGTGTGTCACAAAGGCATGTTTTTACCCACATAAGATCCGTGTAAATATGGTCACTCATAGAATCTCCTCACAGAAATTCCACTATCTGTCAGATCCAAACATGTGGCTTTTGCAGTCATAAACCCACATCTCCTCCAGTAACCCCATTTCTGTCCTGAAAAACACAGCTTCTGAACACAGCAGCCTCTAAGGCTGCAGCACAGAAGGCATATTCACAAAACAGCTTCATTATGCAAATTTCTCAGTGTCATCATGGGCAGCCCCTTGGTTGACCTCAATTTTTCTCACCTTCTGCAGCCTGCCTGCTGGAATCATTACCAAAGGCATATTAAGTGTTGACCATACACAGTCTTCTTATACATGATTTCAGCTGATTTTAAAGCGGCAATGAGACAACCACGATGAAGGTTTAGCAAAGCATTACCTGTCTGAATCCTTCCTGTTGTATGGCCATGCAGGCTGGGCAGAATTAGTGGTGCCATAGAACTCAGACAATATTTGGCTGACATTCCCATCCTGATGGGATTTAGTTGCTATCTGTTTGATCAGTGCAGTTGAGATAGGGACTGCACATTCTGATGGATCATCTTCCTCCCTGTCATGGAGAACAGATTCAGTCACACAAGACCAAGCATTAGCACAACTAAATTATTTTTAATGAAGCTCTCCAAGCTACTCTGCTGTGAGGACAGGCTGAGGGAGCTGGGGGTGTGCAGCATGGAGAAGACTCTGGGGGGACCTCAGAGTTGCCTGCCAGTGCCTAAAAGGATCCTGCAGAAAGGCTGCAGAGAGACTGTTTCTGAGGGTGTCTGCAGACAGGCCAAGGGGCAATGGTTTGGAGCTGAGGCAGAGCAGGGTTAGATTGGAGCTGATGAAGTTCTTCAGTGTGAGGGTGGTGAGAGTCTGGCACAGGGTGCTCAGGGAGGCTGTGGCTGCCTCCTTGGTGGGGGCGTTGAAGGCCAGGCTGGATGAGGGCTTGAGCAGCTGAGTCTAGTTGAGAGGTGTCCCTGCCCATGGCAGGGGGTTGGAGTATATGATCTCTGAGGTTGCTTCCGACCTGAGCCATTCTAGGATTCTGTGATCAAGGTAACCATGGATCAATCAAATGATGATGTCTAACAAGTTCCTGAAGGCTAACTGATATGCACAAATTTCTTCTGCCACTGCAATAACCTTGGTGCCTGAGACCCCAAAAACTTGCCAGTGCTTTCAAAAACCACTTCAAGATGATTTAGGATTTCATTTTTCCAAGCACAAAACCACAGAGTTTTTCAGCAAGCCAAAAGCAACATGCTCAGGATTGTCATATCAAATGTACCACTTCTGGTCTTTCAGCCACACCTGCCTGTTCTGCTGTGCCTCCTCTGCATATGCTGTAAGTTGCACCAGAAGTGAGAGTGTAAACGACTCCTCCCTGCTTTTCAGTACAGATAAACAGCTCTCAAGGGAAGCAAGCACTTTACCTGGCTTGAAATGTCAGGTGGTGGGTTAGATCAGGCTCTATGTTTTGGAGGGCTTTCTCCTGCCCTTTCCCTGGAACCACTTGTGTTTCAGTCAGTCCCAGGCTCCTTTTCTCTAAATGAATGATAACTGGGTCTGGAAGATGGCTCCTTACAATGAAAAGAGGGCTGAAGAGAATCTACAGGAAGAAAAGGATATACCAATTTAAGGCTGATTTTGGTCTAGCATTATAACTGTTGAAGCAACCTATCAGTAAATTTCTGCAGTGGGGTATTCTGCCCTTTGCTGTGTGTGACAGGTGAGGCACAACCCAGAGGCATTAACCTCACTTACCAATCGCTGCTGCACACGGGAGCTGGGCTCTAGCATCACAACTGTGCACCACACATAGGTGAGTGAGCTGCTGGAAGAGGGCACCTGCAGGCAGAGAGCAGCACCATGACATTACTCCAGGACAACGATGGTCTGGCACTTCAGCAGAGCCAACACAAGCCCATATGCAAAGCCCTCAGCTCCCTCAGCCGTTTGTCAGGCTACATTCCACACACCTATGTCCAGTCTTACCTGGATGACAGAGCTGTGTTCTGCCTGTTCAGAGCTCAGGTGCACGTCCTGGGACCAGGCTTCATCTCCTGTAGCTTTCACACTCAGCTCGGTGAGCTCATTGTTCTCCAGGACATAGGAAGGCAGCTTCTGCTTGGCTGCAAGGCAGTTGATGTGCTCCTTCACAACAGCCTGTCCATCCTGACTAATGTAATGCTGGACCACTTTCAGTTCAATGCTTTCAGAAAGGTAACTGCAGACTGTCTGTCTTCCACAGATGAGGATCTAGAACATACAAAAGCATGCAGCTCAAACACACACAACTGTGAAAGGAAAAGGCAAAACTGAATTACGTAGCAAAAACCTCTAGAAGAACAATCTCCCTATTTTAGGTTTCCCAAGCACTGCTGAAGGCAGTGAAGGGTAAAGCAGTGTTTTTATTGGCCAGAGGATATGCAATTTCACAGAATTCTGTGCATTAAAACACTTGAGATACTGCTAAAGCAGGATCTGGGCTTGAAAGAAAGATGTAGCAGATGCACAGAACTCAGCAGCATTGCCCAGGGCTAACGCTGGACTTGAAGAGGACTGCACTGGTCTCTGGATGCTGAGCCCTTCCTGAGCACAGGCAGCGATGTGCCAGCTTTCAGGAGAAATGTTCCTGCTGGCTGATGCAGACGTTGCAGCACTTGTGCTGTTTTAAAGCTCACAATTCTGTGCCACATTGCTGTGTTTGAGCTCAAAGTTACTGCACAGCACCCCACTGCAGATGCTAATTTGCTCATGACTTCTTTCTCTTTTTAACAATACAAAGACCTGAATTTCACCACAGAAAAAGATACAAACAGTTTCTTAAAAACTTATAAATCCTGTTTCTTAAGAGGTTAAAAACTGCAAGGGATCGTGTAACCTAGCACTGTTAGAAGTCATCAGCAACCTTCCATGCAAAGGCATGTCTACTGCAGCACGCAGCATATGGGGCAGTAGCTGAGCTGTTAAATGCTAAGAGATAGACCAAGGAGGAGAAAAGAGCTGCAAAAACTCCTGAAAATGCCCCCAGGAGACTGTTTGCTGTACTTGTCATACTTGGGGTTGTTTGTAGACAGCAGTAGGAGAGAATACACAAGCAGGTGACTGATTTGTGACTAGAACAGGTAACTGGTGCTGTTTCTCCCAGACTGGAGCCAATGCTTACCTGCTTTTGCACTCCACTGAGCTGCTGAACCTTGATGATCAGTGATGCTGTCCGGCCCTTGTACTGGATGGTGCGAAGGAAGGTCCCTGTGTTGTCCACACTGAAGGGCTCCGACCACCGCCAGTTTCCCCAGCCTTCAATACAGATGTGCAACAGCTGGACAGAAAGCAATTACTGCTTCAGTAGGTCAGTGCAGTAGGACAGGAATGCCATGTGAACACCCAGCAACGCTAAGCACAGCAGTTCTCTGCGCCAGCGTTGGGCGACGCAAACAGAAGAACCAACACGACGGCAAGGGTTCTGCAGCACTTGCAGAAACTGCCTGCTCAAACACTACATGTAGGATGATAAAAATCCTGCACACAACTGTTCAGAAAGAAAAAGGCTGTGAGGGGAGCATAAAACAGAAGAAATTTTCTTACTTGCCCTTGAAATTTGTCATAGTAATCCACTCTCTTTGTTACCCGCAACGCGACAGAGAACGGAAGGCCAGGCCAGACGGAGCAAACTAGAACTGGTCTTGCCCTCAAAGCAAAGAAAGCTGTAGACCGAGTTGTGTGTGTGCTTGTACAGCTTGCCTAGGTCTGTGTGTGAAGTGAACACCTCAGCAGGTTGCTGAGAGATGGGAAACATTTCATTTCTTACACAGACATGGGGAGCTGATGAAGCCTGGCTGCATGAGAAGAAATGCAGCCGCAGAACGATACTCCGCGCGTGACTGATGCTGCAAAAGGAGTGGCCTTTTCTCCAGCTGAACTGAAATCACTTCCAGAGCAATGCAGTCTTTCATCATCTGAGGAGCCTTTCATCCATGTCCCCACCACCAGCACTTACCTCTATCCTGTGGAGATTCTTTAAGCCAGAGTGCTGCAAATTGGTCCTGTTACATGTAGGTCAATGAAGCTACAGAAATGTAGGCCAGCTGAAGCTCTGGGTAGAGCTTTTGTGGCTGTGCAAACTTCAGAATGTGAGTTATATAGAAGGGATCAAAGCAGTAAGTATTCTGGGTAAAATTTATTCTCTGCAGAGGGCCAGTGCAGAGCCCAAGCATTCCTCAAGCACTTGAACATAGTTACATAAAGGTCTTGTGGGAATTCTCCCTTGAGGGTTGAGTTTCACTCGGATTTGGGACATCTGCCATTAATTAATTTTAAATAACTGAGAACAGGATCAGGCCCAACACTGTGATTATTTCCACGAGCAAAAATTAAAACTTGTGAATATCATGGGCTGCTGTGATTTGTTCCCAAAGACAGACAGGCACTGGGCCATGGGTCTGGTCAGCTGGACTTGTGGCTGGTTGGGTGTTGGGCTCTGCCCATTGTTTTAAGAAGCAACCACAGCAACAACTTTCAAAGCTATTACAGCTCAGTATCCTGTTTGCAATTTGTGGTATTCTCAGCCCAAGTTACACACAGAAAAATAGCACCCGTTCAGTGGGTGGTTTTGGAATTTGCAAGAGTGATGACTGCTGCCTTCAGGTCCAAATTGGTTTTACACTGGCAGCAGGAGGGGCAGCGTGCAGGCGGGCACGGGCCTGGATGCGCAGCTGCGTGGGCACAACGTTACATGCAAGAATACTTTGAGAGGAGTTGTGCGCTGGGACACTCAAACACATCACTTTGATTCCTAAGTATTAGTTACAGAGAAGGAAAAACAAAACATTAACTGCAGTGCCTGGAATCAGTTCAGTTTTTCACAGAGGCAGCTGGGAAAAAAAAAAAAATCTCATCACATAGGGAAACAAGGGAAGTGTTTACTTTGGAGAGACTGGTAGCTGGAAATGACAGCCAAATCATGAGAAAAGGTACTAAGTGGTCAGTCTCAATTAGGAGGCACACAAAATATGGTGTGCTCCAAAGGCAGATGTCATACAAATGCCATAATTGATTGCTAGTAGCTGCAGCATGGCTCCCGCCCTGCACAAACAGCTTTGCTCACCGGTCGCCATTCCCAGGGCACATGCTGTCAGCTCTCCCTGAGCACTCCTCGGCTCCCAAACCCTGCCTTGCCAATTCTCTGTGTAACACAACCACTGCTCTGCATTTAACCTCCCCATTCACAAAGCAACGTTCGAAAGAGCTGCTACAATATACTAACAACTTATTTCAGACACATTCTCTGTGCATGCTGTTAAATGACAGATGTAAAAGGAACTGCCTCTGCAGAAGGTTATTTCAAAGATATTTATTGTTACAGTATTATTATACAGTATTATTCAAAGATATTAATTATTGTATAGTATTAATAACATGACAATATAAGAACTGAGAAATTGTTGTGGAAGTTTACTTTGGAGCTGAGAAACTGCATTCCACGAAAATGCAAAGGGATCTCTGTGTGAGAGTTGTGAGATCTCTGGAAATGTGGCTAGAAGTAACCAGCAAACAGCACTAATGATACAGAGAGAGATGGCAGGAGAGAAAAACTGCTCCTTTTAGCAAATGAAGTGATCAGGGGGTAGCATCATTTCACCAGAAAACTTAAGAGATGGTGTTAGATACTCAGCAGGGCAGAGTTCAAGTGCTATAAAACTGATCTGAAAGTAAGAAGCCTTAGAAGCCTCTTCCATTCATCAGGCTTTAAGTTAATTCTGAGTATTTTTAGACACTCTTGATTCACAAAAGCTCAGCAAGTATAGCTAAGAAGAGTACACAGATCAGGACAGAAGAGAAGTCATTGCAAAAAGGTATAAAAGACACTCAGTGGCCTTCAGAAGCATTCTAAGAGAGGATCCAGTGAGGAGTAGGAACTCCTGGCCTGCAGAGAATTTAGACCTGTGATGACAGGCACTTGCCTGATTGCTGCATTTTCTCTTAGGGAAACAGAAAAAGAGAGAACACAGAATTATTTTTTGTTTTGACTGGATTCTGCTGGATTTTGGATTTGTAATTCTGAGCCGTGGATTTCTGCCTTGTGAGGGAAAGAAAGTGGCTCCAAGGCTAATCTGCTAAGCACTGCTAACAGTTATTGAAGAGTTTCTAAGTGTACATTCAGAGGAAGAGAAAAGCAAACCACAGAGATCTTTTCCCTCAAATCCTATCTGTGTAGGAATAAATCAGCAGAGAGCTCTTCCAGGCACACTCACCTACTCTGATAAGAAATAAACTCATTTGGCTTAGTAGCAGTAACTTGGCCACAATTCCATGGAATTCATTGCCCACACTGGCATCAGAACCCACTTTTACCCTCTACACCTGCTGCTTTAAGTTAAGCACAGCAGAAAGTGAAAGTGGGCTTTTATTATAACCCTGGGAGAAGACTCTGGAGAGAGGTCTGGGAGCTGCTACTTCCAGTGGAGACTTGCCCTAAGCAACATTCTGCGTTACACAGAAGGCAGGAGAATCCAGTCAGATCCAGTGTTTCTTTGCTCTGTCAGAGGACTTTGCTGGCCTGAAGTATAAGGGAAGTAACAAGCTTGTTCTAGAAGATTTTTGCTGTTAATTTGCAAGCAAACACCCTCTGAAGAATCCATTCAGGGCAGTCTCACCTAAACAGCTGATGTTTACATTCACTGTGACCCCAGGGGGACCCTCTGCCTACCTGCTGCCAGGCAAGATGGAATTCTGTAGCTGAGCAAATTGCTAGGCAGATCTGATCTCATCTCACTTTGGAGTTTCACCCTATGCTCCAGTTCTGCTCCTAAAAGCCACAGCTGTCTTGGATGCAAACATGACTTTTGACATCACTGGGGCCTGTCCCACAAAGCAAGCTGAAGATGAAGATAAGGAGTGCAGGCCAGATCCAAGGACAGTGTAGGAGCCAGCACTGTCTGCAGAGCGCCACAGCAGTGCAGCTTCTCTTCCCCTTCCATGACATTCACAGACCTAAAACATCCATTACAATCTGCCAAAGGAACTCACCAGGTCTGGCAGCGTTTGCTAGAACTGCTTAAAGCCTCAAATGCCCTCAGTTTTGTTCTTACCCCAGCTCTGAAAGCAACTATGGAGTTTGGGGTTTTTATCCTGACAAAAGGAGGCAGGCTGGAGTGGAGCAGAATAGTGAAGATCAGACTCATTACAGAAATATCAATCAAACTAGAAAGCCTGCAGGAGTCTGCCTGAAAGTCAAAAGGGACAATTTAGGTTCCCTGAAATGCAGAGACCTGGACTGAGAAAAAAACGAAGGCATGGAAGAGCCTCCAGTTAAAGCAAGCAGCTGGCAGGACATCACCAAGGGTTGATGAACACAGCTCCTTGATGTGCTGCAGCTCTTCTCCTAACATGAAAAAGAGGAACAATTTTACATTACAGCCTACAGGAGCTTCATCAGAATTTAAAAAATATTCTAAATCTAAACAAAGCATCGTAGAACTATCTGCCAGTAAAAAAATAACTTCTTTTAGGTAAATGTATTTGTGCTGAATAATTCAAATAGGCAATTACTGCACCTCTCCCTGTGCTTAATTAGCAAAAGCAACGCGGCGAAATTTACTTCGGGAAATGTCAAAGAAATCCAATCTTTTGAAAACTACTTATTTTCAGTTAACTGCACTGCCTTGCCACACTAAAAAAACATCTTGCAGAGGTTAAATAAAGTCCTCTGTGGCAACCACTGCTGCCTAGTGCCTGTGTAACAAGAAACATGAGCCAGCCGGGGCTGTGCAAGTTGGTTTGCTTTCCCAGTGAGAGAATGTGGTATCGAGGACCTTGTCCTAACTCCCTCTATCCCCAAGAGGAAGTCAGGCAAGTCAAGTATGAACTAATGCCTGAAGGGAAGTCCCTGACTGGAGAAGTATGGATTATTTCACATTTATCTTACAATCAGCTCCCAGAGTTCTTAAAATTCACTCACTTGGCAAGTGGGGAATTATCCTGAGAAATGAAACAATTTCATAAGCATGAAGTCATCCTGCATTCCCTCAGTATGACACTTGGAGGGCTTGGTTCTGCCTGGGCATTAGCCTGACCTTTGCTAACAAGCTGTTAGACACTTTTTGCATGGAAACAGCTAGAAAAGTGCCACAGCACGAGAGGAACAACTTGATGTCTTCACTGAGTCGTGCCTTTCAGTCCCTTTCCCTGCCACATTTGCACCAACACTTAGCCGAAGCTCTCTCCTTCGCTCCGCAGCGATGCAGGGCTGTGCTGTTAGGACCACCCAGGCCAAATGCCACTCTGAAGCAGGCTGAGTCTGCAGGGACTCCTGTTAAGCACCAACCAAATGACCAAAGCTGGTAGCTGGGGGCAAGACTCCCTGACCTTTGTAAAAGAAACTCCCTTCTGCCTCAGCAGCGTGCACAGAGTCTGTGCTCTCATACAGCTTCAGTGGAATTACCTCAGTGCTGGGCTTCAGTCTCTGCGTTTCTCAGCAAGAGAGGACTGATGAAAAATACTGAAAGAGCAGAAATGCTCTGGAAATTATTCCAAAGGCTGGGACAAGGGAAGTCTAACCCCCTACTAGAAGGGCCTGCCTGCCAGCAGTACAATTAAGTCAGGAGCAGTGAGCTGTTAGTTTCACCTCCTGGGACATGGGAGTCCAGCCTGACACCCCTGACCGTTTTACCAGCCCAGTTCCTCAGGAGTCTGAATGTGACCAGGGCAAACCAGAGTGGGGAAGCCCTCTGACATCGCCAACTTCCAGCCGAAGGATGAGTGCCTGAGAAACGTAGCCGAGGTCTACACAGCCACTTCAGCTGCTTCCTGCTGGACCTTCCCACCTCTCATTGGGCACTTCTATTTTTCACTTGTAAGAAATGTACACCACAGGTGGGACAATGGAATGCCTTGCATTGCTTGAGGCTGTGCCAGGCTGAAGAGCAATGTCTGAACGCTAAGTGCTCCAGGTGTTAGACAGCTAATGACATAGGTTGTGTTGCTGGCTGCAGCTGGCAGAAAGGAGCAGCAGGCTGCAATTTTAATTCCTCTGCTGGTTACTTTACTTGAGCTGATCCCCATCTGTAAAACTCTTTCCCACGTGCACCTTTAGCAGAAGGGCAGCACTATCACACACCCTAACCAGAACTCCCAGTACCAGAACTATCCGGAATGATGCTAAGAAGAGAATTCTCCCAGCTGAGTAATCGCTAAGTAACAAGAAAATGGGTAAGAAAACTTGTTAAGAGGAAATCCTTTCTTAGTTCTGGTTTTATTTATAATTCCTTTAAACATTTCCTTCTCTTTCCATGTGTTTATGAAAAGGCTTAAATGATTTTTTGGGTGGTTGCTATAAAAGCAGTGCTCACAGGATCACAGAATGTTAGGGGTTGGAAGGGACCTCCAGAGAGCAGCCAGTCCAAGCCCACTGGCAGAGCAGGAGCACCCAGGGCAGGGCACACAGGAACACATCCAGGTGGGGTTGGAAAGACTCCAAAGAAGGAGACTCCACAGCCTCTCTGGGCAGCCTGCTCCAGGGCTCTGCCACCCTCACTGTGACAAAGCTTTCCCTCCTGTTCCCCTGGCACCTCCTCTGCTCCAGCTTGCCCCCAGTGCCCCTTGTCACAGAATCACAGAATCATTCTGGTTGCAAAAGACCCCCAGGATCATCAAGTCCAACCATTATCCCTACTCAACAAAGTTCACCCTTAAATCATGTCCTCAAGCATGTCCTGTCCTTGGCCACCCCTGGGCAGAGCCTGGCTGCATCCTCCCAACACTCCCCTGCACATCTTTAGCACAGTACTGAGGGCAGCCCTCAGGTTCCTCTGCTGCCAGTTCCCAGCCCCACAGGAGATGTTCATTGCCTGCAGTAGCCTGGGGGCTCTGAGCTGGACTCTCTCAAGCAATTCCCTGAGCTCCTGAGGTTCAGCACAGTGACCAAGTGACACATGAACAAAGACCACCTCTGCTTCCCAGTGACACTTGTGGGGACTGCTCCTATGCAGAATTATTGCCCAAATTTGACTTTTTTTTTTTTTTTAATCACATGCCAATGCTGCTATTTCCCAGGGCTGTAGACGAGGCAGGAGCTCCCATCCACCTCCCTGCTCCTAGGATCTGCAAAGAGGTTAGTAACTCTTCAGCAGAGGACTCCTGCTGAGCGAGCAGGGTGGCACAGGTGCTCAGTATCACTGGGCAGAAGCTGGGTGCATACTAACGAGAGCCACGTGATGGCTTTGCTGCCCCATGAACACTTGACAGAAGATTTAGATTCTTGCTCTGTTGTGACTCAAGATGCAAAGCCCTCTAGTCATCCCCAGTCAAGAAGACCAACAACTGGGCTTCACTGAAACATACCCTGTCGACAGAAAATATTTCAGTTTCAGTGTCTGTCCTTCAAAAGACACCCAAGAAACAAGGCTGCAGTATCTGAGCTATGTGAGGGAGGTGCTCCTAACAATTCCAAACCTCTTCCAACGCAAGTGCAGGCGGAGCTGAGACATTTGTCCAGCCTGACCCTGCTCTGCAAACCATTTCAGAGAGCAGATGTCTCTGGTAAAAACAGGCCACGAAAACATTTCCCAAACCTGCAGTGCACATCACAGAAAGCAGACACCGATGAGTTAGGACGCGCTGGCAGGAGACCTTCTCTCGCTCGGCTTTCAGCAGCTGCAGCTCCCGCAGCAGTGGTCGCTCACACCCAGCCCCACCCCGTGGAGCTCCGGAGCACTTCTGCCTTTCCTCGCTCCCTTCACCTTCTCTCCGAAGCGGCCCCAGCCTCCTGAAGGGGCTGAGTGTTAGCGAGTGGAGGCCCCGGAGCAAGACCAGCGAAGCAGAAAGGCAGCAGTGAGGCTGCACCCACGTACCTGCGGGGACCTGTGCGAGCGCCAGCTGTACTGGTGGCGCTGCAGGCTGCCCAGCAAGATGTTCTCATCCGTGTCCACCTGGCCAAACCTCAGCGTCTCCTGCGTGTCGTTACAGATCACAAAATGGCTGAAGACCAACTCCTCTGCCTCGGGGCACTGGTTCTGAAAGGAAAAGGGATGGGAAAGGCAGTGAGCATCACATTAATTGCAAGACATTTGGCAGCTGCGGGCCCAGCGGCGAGCACAGAAACGCTTCAAGGTCTCTTGCCTTTAGCTTTGGTTTCAGAGTACTCAGCTTTGCAAAAACAAGTGTTTGGGTTGGCAAAACCCAACATACTTCATTTTATGTAAAATACTGATGGGTTTGTAATGCAAATCTTAAAGAGTCAAAGCTACACTCCCCCTAGAGTCCCTAACCTACGTAGAAGACCTCAAGGAAAGGCAATCCAGTGGGACAGAGGTGCCCCGAGGGGCAGGTGGGCACTCCAGCTGGAGCAGAGGGGCACCCACGGCTTTCTCCATGCTTGACAGCTCATCTCAGGCTGGCAGCTTCACTTCCTCTGCCCCAGCTGCAGCTTCTACTTTGAAATGCTGCTGTGGGGCAGCAGCAGCAAAGTCTCTCTCTCCTGGTACCACAACACTTAAAAAAGTAAGGTTAAGAGAAAGCAGGAGCCATAGAGAGAAGACTCCCAGCTCCACCAGGCCACTCTGGAAAGGCACCGTGCAGTCTGACAGTCCAACAGGAAATCCCCCAAAACTACCACAGCTTTTAAAAGCATTTTAAATTTTGCAATTATTTTTCTTCTGCCTGCAGCATCCTTCACCCCCCTCTGCTTTTCACCCTGCTGCCTGTCACTCTGTTGACACAGTGAGCTTATGTGATAGCCACACACATTACCAGGGCTGCAGGTCTTCTGCCCCTGAAGGCATAAACTCTAATCCCCTCCAGGGGAGAGGCCAAGGTGTGCCTGACAATTTGATTTGAAGATCTCTCTCATGGATTTCTGTCCCAGGCAGCACTGGGCTTGCACCTCCCACGCAGAAGCATACATCCAGCAACCGTCACAACGACTCCAAAGGAGCACCTCCCGGTTGCTCCTCCAGCAGAACAATAGGCATAGCCCCAAGAGGTCACCTTCCTGTGCCTTCAGTTGCCTCTTTCTGCCCAGTCTCTCCTAGCACACACTTCTGACAGTGCTTTACTGTCCATTGGTTCCCTTTTCTCCACAGCACAGCCCAGCTGCTCTTTCCTCCTTCTTTCTTCCTATGATGTTGTCTCTAACTTATGGGACCTCCATCATGGTCTTTGAAAGCTGATTCTGTTTCCCCTCCTTACTCTCTCAATGGACCTTTAAAACAGACATAATGAAGCCTGCACCTCCCCTGCCTGTGATCATATGGGTCTCTCGTTTTTTGATAAAAATGTGCCTGGAAGCCTGCAGAAATTCAGAGATCAAACAAGACAGAAAGGAAATTATTTCCTCACTGATCCCTATGGATCCTTAGTTATCCACTGAAAACAGTTTGGTACATTGCTTATAGCACATTGCTGGGCAATACATGTGGAAGAGATTTGCTGTGAAGTGTCCAGCCTAGCATCCTTGAATGCATGCTCACACCACTGCTGCTAGCTCCAGAAGAACCTGAGGTGCAGGTCTGCAGGCAGGTTGCAGCCCCTTTTGTGACCGAGTGCCAGAACGCTTGGCTGGGAGTGCTTGTGCAAGGAATTATTCACCCTGGGAGGAGTAAAGCAGGAGAATGCTTCCACTAAAGCTTCTCTGGAAACCTCCTGAATTCCTCTGCCTGAGATGAGGTCTCTTCTGTGAAAAAGTCAGGTGAGCACAGTCCCAATCCCCCTGTTCTAAAGCAGTGAAAGCCATTACACAGCCAGCTCTCTGCATCTCCTGCAGCAGCACACCTGGGGGTAGCCAAAGCTGACACAGTGCCCCTTCAGAGTGCAGACTTGATTTTGGTCTTTTCTGCTGCTGGATCTACAACTTTCTGCTCTCAAGCTGCCATACCCACATACCTCTAAGTCCACCACAATTTTTTTTTTTCTTCTTTCATTCTAATACATTTTCTTGCTGATTATGCAAAGCATGGAGGGACAGAACCAGGTGATGAACCTCCTTCTTTTTCCTAAGTTTCAAGTAGTCTAGCACAAACTGCATGTCCCTGTGTTCTCCAGAGGGAGCAGAGGACCTAGCGAGGTTTTGGCATGCACAGCTGTACTGGGGAAATATTAACCAGGGATTATTGATAGATGATTGCCATTAATCATTAATCTTAAATGACAGATTTGCCAACAGAATCCACTGCCTTTAACAGCAGTTTCTCAAAGTTAAGCAAAAGAGGTACTTTAAGCTCAGCTTTACAACAGTTCCAAAGTTGTAACCAAGGAAACAGCACGATTTGCATTTCTCCATGCTGCCAGATCAACTGATGCCTCAGGTCTTGATGCTAACAGCAGAGCACAGGATGATCAAGGAAGCTGGGAGGTGCTTCAGCTCAGTATGGCTACTACATGCTGGGCAGCTGCCCAGGCCTCTACAGGATTCTTACTCTCCTTGCATTAAATGCAGGAGATCTTCCCCTGAGCACCACCTGTGCCTCTAGGTCCCTGAGAAGCTGCAGCAGCTCCCTGCACCCATCATAAACAAGTGGACCCCAAATTCACTGCTATAGTCTGACAGTAGAAGCTTCTGGGGTAAGCAGAAAGTCATCAGCAAAAAAGAAAAAAAAAAGGCTGTAGTGAGGAAATCTTGGTTGACAAGAGTGTGGAGAAGTCAGACACGAATGAAACCAAGCAGAACTGGTCTGTTTGTGTGGCAGGGATGCTGAAGGGCTCAATGAGGACTCCAGGAGCTGAAAACACCTAAGAGCGGATTAAGAAAAAAATTTCCTCTCCGAATTAAAATGGCAAATGAAAAAACACAGCAAAAGATCTACAGCCTGAATCAGATACAGATTAGGGTCAGCTCCTGGAGGGCAATTTCCTGCCCTTCTTTAGATCATTTTTCAGCTGTTCTTTTCTCTCAGAGAGGCCTGGAAAGCGTCTTTCCTTTACTGGGCTTTCAAATATTTTGTGAATTCTATTCAGAGGGAAAATATCCCACATACTACTGGTCACCAGGCTTTCCCTTTCTCCTCACATCTCAGCTCACAGCTATTTCAAAGCATTTCTGGAGCTGTGAAAAAAAACCAACCAACAAAACCACAAACATAAAAACCTGGGCCTCTTTATATGCACAAAGCTATTTTCTGTGTACTTCATGAACTACCAAAGACCTGTGCAAGCCTTCTCTCTCTCTCTCAGGAAGGGTTTTTGGACAGGGAATCTTTGCCAACTTCTGATCACCCTCAAAGTTCCTCCAGAGAAAAGAACATTTAGAACATTTTCCTTCTGATTGTTAGAAATCCATTCTGGTGGTAGTATCCTGACATCACCTGGCAAGTGAAATTGAAGCTGTATGCAAATTTTCAGCATCCTTTTCCTTTGTTCTTTGCGCTTGTGGGAATGGGATGGGGAAAGTCACTGTGACTGATCCCAGCTTATTAACCAGACTTATGCAACATGTCCCCAGAAACCTTAAGCACTGTGCAGATCTTGAAAAGAAGTTCTAATGGCTTCCACCAGGTTTTAAACAGGAGCTTTGGTAACTTCTGAGGGCTTTAGGAAGTCATTTGCAGTGCAAGAGCAGAAAGGAGAACAGTCTTTTCCCCAGGAACTCTCCCTTAGGATGATCCCTGGGCAGCTATTTTCTCAGCTGATGACTCTGCATCTCCAGAGATCACAAAGCACTGATGCTGTGAGCAAGTTGGTAAGGCTCACAAAACGCCCAAATAGAGGACAAAACCCCCCAAACAAACAACCCTCCCCCTCTCCCCACACTACAGGCACAGGAGACATGCATTTTCTACCTCACTTCATACTCTCCTTGTCATTATTAAATAATAAAGCTGCATTCATAACGATCTTGAGGTTCCTTGCCCAGTTCTTTGATTATTAAAACCATTACTTTAGCTTTGCTTTTAGAGGTGCATTAGCCTGCTAGTGCTTGTGTTTAATGGAGGACTGCAGATTAGACAGGGAAATATGTCAAAAGGGGAAACATTTAAAAAGTGCTAATCCTCTCAGATTTTCAGCATGTGATTTAGAAGCATAAAGCAGGTTGTATGCTGCTGGGTTTTAGGCTTAATCTACTTTTAAAAAGTTCATCATTACTTAAAACAAAAATAATTTTAAAAAAACCAAAAAAAAAAACCCCAACCACCCCAGTCCCTGTCTAGGAAACAAAGATGCTTACAGAGGCTTCTGTTAATCCTGAACTCTTGACTTAAAGGTACAGGGCCAACTTGTTTCATGCTTCATCTGCCTGTCCACTGCTTCCAACATCACTTGCTTCAGATACTAATCCAGTAAAAAAATATGTGGAGAATTCACATATCTTTGCTACTTATTCAATTCATGCTTCTGGCTGGCAGCATTTGTATGGTGTTCTGTGTGAGCAGCACACATCAAACAGTGCTTGTCACTGGGAAATTTAGTCCCTGAGGATCACAGAATCACTAAGGCTGAAAAGACCTTTAGATCTGTGAGTCCAATCATAATCTAACTGCCATGACCACTAAGCCACATCCTGAAGCACCACATTGACAGCTTTGTCAACACTTCCAGGGACTGGGATTCCACCACCTCCCTGGGCAGCCACTCCCAGCCCCTCACCACTCTNACTCACCGCTTCTCATCTCGTGCGTGCCAGTCTGGAGGTAAAGCACACAGAGAAGATGTGGGTAACAACTGGTTTACTCAGCTGCCTGAGCCCCCACTTGTGTGTGTGTGTTCACACATCAGGGAGCTTGTGTTCCCTAGCTTCAAAGTGCTGCAGGTTTTTAATCTGGAACACTCAGGGCACATCAGAACGTGGTGTCAAGCACCGCTGAGACAAGAGGGAAAGAGCAAATTGCAGCACCAATTAGGGAAGTGTATCCTCCCGGGGCTCCTGTGAGCACTGCCAGATCCACCTAGGAGTGGGGACCAACTAGCCAGGGAACCTACCTGTCAGCAACACAGCCTGCCACATGTGGCTCTGCTTAATCCAATGTGCAACTCCACTTGTTCAGCTCGGAACGTTCCTTGGAGGCACGGAGCAGGCAGCCACAGTGTGACGTGGCTGGGGACGCTGCAGTGCTGCTGCAGGGGCTGTATGCCTGTGTGCAGCCTGAGAGTTTGCTTTCTGTGCCCTGCCCTAAGAGGAAAAGACCTTCCTGAAGGCCATTTTGCAGTAGTCCCCACACGTCTTAGATGAAAAACTGGTACTAAGCTAGACATTTGTGGGGTTTATGCAGCCCTACCAGGGACTCTCTTATGCTTTCTATGGTTGATTTTTATTAAAAGCATTGTTCAGAATATGACAAAACCCAGAAACTGGAGCTACAAAGATTTTTGTTCACATTGATATTTGAGCCAGCTGTAAAGATTTAAATCACACTAGATCTTGTTTTATGAATGTCCTTTTGCAACAAGAAAACCATGGAATGCCCTTTAAAAAGATTTTTTTGATATAAAACAGATGTTTTACCCTTTTCTGGGGGCTTTGTTATTGTAGTGCCATGATAGGTAATTAATTCCCAGGCTCCACAAAGGTCTTCAGGCAGATGAAGAGAACGATCTGATTTCAAGGCTGTGGTGGAGTGAGGAATTACAGGCCTTGGAGGGGTCACTGCAGAAGCGAGGCTCCTCGTGCTGGGCCTGGCTTCAGTCAGGAATGCTGTTTGCAGAGGATGTAATGGGAGCCTAGTGCTGCACTCCAGCAAGGACAGGAGGGGTAGCTGCAAACAAGGTGCTCTGCTGCTTGGGCTGAGCCGTGCCTACAGGTCAGCATCACTCACCTCTTCAGAAATCACTGCAGGATTATGATTCTGATATTAGGCTGGCAGGGACCTCTATGATAAGTCCCTGTAGTTCCACTGAAACTCAAGCAGTCCACCTTTACATGCAGCATTCACTGCCTCCTGTTTGTCACTGCTGTCACAGAACTACTTTTTATTAGTAACCATTACTTTCAGTATAAATTAAACCCATCTTGCAACATGTATGAGGAATGGAGGTGTTACTCTGGTTTCCTATGAATCAATCCCAACAGCTGTAGTTTTCTTTAGTGCTGTACTCCCATACCTGCTGCCAAGCTTGCACCGCTGTGCTGAGTGAATGAAGGGCATACTGGCCAAAGCTGATGCAAATGGGGTCCACCATCAGGGTGCAGTCCAGCAGCCTTCCTGCTGTGCTGCTGGAAAGAGAAATCTGCCCCCAGACCTTGAAGGGCTTCACCACGCTCTGCATCGTCACGTTCCGGCACTCCAGGAGCTTGCAGCTGGCTCGGGTGGCAAAGTGGATCTCCTGGCACAGGGACTCCTCGCTCCACCGCCGCAGGTACACCTGGGGCTCCTCCAAGGCAATGACCATGTACTCCAGCTCAGCTGGGGTGTTCTGGTCAGACACGAAGGGCTGCAGAAACCCTGCTGGTGCTGGAAAGAGAAAGGACAGGCAGACCAGGAGGTCACCACTGCCACCTTCTGCATGGCCTCCTAAGCTGAGTTTAACTTTGTGTGAAGACAACAAAAACAAGGGAAGCTCACGGTGTCTGAAATGAATCCTGTCCACACTCTGAACTGGAGCTTAAACAGAATGGCAATTAATGGCATCTGCAACCCAAAGCCTTGTTGTGGTAAATGAAGCAGGCAGGCAAAGTGCTGTACCTGCACACTGCAGGGACTGCAGACTGCCACCTGCCTGGAGCAGAGACCACATCTCTTTGAGAAGCTTTGCTCCAGACACAGCCAATTTCCCACAGATAGCTAAAAATACGATTGATGTAACATCTGCTACGTGTGGCTGTGCAGGCTAACAGCACCCACAACAAAAAACATCCTGGCTGCACTTATGAGACCACCAACTCTGTGGAGAAAAGACCTTTGGAGTGCTGGTGGGCAGCAACTTCTGCATGGGGCAGCAATGTGCCCATGTGGCCAAGAGGGCAGATGGCATCCTGGGGGGCATCAAGAAAAGTGTGACCAGCAGGGCTAGGGAGGTTCTCCTGCCCCTCTGCTCTGCCCTGTTGAGACCACATCTGGAATATTGTGTCTAGTTTTGGGATCCCCAGTTCAAGAGAGACAGGGATGGGCTGGAAGTAGTCCAGCACACAGCTACAAGGATGACTGGGGGACTTGAACATCTGTGCTGTGAGGAAAGGCTGAGAGCCCTGGAGCTGTTTGGTCTGGAGGGCAGAAGGCTGAAAGGGATCTGATCAGTGTCTACAAATATCTGAGGGGTGGGTGTCAGGATGAAGGTGTTGGTCTCTTGGTGGTGGTGCCCAGGGACAGGACAGGCAACAATGGGTACCAGCTGGAACCCAGGAGGTTCTACCTCAGCATGAGGAGACACCTGTGTATGGTGAGGGTGGCAGAGCCCTGGAGCAGGCTGCCCAGAGAGGCTGTGGAGTCTCCTGCTCTGGAGCCTTTCCAGCCCCACCTGGATGTGTTCTTGTGTTCCCTGCCCTGGGTGCTGCTGCTCTGGCAGGGGGCTAGGTCTGGCTGCTCTCTGGAGGTCCCTCCCAGCCCCTGCCATTCTGTGATTACCCCGTAACACCAGAAATGAAACAAAACAGTGTCCTGAGAATAAAGTATGAGAAACACACACTTTAAAAAAATCAAGATTTTGTGACACTGAGTGCAGTCTCAGTCCTGCACAGCAGACCCTGCGAGGCCTGGACCCCAGAGGTTCAGCTTGTGCCTGTTTCTGTCACTACCTGTGCTGCTGGAGCTGCTCACATGCTTAACAGGAGCACATGCTCAAGTGCTCTGTGGATCTGAACCTAAACACTCAGCACTTTCCAGGATCAAGCCCCAATACTGCACCAAGGCATATTGGACGCAACAAGGTTTGTGCTTCCCTTGCACGTAACATAGCACAACAGAGCCCCACAACTTAAGGCCTTTAGGTTCTGTAACAGGAACAGGAGCAGCAGCAGCATAAACTCAGCTGCTGCTGTGAAATGGAGCAGTTGGGGTTGATTTTCATCTGATTTTTGTTTTTTAGCACTGGAGAGTACTAGTAAGGAAGGTTATCTACTGATAGAGGCAGTTGATAGACAAGAAATTATTATCCAGACATCGAATGTCAGTCTTGGCCTGATTTGCTAATGAATATATCACAACACTTGCAGAGACATAAAAACTACCCAGAAGCAAGCTATCTCTGCCCAAATTATCAGTGATGCTTGCTCATCTTCCACCCAATCCATTTCTGGCATTTGAAAAAATAGACAATAATCTGCAGATCTTCTGGTACATCCTTACCATTAATGCAACGACAGAGAACCCTGACCAAATGCAGCTGGGGCTCCCAAACTGAGCATAACTGAAATTGCAGCTAAAGCTGCAGCTCTCAGATGTCAGTCAAGGAATTCTTACTAAGGGGGTTGCAAAACCTTCAAAAATTTGCCAGCACTGTTAATACGCTGGAAAATGTCAAAGACCCAACTCGTTCATTAAGATGGCTCAAAACTGCAGTGGCACCTGCTGGCACTCATCAAAGCACAAAAAGTCCCTGATGGCTTCTACAGTTACCCACTCTAGAGGAGGATGGGGCTGTCCAGCCAGCCCCACTGCCTACACTGTCTGCTTTCTCAGCACACAGCAGTCAGCAGTTTGACCCTGAGCTCCGTACCACTGCTGGCTGCTGGGGATAATTTACTTAAGAATGTCTGTTTAAATGAGAACATGCAGACTAGGGAGAGCAAAACAGCAGCTAAACAGAATGTATGAATGACATGATGTGATAGGACATGATATGATATGATATGATATGATATGATATGATATGATATAATGTGAAATATGATATGGTAGGAGGAAGACTCCTGGGGGGACCTTAGAGCTGCCTTCCAATACCTGAAGGAAGCCGAAAGGAAACCTGCGGAAGGACTTCCCCTGAGGCCAAGGGCCAAGGGGCAATGGTTTGGAGCTGAGGCACAGCAGGGTTAAAGTGGAGCTGAGGAAGAAGTTGTTGAGTGTGAGGATGGTGAGAGCCTGGCACAGCCTGCCCAGGGAGGCTGTGGCTGCCTCCTTGGTGGGGGTGTTGAATGCCTGGAGCACCTGAGTCTAGTTGAGAGTTGTCCCTGCCCATGGCAGGGGGTTGTAGATGATCTTTGAGGTCTTTTCCAACCTGAGACATACTAGGATGCTATGACATGCTTTTATTATTCTACCCAAAGGAATACATACCTGTGCCCAGCTGATCAAGATGATGGCAGAAGTGAACTTCCAAGTAAGTGAATCGGATTGACACACTCAGTGATGGCACAAACCAAGGAGTGAAACAGGAGTCAACCCTGGTGCAGGCTGCCAGCGCCGTGGGGGTCACAAGCTGGTCACAGGTGCTTTGTGAGCCAGATTCGCTCTCTGAGCTGTGGAAGGCAGACAGCAAAGTCAGCACTGCGCAGCACTTCCCAGCAGGAGTTAGCCCTATGCTATGCTGGCTGTCTGACACAGGCAGTGTCACTGCTGACGTTCCTGGAGGTGCCTTTGCCCAGGCAGAGCACAGCAGACAGGATGAAACTCAACAATGCTTTTATCACACTGCACCTCCAGCTTACAAATTGCAACACTTCAAACACAGAAGCAAAGCACATTTGCAGAAAATAATCCCAAACATATCAGGTCTCTCTAACTGTTGAAATACCTAACCAGGGACATTTTGAAAGCTGAAAGGTGATCTGGCCAAGAGAGTTTTGTTGTTGTTCTTTTACTTCAAGGAAGCCAGCTAACAGCCACTGAACTACCTCTGTGCATAAACCCTGTCTCTGCAAGTTTCCTCTTCTTCGCATTCACCATCCAGAGTGAATCTCTGAATGCTGCCAGCTCAGCCTGGAGCCTTTTCACAGCACATACTACAGCACATTAAATACACATTCAAAATGCCACCCTACAGCAGGGGATTTCTGACATCATGGATTTCTAAGCATTACCTTTCAGCCTCTGGAGGGAAATCAACATTACACCACAATTCTACAGGTTGCTAAGACACCACTGAAGCACAAACAAACTTTCTAATTTAAGCCAAAACTCTCCCTAATGTTCCTTATTCTCTTTCCCCCTGCAGTTTGGCTTTAGTGCCAAATGTTATCAGCTGGAAACCCAAGGAAATGTCTCTCAAGTCTTGGTGAACAACAGTAGGTGCATTAATATAGAACAAAGAATAACTTCTTGGCCTCAATTTTCACCAGTGAGGAGGGAGCAGTTCAGGACAAGTGGCCTCTGGAGCTGGGTGATGTGGTCGGGGAGTGGTGTGTTGCCCTGGAAATCCATGAGGAATTAGTTCAGGACCTGCTGAGCACTTGGACACCCACAAGCCCATGGGACCAGATGGGATCCACCCTAGGGTGCTGAGAGAGCTGGCAGATGAGCTGACCAAGCCTCTCTCCATCATTTTCCACCAGTCCTGGCTCACCAGAGAGGTCCCTGACGATTGGAAACTGCCAATGTGATCCCATCCACAAGAAGGGTCGGATGGAGGAACCTGGGAACTGACCTCAGTGCCTGGGAAAATGATGGAGCAGATTATCTTGGGGGCAATAACTGCACACCTGAGGGATGGCCAAGGGCTCAGGTCCAGCCAACATGGATTTAGGAAGGGCAGATCCTGCCTCTCCAACCTGATCTCCTTCTATGATCAGGTGACTGCCTGGTGGATGTGGGGAGGCCTGTGGATGTGGTCTGCCTGGACTTCAGCAGGGCCTTTGACACTGTGCCCCACAGCACACTGCTGGCTAAGCTGTCAGCTCGTGGCTTGGATGCCAACACTCTGTGCTGGGTTAGGAACTGGCTGGAGGGCCGAGCCCAGAGAGTGGTGGTGAATGGTGCCACATGCAGCTGGAGGCCGGGCACTAGCAGTGTACCCCAGGGATCAGCACTGGGCCCCATCCTCTTTAACATCTTCA